>CM067869.1:23372462-23564962 GCA_034621305.1 Solanum pimpinellifolium | reverse complement strand
GTCAAATTTTCCAATGTTATCAGCCATACCAATGAGAAATGGATTTCAGAGTCTCATGAATAGCAAGCTTGCTTCACTGCCTGTTGATAGAGGTGTAGCTTCACAAACTTGTTAATGAAGTGGAGTTTTTGGAATGTGAGGGGCATGAATAAACGATATAAGCGGAGATAAAGCTATTTTTACAGAATAATAAGGTCTCCTTAGCAGGGTTAATTAAAACAAGAGTGAAAGAGGTTAATGTCAAAGCTATAATCAAAGGTATAGCTCCAGGATGGAGGAGTCTGCACAATTATAAGGAGGCTGCAAATGGTAGAATTTGGATAATATGGGATGAAAGTTGGTATAATATCAAGTAAATAAATAGTTCAGCTCAAATGATGCATTTCCATATAAGTGAAAGAAGTAAAGGATATCAATTTAATCTCACAGTGGTATATGATTTTAATACTATAGAGCAGAGGAAAAGTTTATGGACTGATCTGAACTTGTTGGTTCAAAGTGTTACACAACCTTGGCTCATAATAGGAGATTTTAATGCTCTTCTGTCATTAAAGATAGATTAGCTGGGGCTCCTGTTACTTTGAATGAGATAAGGGATTTTGCAAAATGTGTTAAGGATATGGGCATCAATGAATTACAATGGAAAGGTAACTACTATACTTGGAATAATAAACAGATTGGTAATGCTATAATTTCAAGTAGGATTGATAGAGCTTTTGGGAATGATACATGGATGGACAAATGGGGTCATGTTACTTTAGAGTATGGGAATCCTGGAGTGTCTGATCATAGCCCAATGCAATTGTTATTACATCAAAATTATCATCAGGTAAGAGTAAGTTTTAAGTTCTTTAATGTATGGTTTGAACATGATTCTTTCTTAGAACTGGTGGAGAAAGTGTGGAAGCAGAAGAATGGAAGTGATGCAATGAAGATGGTATGGTACAAGTTGAAGGCTCTTTAGCCAGTCTTGAAGCAGTTGAATAAAAGAGAGTTTAAATATATAGGCCAACAGATTGAGGAGGCAAGAAATGAACTTGCAGGAATTCAAGATCAGCTTTATAGTCAAGCAAATGACGAGTTAGTTACTAAAGAAAAAGAGTTACTAATAAATATTGAAAAGTGGTCAATGATTGAGGGAAGTGCACTAAGACAAAAATCAAGAGCACAATGGATTAAGCTGGGGGATGCAAACAACAAATAGTTTAGTTCAGTGATAAAGGAGAGAACTCAAAAGAAACATATTAGAAGTATATTATCTATAGATGGAAGGATGTTGTATGAACCTCAAGAGATTCAAGAAGAGTTTGTCTTATTTTACAAAAGCCTTATAGGAACTTCAGCAGGTAAACTTCCAGTTATAAATGCTCAGGTGATGAAAAGTATGGTCAAAACAGCAAAGAATTCAATTATGTGCAACAATAACAGATCAAAAGATATTTGCAGCTTTGCAGTCTATTGGAAATGATAAGGCTCCAGGTATAGATGGTTATAATGCTCTTTTCTTTAAGTATACTTGGAATATCATTGAAAATGATGTCATTGATGCTGTCAAGAGTTTCTTCACAACAGAGAAATTGTTTAAGCCTTTATCTGCACTCTTGTTTCTTTAATCCAAAAGTTCAAAGTCCCAAAACTGTGAAGGAATATAGGCCAATTACTTGTTGCACTGTCCTGTATAAAATCATCTCAAAGGTGATAACTCATAGACTACATGAAGTTATTCATACTGTTATCTGTGATAGCCAAGCTGGATTCATACCAGGGAGGAAAATTGGAGATAACATAATACTGGCTCATGAATTGGTTAAGGCTTATAATAGGAAGAATGTTTCTCCTATAAGTATTCTTAAGATTGATCTACAGAAAGCATATGATTCAGTGGAGTGGCCTTTTCTAGAACAAGTGATGGTGGGCTTGGGTTTTCCTGATTTATTTACTCAATGGGTAATGCAGTGTGTTAAAACAGTGAATTATACTATTGTAGTAAATGGACAGACTACTCAAAGGTTTGATGCAGCTAAAGGGCTCAGGCAAGGAGATCCAATGTCATCTTTCCTATTTGCTATAGCTATGGAGTATTTTAGTAGGCTTCTCAAGGGGCTTAAAGAAGAGAAAGAATTCAAATATCATCCTAAATGCTCTAAGCTGGATATCACTCATTTATGTTTTGTAGAGGATTTGTTACTATTTTCTAGAGGTGACCTTAACTCCATCAAGGCACTTCAAACTCAGAGTTCTCTCAAGCTTCTAAATTTCAAGCAAATCTTACTAAAATCTCAATATTTTGTGGTGGAGTCCAGATGGAGGTGAGACAACAAATTGTTCAACAGCTTGTATATACAATGGAAGAGCTACCTTTTAAATACTTTGGGGTGCCTCTTTCATCAAAGAAGCTGACTATAATCTAGTGGTACCCTCTTATTGACAAAATCATGGCAAGAATCAACTCAGGGATAGCAAAAAAAATGTCTTATGCAGGAAGAACTCAACTAGTTAAGACTGTATTGTTTGGAGTGTAGACTTACTGGGCACAACTCTTTATTATTCCTGCAAAGATAATTAAATTGATTAAAGGACTGTAGAAGTTATCTCTGGTCAGGGGTTGGTTATGTTACAAAAAAGGCTCTAATAGCATGGGAGAAAATGTGTTGTCCTAAATATGATGGTGGTTTAGCACTAATCAATATGAAAATATGGAATAGAGCTGCAGAAGCTAAATTATGTTGGGATTTAGCCAACAAAGAAGACAAGTTGTGGATCAAATGGATACATGCATATTATATAAAGGGACAGAGGGAATGGAAGATGAGCAACCATGCAACCTGGATGGTAAAGAAAGTAACGAGTGCAAAGTTAATAGTTGATCAGGTTCAGCAAGTTCAAAACAAAGGGAAAGGGGTACTCACGCATATATACTATCACATGAAAGGAGAGCAACAAAGGCCAGCATGGACATGTCTTATGTTCAACAATGCAGCAATACCTAAATCTTATTTTACAATGTGGATAATGATGAATCACAAGCTAGTAACAGTTGACAGATTAACTCATTGGGGAGTTGTAGTAGATAAGTTCTGTGTGTTATGCAAGAATACTAAAGAGAATATAGAGCATTTATTTTTACAATGTCAGTTTGCTAGGAAGCTGTGGGAGAGGTTACTACGATGGATAGATCAACAAATTACTGTTCCATTTGCATGGGAGCAGTTTCTACAATGGTGTACTCAGTATGGGAAAGGGAAGAGCTCAGAAGCACAAATGTTCAAGACAGTACTGACTGAAGGCATATATGGCTTATGGATTGAGAGAAACAATAGAATTTTTGAACACAAGAGCAAAAAGGAGAAAAATATAGCTAAAGAGATAGCCTATGTAACTATTGCTACAATTCCTTGTAATATTTCTAAAGTTGTAAGTCAATGAATTATGAGCAATAGTTCGTAGTGTAGTTGGTAGATTAGGTTGTTTAGAAGGTCAAAGCATGTTGCGATAGCTGCTTAGTTTGTAATGTTTGTTCATGGTAATTAAAAAAATTTTAGTTACCAAAATCATAATAATAATAATAATAATAATTATAATAATATTAATTATAATAATAATAATAATAACAATAATAATAATCATAATAATAACAATAAAAAAAAAATAATAATAATAACAATAAAAAAAATAATAATAATAATAATATTAATATTAATAATTATAATTATAATAATAACAATAATAACAATAATAATAGTAGTAATAATAATAATAATAATATTAATATTAATAATAATAATAATATTAATATTAATAACAATAATAAAAATAATAATAATAATAATTATAATAATTATAATAATAATTATAATAATAATAATAATAATAATAATAACAATAAAAACAATAATAACCATAATAACAATAATAATAATCATAATAATAACAATAATAAAAATAATAATATAATAATAACAATAATAACTATAATAATAATATTTATTATTATTATTATTATTATTATTATTATAATAACAATAATAACAATAATAATAGATAAAGCTTCTACTTCAAAAACTTCTTTCAGTGTCCTTACTCATATTCAACGTCCTATAGATACTTCTGATTTGAAAGTTAAATCTTTTTATGATTTAGAAAATCTTCTTGACAAAAAATTGTCTGGTTTGTGTTCAAAACCTATTACAAATGATTTCTCAGAATCAAATATTAATAAAATTGAAAATCAACTTCTTGGTATTCAAGATCCGAATCAGGATGTTTCAGAAGTAAACGCAAGGAGCTTTAAAGCTGGTTACAATCAAAAGCAAAGGATTATAGGAAAAGGGGGTTATGAAACTCTCCCTTGCGTGATGACTTATTAGTATCCTCGTCCTACTCCTTAAGATGTGCTAGTTGAAGAAAGAGATTGGAATCAAACTAACACATCTTACAGTGGTAATGAGGTGTATTAATGGAATTTGGATGCCTTGAAGAAAAGGCAAGTTTCCATTATGGTACATCGGATGTTGATGTACTCATCAATTTGTCGTCATACGAATCAGAATAATGATCATGCTATATGTAAAATGATTATAGCAGGTTTTACAGATTAACTTAGAGGATGGTGGGATAATTTCCTAACACCTGAAGAAAAGTATGCAATAATGAATGCACACAAAGAAGAAATTAAAAGAGAAATAGTTACTGGTGAAGATGGAAAGCCAGTAGAAAACATTATAACTCAAAAGGTTAAAGACACTTTCATGAGTAGAGTTATAGATCTACCTGAAAGTAAATCAAGTTATTGGAAGAATAGATTCATCGATGGTCTTCCTTCATTATTCTCTGAAAGAGTTAAGAAAGTTTTAAGAGGCGGTCGACCAGAAACCCCGTATGATACATTAACCTATGGAAAGTTAATAGAGATTTGTACTCAAGAAGGATTAAATCTTTAAAATGAGCTTAAGTTGGCTCAACAGATAAAAAGGAATCAAATGTCTGAAAGATCTCAATTGGGAGATTTTTGTCACAGTTTGGTATAGAAGGACCGTCTAGTTCTAAACCAAAGACAGGTCAAACTGAAGAAAGACATCACAAAAGATGGCATCGTTCAAAATGATACAAAGAAAAGAAAGAAGAAAAGAGAGCTCATAGAAAGTCAACAAGGTTTGCCAGAAACTTCTCCAAAAGATATTTGAAAAACATTAAATGTTACAAGTGTGGACGATTTGGTCATCTTGCAACAAATTGCAAGGCAGATAAGTTTAAAGCTTTGGAGTTGGATGAACCAACTCAAGATAAACTCTATTAGCTACTTTATGAATTTGATTCAGATTCCAATTCTTCTGGTAATTCTTCAGATTATAGTACTGATAATAATGTTGATATTACTACTAATAAATGTGCTAATTGTCCAGGTGATAGTTGGAGGCAGGCATTAGCCCCCAGCATATATTTCTCTCTTAAAGCTAATATCTCTTGTAAAAATTTTGAGTGTGGAATAAAATCTCCAGCAGTTGTGTATAAAAGATAATCTTAAGGTATATTATTTTATATCTGTAATTTTATATCTGTAATTTCTAAATTTATTTATTTTGTTGTTTGCTTACGCCTACATGATAGGCTAAACTTTTACTGACGGATTCATATCGTCCTAAACTATGAACAAGATGGTAAGTCTTGAACTGTTCCGATGTTTCTAAGGTCGAAATAGTACAGTTTAAAGATAAAAAATCTTGGCTTTGCCGGAGTTCCTGTTCAGGCCCATGTTAAGCCGTTGAGTGAGGCGTTGTTTGGGCTATACTGGAACCGTAAAAGATTTTTCATCCCTAAAACTGCACAATTCGTAAAAGATCCTGTAGTTACATTGAAGCGATTCTGGATGAAGCATTTGATTCTATATGCTTAAATTGGCCGTGCGGACTACCGCCAGCCAGTTACGAGGATTATGGAGTTACCAGAATGTAATAGTTCTCATTGGAAATCCAAATTCATAGATGGACTTCCAAACTTATTTGCAGAAAGAATTAGGAGAGTCCTTAGAGGGGGATGAGGTTAATATTAAATATGAAGATTATACTTATGGAAAACTTATACTACTACTACTACTACTACTACTACTACTACTACTACTACAACTACTACTACTACTACTACTACTACTACTACTACTACTACTACTACTACTACTACTACTACTACTACTACTACTACTACTACTACTACTACTACTACTACTACTACTACTACTACTACTACTACTACTACTACTACTACTACTACTACTACTACTACTACTACTACTACTACTACTACTACTACTACTACTACTACTACTACTACTACTACTACTACTACTACTACTACTACTACTACTACTACTACTACTACTACTACTACTACTACTACTACTACTACTACTACTACTACTACTACTACTACTACTACTACTACTACTACTACTACTACTACTACTACTACTACTACTACTACTACTACTACTACTACTACTACTACTACTACTACTACTACTACTACTACTACTACTACTACTACTACTACTACTACTACTACTACTACTACTACTACTACTACTACTACTACTACTACTACTACTACTACTACTACTACTACTACTACTACTACTACTACTACTACTACTACTACTACTACTACTACTACTACTACTACTACTACTACTACTACTACTACTACTACTACTACTACTACTACTACTACTACTACTACTACTACTACTACTACTACTACTACTACTACTACTACTACTACTACTACTACTACTACTACTACTACTACTACTACTACTACTACTACTACTACTACTACTACTACTACTACTACTACTACTACTACTACTACTACTACTACTACTACTACTACTACTACTACTACTACTACTACTACTACTACTACTACTACTACTACTACTACTACTACTACTACTACTACTACTACTACTACTACTACTACTACTACTACTACTACTACTACTACTACTACTACTACTACTACTACTACTACTACTACTACTACTACTACTACTACTACTACTACTACTACTACTACTACTACTACTACTACTACTACTACTACTACTACTACTACTACTACTACTACTACTACTACTACTACTACTACTACTACTACTACTACTACTACTACTACTACTACTACTACTACTACTACTACTACTACTACTACTACTACTACTACTACTACTACTACTACTACTACTACTACTACTACTACTACTACTACTACTACTACTACTACTACTACTACTACTACTACTACTACTACTACTACTACTACTACTACTACTACTACTACTACTACTACTACTACTACTACTACTACTACTACTACTACTACTACTACTACTACTACTACTACTACTACTACTACTACTACTACTACTACTACTACTACTACTACTACTACTACTACTACTACTACTACTACTACTACTACTACTACTACTACTACTACTACTACTACTACTACTACTACTACTACTACTACTACTACTACTACTACTACTACTACTACTACTACTACTACTACTACTACTACTACTACTACTACTACTACTACTACTACTACTACTACTACTACTACTACTACTACTACTACTACTACTACTACTACTACTACTACTACTACTACTACTACTACTACTACTACTACTACTACTACTACTACTACTACTACTACTACTACTACTACTACTACTACTACTACTACTACTACTACTACTACTACTACTACTACTACTACTACTACTACTACTACTACTACTACTACTACTACTACTACTACTACTACTACTACTACTACTACTACTACTACTACTACTACTACTACTACTACTACTACTACTACTACTACTACTACTACTACTACTACTACTACTACTACTACTACTACTACTACTACTACTACTACTACTACTACTACTACTACTACTACTACTACTACTACTACTACTACTACTACTACTACTACTACTACTACTACTACTACTACTACTACTACTACTACTACTACTACTACTACTACTACTACTACTACTACTACTACTACTACTACTACTACTACTACTACTACTACTACTACTACTACTACTACTACTACTACTACTACTACTACTACTACTACTACTACTACTACTACTACTACTACTACTACTACTACTACTACTACTACTACTACTACTACTACTACTACTACTACTACTACTACTACTACTACTACTACTACTACTACTACTACTACTACTACTACTACTACTACTACTACTACTACTACTACTACTACTACTACTACTACTACTACTACTACTACTACTACTACTACTACTACTACTACTACTACTACTACTACTACTACTACTACTACTACTACTACTACTACTACTACTACTACTACTACTACTACTACTACTACTACTACTACTACTACTACTACTACTACTACTACTACTACTACTACTACTACTACTACTACTACTACTACTACTACTACTACTACTACTACTACTACTACTACTACTACTACTACTACTACTACTACTACTACTACTACTACTACTACTACTACTACTACTACTACTACTACTACTACTACTACTACTACTACTACTACTACTACTACTACTACTACTACTACTACTACTACTACTACTACTACTACTACTACTACTACTACTACTACTACTACTACTACTACTACTACTACTACTACTACTACTACTACTACTACTACTACTACTACTACTACTACTACTACTACTACTACTACTACTACTACTACTACTACTACTACTACTACTACTACTACTACTACTACTACTACTACTACTACTACTACTACTACTACTACTACTACTACTACTACTACTACTACTACTACTACTACTACTACTACTACTACTACTACTACTACTACTACTACTACTACTACTACTACTACTACTACTACTACTACTACTACTACTACTACTACTACTACTACTACTACTACTACTACTACTACTACTACTACTACTACTACTACTACTACTACTACTACTACTACTACTACTACTACTACTACTACTACTACTACTACTACTACTACTACTACTACTACTACTACTACTACTACTACTACTACTACTACTACTACTACTACTACTACTACTACTACTACTACTACTACTACTACTACTACTACTACTACTACTACTACTACTACTACTACTACTACTACTACTACTACTACTACTACTACTACTACTACTACTACTACTACTACTACTACTACTACTACTACTACTACCCTTAGCAGAGTTCTCCTACAACAATAGCTATCACTCAAGCATTGATATGACCCCATTTGAGGCACTATATGGGAGAAGATGTAGGTCTCCCATTGGGTGGTTTGATGCATTTGAAGTTAGACCTTGGGGTACTAACCTTCTGAGGGAATCGTTAGATAAAGTGAAATCTATTCAAGAAAAGCTTCTAGCGGCGCAAAGTAGACAGAAGGAGTATGCAGATCGGAAGGTTAGAGACTTGGAGTTTATGGAGGGTGAACAAGTCTTGTTGAAGGTTTCGCCAATGAAAGGGGTGATGCGGTTTGGTAAGCGAGGTAAACTTAGCCAAAGGTATATTGGTCCATTTGAAGTACTTAAGCGAGTAGGGGAGGTGGCTTATGAGTTAGCCTTGCCTCCAGGGCTGTCCGGAGTGCATCCGGTAGTCCATGTGTCGATGTTGAAAAGATACCATGGGGATGAAAACTATATTATTTGTTGGGATTCAGTCTTGCTTGATGAAAATTTGACTTATGAGAAGGAGCCTGTTGACATTCTAGATAGAGAAATTCGCAAGTTGAGATCAAGGGAGATTGCATCCATCAAAGTTCAATGGAAGAATCGACCAGTCGAAGAAGCCACTTGGGAGAAAGAGGCTGATATGCGAGAAAGATACCCACACCTATTTACAGATTCATGTACTCCTTTTTACCCTTGTTTTCCTTCTTGTGAACGTTCGGGGACGAATGATGGGTAAATTGGTATCTATTGTAACAACCTATTTAGTCGTTTTGAGCAGCAGATTTTATTTCTGGAAAAATAGGCTGAGGCGACGGACCCCACGACGAACCGTCATGGGCACGACGGACCGTCGCAGTTTCTCATTTCAAAACACTTAGAAAATCTGAAATTGGGTACTGAAAATCGACTCTCTGAACTTCGTAACGAAATGGCAGGACGGACCGTCACATGTGTGACGGACCGTCACAGACTCTTTGGTGGAAATTGAGTCTCTGAACCTTGCGACGACCTGCAGGACGGACCGTGGCACGACGGGCCGTCGCAGGTTGCGTAATCCCAGTCTGGGTCGGATTTCTTTACACGTTTTAAAGGACGTTTTGGACTATTCCTACTTTAATTATAAAGTTAGAGGGCTAAGGTTAATAAGTCCAATTACTTGGGGGTTAAAAGAGGTAACCTTAAGTTAATTAGTGGGTTATTATTGCCATCTTTTATTCTTAATTATATACTAATTAGGGTAAAAGAAACAGGGTTGGAATAAAGAAAATAGAAAGAACAAAGAGAAGGAAAGAGAGAGGATCGAACGAGAGGAAAAACACAAAGCTTGGGAAATTGCTTGCTTGATCACGAATCTTCGGTGGAGGTAGGTTATGGTTTTTATGCTATTCGTAGTAAACTCTTAATAGCGAATGATATGTATTGGTAGTGTTGTAAACCCTGCTATATGCTTAATTGTATGCTTGCATGAATGTGATTATATGATTGTGATGAAATAAGCATGATGAAGCTATTGAATCCCAAATCTTGATAAAAAACCTAATCTCTTGTTAATGATGATGCCTTGGTATAGAAGAAGGCTTGATGAACTAAAGTAGTGAGATTGATGATGCCTTGGTATAAAAGAAGGCTTGATGAACTAAAGTAATGAGATTGATGATGCCTTGGTATAAAAGAAGGCTTGATGAACTAAAGTAATGAGATTGATGATGCCTTGGTATAAGAGAAGGCTTGATGAATTAATAGAATGGGATTAGGGGATCGGGTGTCACGAACCGACACGTAGATTTAGGGGATCGGGTGTCACGAACCGACACGTAGATTTAGGGGATCGGGTGTCCTGAACCGACACGTAGATTTAGGGGATCGGGTGTCCCGAACCGACACGTAGATTTAGGTGATCGGGTGTCACGAACCGACACGTAGATTTAGGGGATCGGAGTGTCACGTTACGACACATAGTAGTAGGGGATTGGAGTGTCACGTACCGACACAAGAGGATTAATGAATATGAGGGAGTGGAGTGTTTTACGTATCGACACAAGAGAAATAAAGATAATGAATCTTGAAAGATGTTAATATACTCAAACTAATGAACATAATTCCCAAATAAGTATGGTATTGAGGCTTGAGTCCTCATGTGTGAACTTGTCGGTAATTGTTAATGATATAGTACTTGTTGTTGCTACAGGTTGAGTATCATAGTTGATTTTTATGATATTAATTGGTATATACTGTTTTCTATTTTGAGTTGGCCGATGATATCTACTCAGTACCAGTGTTTTGTACTGACCCCTACTTTTATGTTTTCTTCTTGTTTATTTGTGGAGTGCAGCAAACGTGCCGTCATCTTCGACTCAACAGTAACTCTAGCCAGTCTTCATTACTCCGGATATCAGGGTGAGCTAATGCTTCTAGCTTGGACTGAATCTTCCTCTTCATGTCTTGATGCCTTGAAGTTCCGGCATGGACCACATCGGATGAGGCCTACATACATGGGAAAGCTCATTCTCACATCTGCAAAGAAAATTCTATCTATTCTCGCTCACAAGGCTAGGCCACTCCAAGAATTTGTTAGGCGACATCAACAAAGCCCAACGTACGTCTAATAAGATAGATTGTCTAAGGCTCGCGTAGAACGGAAGGCCCTTCGCATTGCCCAAGATATATCGGTGTACCCTTCAGCACATCAGTCAGGCGACATTGTCCTAGGCCCACACACAATGGCAAACCCTTATGCATATTAGCCCAATGACATCAGACGATGCTCACGCAAAATCTTAAATCCATGTGCGCATCACACAAGCGACATCCCACTGACATTGTCTAATGTTATCGCTTTTTTTTTTTGGAAATTTCGATATAAATTTTCTTTTTGTTGTAAACAATTAGTTTTTTATATGAGTTAATTGTGCATGCAAAAATGTGTATGATGGAGGTTTTCAATTTTTTTTTATTTTTACTATGAAACTATTTTTTCCGAAAAATTTTAACGTATAAAAAAAATATGTGCAAGTGGAATCGTATTAGGTGGCTTTTGAAACATTTTTGTTTTATATTTTTTCTAATTAATTATTTTTTTCCAATTTTGAAAGTCTAAATAATTGTTACAAAGTCAATGGAATGCGCAAAGTTGACATGGGTTTCTTCTCCACTGGTAGTTTACAAAAGATTTAGTTTGACGCTGGTTCTTGTATCATGTTCGAAGGTAAGAAAAACGGAAAGAGAATCTACAGAATATCAGCTTAATTATTCCTTCAAGCCATCGAGATTTAAATAGCTAAGTTTGCATATTCTAAGAAACAAAAAAGATAATCAAAACACATGATATCAGGTATAAATCAATGTATAGTATATTTATAAGATCCTAGAATATTTACGAGATTCTAACATTACTGTCGTCTTCTGTTTTTGTTCATAGTATATCATTTTCGTGTATGAGATATGTAAACTTGTTCTTATGATTCCACATTTGTTTTGTTTCACGGGGGTTACATGCATGGATTAATTGGTTTAACCTAGGGTGGAGATATTGAAAGAATAAGATGGATGGAAATTTTGTTGGTAACTCTGATATCATTCTTTTGATTTTTTGCTACTCTGGTATGAGATGATTAGATTAGCTACAAGATTACTGTTGTTTCATAAAACTAGCTTTGCCAGTTCAGATAAGTGTCGTCGCACTACCTCCAATGAATTCTTTTTCTTTGTAGCTATGTTTCTTATCCTTCCCAAGTTGTTGATGAGTCTTCCTTAGTTAGACTTCTAAAAACTACTTTTGCATGTGCACCTAGTTCCTTTGCTCTAGTTGTTGTTTTTAGTTTTGGTTAAAGTGCCTAAGTGGATTTACTTCCTATTTAGTTATTTCTTTGATAGATTCTGATTCTTCAAGAGTAGCATCCTAACCCTTTTTCCCTAATTATTATAAGAGGGTGCAGGTCGTCAGAGCGTTGTAAGGTGCATGGAATTTCGCACCTTGCGGCGGTCAAGTTAATTTAAACGACATAAGTTTAGCTTTTAAAAAGTTTCCCTTTTGGTTCTAAAATAGATTTTGTTGCCCTTTTGGAATTTTTGACATTTGCTTTTGCCCTTATGGCTTCCGACTCCCCATAAATGGTTGTTCGATAGCCCTCCAGAGCTATTAAGTTGACCCTATCATTTTTCTATACATAGAAGTATTGAAAACATGTTTGAACCAGACACAAATTATAAGATTCTTCTCTGAAATATTGACATCTTTAAAAATACCTTTCTACTTTACTCACTAAATTTAAATATATATAGTTCTCTCCTTTCATGCACATAAACATTTTATTCACGAGCACACATTTAGAATTTTTGTTGTTGAGTCATGTACATAAATATAATATATTGATGGACAATGAAATGAGATAGTTTTAGACAGGGTTTTTATGTGAAATTTTATAGTTTTAGACAGGTTTTTTATGTGAAATTTTAGTTAGTTATCTATTTTTTGTATGTACGGATGTGTCTAATTTAAGTGTTTCATAGGATTGATGCAAAACACCAAGAAGAATGCTAAAGGAAGAAAAGGAAAAAAAAACGTGCATCTGCAAGGTTGCACGATCACACAGCCTGAACCCTTCGAGCTGCAACTGAATAAAAAAAAATATGCCACTGGTCCTCTGTGTGATGGTCGCGCTCTACAGCTTCCATATGGGAAAATAAAAGATTATTGATGGTCCGCACATAGTCGAATGCTCAAGTGCCTAGCTATGCGAGCCCGCGCAGCATGAGGTGTGCAAAACATGTTTATAATTCTATTAGATACATATGATATATGATGTTGGAATTTATCCCAAAGTTAAGTTGTCAAGGAAAAGAACAATAAAAAGGCTAAGTTATGATTGAGGAATGAAAAAATGTTACACCACTCAAATCCAAAATAAAAATTTTAAATTTAGTGTTTGGCCGCTACGTGTTTTTGTTCATCATTATTCTTATTAAACTCATTTTCATTGATGGAGTAGTTTTTATACGGTATTTGACAAGAATTTGTATTGATGAATATGTTGGGATTTTGATTTCTGTTCTTATGCGTGAACTCGTTGTAGGAGTTTGAATTGAATTGCTACTACGTTAATTGTCTTTTTCATATAAAAAGATAGTATCTTATGAATATTGTTGTATACTCTTGTGATATATTGGATTAATATATTGTCTCTAAACTAATTTAAAGATCCTGTTTTTGATTATTAATTGAATCTAAGAGGAAAACATAATAAGGACATTTGTCCTTTAAGAACAATCCATGAAATGTTCTTGAATATTAGTATCACTACATTATAATAGTATATTCTTTAACTTGGGATCTACTCGGAAGAGAAATCAAAATCTTAAAGATACTCTAATTTACTATCGAATTCGAGAGAATCAACTAAACAATATATGTGATAAATGAATTATCTCAAATTGCACCTAACATTATTCACTTGTTTCATCTTTTACCCAATTGTTATTAATATCCAACTTTGTAATTATCAATTGTTCTAATTAATAATTTAGCCTACAAATTTGGTTCATAACCACAATCAACTCTCTTATGTAGATGAATTGAATAATAGTTAGCAAAACTTCATTGAAGTATTATGTACTAAATCCTGTGGTGACGATCTTTATATTATACTATCTCGGACTAGTGAATTATACTTTTAGTGTGTTTGTACTCATCAAATTTTGATGTCGTTGCCGAGAATTAACAACAAGTAGTTATTTATAAAGTTTTGTGTATTAATTCAGATATTCTTTTCTATTTTTGTTTTTAGTTAACATAATAAGTTCCTAGTATTACAGACTACATGTATTGACCACAACTTTAATGTATGACACAATAAACCTCAAAAGAAGATATCGAATACAATCCAGAATTGAAAAATATTTTACGCTTGCGCAATAAGAAACTTGTTGAGACATTCTAGTGCTGGCTCAGAGGCATAAACAATGATGGATGATGTTGGAAACATGATTTTGAAGTGTCATGGATTGTAATGATCTGGTAGGTCATTTTAGGATAATTTCGTGAATTTATAGGTTTCCCCCTCCCGATTTTGATCCTGAGTTTTTGGTGCTTGAGTTTTGAAAGTTTGTTACGAACTTTGAGTTAAAATTTAGAATTTCGTAAGATTTAAGTTATAAAGTTTAATGTTGTTAAGAAAGTAGTTTTTGAGTTTCAAGTGTATGAATGAAATTTTGTCGATTGAGGATTTGAGCTCATAAGGTAGGAAATTACTGAAATTTAACCTTTGAATTGACTTTTGTAAACATGGAGGGTTCAAATTCTCGGTCTGAAATATTAAGAGTTCAATTTGATTCGGGGGATAGTAGTTTTGACGGTATGGTAAATGAGACCTCAGATTCATGTTTCAACGGTCCCATTAAGTCCAGAACTCAATTATAATTTGATTACATATTTGATATGTGTGTACAGGGTTCCAAACGTATTCTGAGAATCCTTTCGATATTTTGAGTATTGGTTGATTTTCTGGTTTTTGTGGTCTAGTGTATCTCGCATTTCGTCAGGTGGCTTACTTTCGCAGGGCCCGTGCTAGTGAAGTTTTCACCACTTATGCAAAGGGTAAATCCCTAAAGACCTTCGCATTCACAAAGAATCTGCCATTCGTGAAGGGTGCATTTGTGATCGCGAAAGTCTTGACATTTGTGAATCCATCATAGAAGGGTTTATGTCAAAAAAAAATTTGGGGCTTTATTTAGCTCATTTTCTATTTTTTATCTTGGTAAAACCTTTGGAGGAAATTTTGAAAGGATATCTGGTGCTAAATCATTTAGGTAAGATTTATGATCCTAAACTTCATTTCTCTCTAATTATTTAAGGATTTTTACATCAAAATGAGGGATTTGGTTGTTAAATGAAAAGGCTTTTAAGAAGTCAAGTTCTTAATTAAAATGCTGATTGTGGGATGATTTTGAGTATCGTGTCAAAATTATTTTCACCAATGAGTTGATTGACCCATTTTTCAATGAAATAAATGTAGATATTGTTATTTTAAAAAAATTACTTTGAAAACTTGATTAATATATATTATGTGGCTTTTTGTATTGGAAGGGGAAGACTTAACTATTTAAGTGACTAGTTTGTTGAATTAACACGAGTGATCTCCTAAACCTTTTAATTTAGTAGAATTCATGCATTTTATTTGTTGTGTGTGTTCTAGGGGTAATGGGAATGACGTGAGAGATTTAGTGTTCCACTTGATTAAGCTTGATGAGTATAAACGGGTTAATTAAAAAGATTATGTGTTTATATTGTTGATTTGTAGATTGCCTTGTTGTGACCGGCATTTAATTGATTAATAAAGTGCTTTTTATGACATGAGAGTGAACTTGAATTGTCGTATCTTCTTTATTGTGTAAATTTGCTTATGTGCATTGATTGTTGTTCACTGTGATGAGACACATGAGATAAAGTGGCTTGTGAAATGGTTTCATCTAATGATATAAAATAAATTAAATGGGAAATAATTTCGACTAGTGATTTGATATAAAATCGATGGGAACAGATTATGACTTGTTAAATGTTATAAAGCTTATGGGAAATTGTTTCAGCTAGTGATTTGATAAAAAGCTGATGAAAAATTATTAAAACTAGTGAAGTGATATAAATCCAATTTGAATGCTTTCAGCTAGTAATATTGTGCCCATCAGAAACAGTTTTTGTAAGATATTAGTTATGGTGGTTTGATGCAGTTTGATGCTTATGTTTGACTTATTTGTTAACTGTGTGACTGATTCTTGTGTTACTTGTGATTGAACAAATTGACATTGAGATTGACTTACTTGATTCATGCTGGCTTATCGCATTGTATTTGTTGGATGTGATTATTGAGCCTTATGAGCTATGTTGTGTAGAACTGTTTGTCTGAACTGATTTATATGCAAGTTGTAGTTTGAGGAGTTACAATTGGGATGAAAGGAGTATTCGTTTTCTAGATATGTTACCTTGTTTATAAGATTGCTTGTTGGTATTGTGTTGTTGATACTCACTCCTTTCTAGACGTGTGTAGGTGTTATTTTAGTTTTGATGATTTGACAAACAATGGAATCTTGTAAGGGGACTTGACCTTTGGTGCTACGCAGAAAAATGACAGTTGGAAAAAGTACAGAAGTTTGGTGCACAATTCTCGAGCGTGAAAAAATTTCTCATCCAATAGCAGGCCTCCAAGGTCTTGACTATTATTTTATAATGTTCCTTCCAAAAGAAAAAACATAGTTTTTCCATTCCTGAAATTCTCAATAACTCAAGCAAAAACCACTCTATGGAGAAGTATTTTCCTCAAGAGCTACAGGGACCTATTAGAGCTGCATGTGTCTTAGTTGTCGTTGGATTTATACTTCAGCACTTATCTTGTAAATCTATTCTTGTGCTATAGAAGAATTAGATCTAGTTTTGTTCCAACAAATGTTTAAGTCAGTTAGGGTTAGCTGGGTTGGTGGGCAACATTGTTGTTGCTTAGTCAAAGTCTAAATTATCTAGAGTTAGGTGGTTTAGTGGAAAAATTTTGTTGTAGCTTATTTTAACCCTAATTCTTAGAAGCTTTCTCCATTTTCATGTGTCAATTTTTTCTACGGATTTCCACAAGCTCTCCATTGAAGATTCAACTCCATAATGGAAAAGGTCGAAAAGAAATTTAACTCGATATTCAAATTTTCAAAAAAATAAGTTACGTAGAACAATTACTTACTGTCTCTCACACACATACACAGATTGTGTGACAGAGTGGAGTGAGAATGATAATAAATCTCAAATTTTGTTAAGACTTGTAAGAAGATGTCCAAACCCTACCTGAAATGTTGTTAGTGATGGAAATTTTTTTGGATGAAGTAATTTGAAGCAGAAATATAACAACTTCAAAACCCAACCTCCTTGTACGGTTGACATAGAAGATGTTAAAATCCGCCTCACTTAAGTGTTGGAGAAGAATGTAAAAACTTGTTTTTCCAACCTAATGCCTAAATTGATTAAGGGTAAATGCTTGGAAAGAGGCATTTTCTTGAGACTTGGAGAGAAAGGCGTGTTCTACATACTTGGAGAGAAAAGGTGTGATTTTTTTTCTGATTTGGGGGAAAAGAAAGTTTTTATGTTTTATGAATTATATTTTTTGCCCAATAAATATTGCAGGGAGATTTAAAAATATTGGAGGGGATATAACATTTTAGTGAAAATTTTAAGATCACATTTGTAATGTATTTTTTTTACATTAGAGAAATAGAACACTTCAAAAGTATGGTCCTACATGTAAATAGTTATTGTCAATTATATCATATTGTAACAATGCTTATATAGTGTAGTTTATACCATTAAAGAGTACACTTTACAAGTGTTGTCAATATTATTGCAGCCAAAAGTAAAAAACTTGGGCTACTCTTTAACAGTGTGTTAAGATTTTGTGTGGCCACAACCTAAAATGTTTTAGTGAAGGATGCATGACTTTCTAATAGCTGAGGGCAGTAAGTTGTGGGACATAGTTATGGATGGTCACTCTAATCTAACTATGGGAGTGAGGATGAAGAAATTATAAGAGTTTTTCTTTTAATATACATTTTGAAAAAAACACTTTTGAAACTTATAAATTTGTTTAGTTTTAAGTTTTTCCTAATTAAATTAATAACCAATAAAAATATAGGAAATAAATTGAGGAAGGATTCTGTTTGTTACTATTTTGTCCATTACTTCTCAATGGTATAATTGATGTATCTCATGTGTACAAAGGAATATGAGAGGGTGATATCATTTTCTTTGGTACTTCTACAAAAAAAATATTATTTATCAGTATATAATTATATTTATTTATTTAATTATCGTTACACTAATTATTTTTCTAAGATTATTTTAACTGTATGAATTTTTTTTTTGATATTCCTTCATGATTTTCTTAGTTTTTTCAACATTGTATATGTTTTTTGTTTCAGAAAAAAGTAAATTCAATTCTTGTGTTCTTGTAGAATGTTGTGAACAATGATATCAATTTCAAGAATTCAGGAAATCCTCAATAACTACTTTACCTTAGATTTCATCAAGTGTTAATTACTTGTCTTAATAAGTGGAAAAGTAATATATTACATGTATTCATAATAAAGCGGACAATGATAAGAGAGTAGAGAATATCTTTAATCATTTAAAAACTGTTAATATCTCTATTCAACAAGAAGAAAGCTAATTTAAGCCATACAATACAATACAATATTGTAGTATGTATGTGTGCTCTTTGCTTAAATTTTCTGTACTACTAAGCCAATGATTACTACTCCTTCTGTTTCATGTTGGGTTTTAAACGGTGTAAATGAAAAATGAAGAGTTTTGACTTTTATGAAGAGTTGTGACTTTTATGAAAAGTTGCAACTTTTATGTAAAGTTACGACTTTTATGAAAAGTTGAGACTTTTATGAGAGGTTGTGACCTTTCCTGTAAGGAATGATACGAAACTTTTCACAATACCATTTGTTTTCTATAACTCGAGGGATTTCCTCTCATTTTAGTTGATCCAATTTTCTTCACTTCTTCTACTAACACCGTGGTTTTAGGTACCAATACACCGGTGAGTAAGATCATTCTATCCTTAGAAGATATATTCCATTAACTTCGGGTAGTTAAGGGGAATAATTACCTTAAGGGGACATTGTGCATTAAATGGCTCGATTTTCTTCTTCAAGAAAAATATTTTGATATCTTGTTTCTAATATGTTTCTGATTATATTTTCTCTACTAGTTTTAATTTTGTAGTTATGAAAATGTTCATTATGCTTTTTGTTTCTCTAAAGTTTTTCAAAGTTTTGTTCTAAGTATCTTAGAAATTATTATTTTGTTATTGAGGGAAACAGATCATGGAAGTAAAAGATAAATGGATTATTTCTCTATAATTCAGTGCTTTGTTTAGCAAGGTCGAAGTGATAATATACCAGAAATATTGGCGGTATTCCGACTAAAGATGACAGCAGGTAACCTTCTTATTATTTATCTAAGGAGGAAAATATTTTCTTAATGTTAACAATTTTTATATTTATCATGTGTTTCTTTGAAAAAAGTTCTGCAAATCATTTGTTTTTGATTGAATTTTCCTTGGTAAATAGTGTGGCCGTTAAAATTCACTAGTTTGTAGAAAGATATATGCATATTATTTTTGATAAAATTGTATGTCAAAATGTTATATATGGAAGATATTTCAAAAGAAAAACAATTCTATGTGATAACCGAAGAATAAGTTTTATTCTGTTTGGAGAAAAACCAAACTTTGATAGTTTTGTACTCCTTATGAATTTGATTATGTCTGATTGTTGTAGACTAAAAACTTTTGTAGTTTTCTACTTTGAATAAATTGACTATTCAATTGTTTTCAAGAATGTTAAAACTTCACCTAATAAGTGAATGTTGTACTTTTGATTTTCTACAAACTTCATTGTTATATAAAAACAATTTGTACAATTTTTTTGTCCTTATTGTTAATATTCTAAATAAAGTGGTATGTCTAATTGTGAAAGAAAAAAAAGACCATTGACTTATACGTGTGTCATTTTGTGCATAGAATAGGTGCTTCTAGGAATGAACTTTGACACTATAAAAAGATTGTCAAATAAAATTTAAGCACTACAATTCTTTCGTAGAACAATATTTCCAAAACAGGTTATATGTTGTCAATGGGATTTTGGAGCACTAGATATAAAATTTAATGATACTTTTTTATTGTGTTAGTCCCACAAAATTGTTGGAATATATTTGATATCATTTACTAGTATATGGTATGGCTAGTATGAACCTACCAAATTATATGTATACTTCTTCAAAATGATTGAGTTCTTCTATGAAAAAGTGTAACTTAAAATGTTATGATTTTTCATGTAAAGACATGTTTATTAAATATAATTATTTTTATAGACATTAATATTGGTAAATAGTCTTTAGTCATATTTTGTAAATGAAGCATATGGACTACCTTGCCTTTAGTGGACCCGATGAAACTTTGTTCATGGAAAAGTCCTGCTGAAAAGGATATTTTACAAGGTGTTGACTCTAAACAATGCTTGTATAACACAAAATTGTAAGATGTTGGAAGAAAACATTTTTGAGAAAAAGGTACATCACAAGAGACTTTTTTTAAACTCAATATTTTTATTTGTTCTTACTTGCTTGAGTCAAATAGCTTGTTACATGAAAAGTTGGGGCATGTCAACTACAAAACACTATATGGAAAAATGATCAACTTAGAAGTCTTGCCTAACTTTGAGTGCAATAAATAATAATGTCCAATTTTTTGGAATCTAAGTATGTGGAGCACTAGTAAAATTACACGCCCTTCACGAACAAATTTAATATCATGGAATATATAACATAATAAAATCTATCAGTCACAAAGTAAAACACTATATTATCTTACATAAAAGATTGATAATGTAAAGGAAAATGGAAATTGTTACATCTTATCATTTATCTTTAATAACATAAGCATACTTCATGACTGTAAAAATACATACAGAATCTGTAACATACGCATTAGTGTCACTGAGCCATTCAAGATGAGTAAAGTACACGAATATTTAATTTTGAAGAAGAAGAAAAAGAGCTTTAGAATTTTTTTATTTTGAAATGAAAGGAAATCTCTCTATTTATAGACAGTCAATGGTAGTATAAAAAAATATTCTTGTGCCTCATCTGAAAGGTTATAAGTATTTGGAAGAGTTTCAACCCTTCAAAACAGTCAACACCTTTCATAAAACTTACAACTTTTCATAAAAGTCGCAACTCTTCATTCAAGACGAAACTTTTCATAAAAAGTCACAACATTTCATAAAAATCACAATATTTTATAACAGTCACAACTCTTCATTAAAGTCACAACTTTACATAAAAGTCAACTTTTCCTAAAAGTCACAACTTTTCGAAAAAGTCACAACTTTTCATGCAAGGGGAATGCTAGTTTAAGAAACAAATAAATTAAAAGAAAATTTTAGTTTGTGGTGGTGCCACATAGACGGGCCTAAGGTTTTCTTTTATATATATACTAGGTAATTTACCCGCGCTTCGCGCGGGCATAACTTATCTCCCTAACCTTTTGAACAACCTTTACAAAAATCACTTTCAGAAGGAAAAAAAAGTAACTTATTTTAGATTTTTAGAACATTTCTAGAGAAATAAAATTATTTGAAATTATCACATATTTTAAGAATTGTAAATATCTAATTATTGATTAAAAATATCTTGATATCTAATTGTTTTTATATTTTACATAACTTATCATATCATATGTTTGATGATATAATTGTCTAGTTAAAGTTGAGTGATATTTTTATGTAGCGATTAAACATCAAACAAATTTATATGAAAATTTTTAATAATCAATATAGTTAAAATTAAGTTAAGATCGTTAAAAAATGCACAATGCAATGGCATAATTAATCTTTTTGAGACAATTTACTTGTCTGAGGTCAAATGTTCACCACTTTTCATTATTAATAATTTGTTACTCTAATGAAAACTTATAGAAGGAGAAAAATAAATTTTGATTAATAACAAAATTATATTGTACCCTTATAGAAATTCATTCTTCATTAAACTGCGGAAGGCCCTTCTAGATGTTTCATCAATAAAACTTTATGACTTCTTTAGGAATATTTACATAAGATTCTTGCATTATGAAAGTACAAATAGATCAAAATGTTGGATTCTAGACTCATATTAAAGAAATATTCTTGAACATTAAAAAATAAAAAATGAGTCTGACCTAGATAATTCAGACGATCAACAATAACTTGGGACTTGAAGGAGTTTTGTTTCATATTCTTCAAATTAATCTTGATGAAAATAACCATAATTTACAACAAAAATATTTAGAAGAGCTAAATGAAAAGGTAAAAAAAGGAAAACAATAAAAGGGCGAAAATCTTTATCAAATTTAGATTATATACATACCAAGCAAAAAAAGTCAATACAATTGTAAGGAGACAACAAATCAACGAAAAAAACATACATTAAAGGGATTAATCTATTGGATATTCAACGATGATAACAAATCATTCTAATCAGAAAAGTACCTATATTTTGAAATAAGATACATCAATTAATTGACTAACACTTCAATCAAGAAATCCTTAACTACAAGTAATATCAGTGATAAAATTTAGTAAAAATAGATAATAATATAAAAACAAAAAAAAATATGGACATTCAAAGTTACTAACTCTTAGAGGATTTTTCTGAAGAACATAAAATCACATCCTTGTATGTGAAGGAATAATATTGTTGATGAAGACATTTGAGATTTGAAAGGGATATTTTTAATATACCTTCAACAATTCCAGTAGAGAAAATTTGTTGAAATATTCAATTGCCATTTGTTACTTAACATCTACTAACAAATACTTTCATGCCCCGAGTCTACACCCTCCAATTACCATTCCTGTCCTTGAGTGAACCCTTGGCCTGACTTACTTAACTCAGCGGAAGACTTAAACATAGGATATAACTTAAGAATAACTTTAATAGTACTTAGGCAAAATGTCAACTTCAAGTCTTTACAAATGAAATAAAAAAAACCAAAGACAAACTAACATTGTCTATATATGAAGCCTCTAAAGTAAAGGTGGATGTTGGGACAGGACCCCCAATCACCGTAATAACTGAAAACTGAAGCAAATAATTAAATGATAAAAATAACCTCCGGAATGAAGGGAGGCTCACCAATGGACTCTGAAAGGTTCACTGAATCAACGGTACGCCAAATGCTGATCCTAGTTACCTGCGTCTACATCATTATACGATGGAGGCAATACACATCAGTACATTGGATGTACGAGTACGCAAGTTGGAATGCTAACAACACTTAATCTTGAAATGGAGTAAGAAGGAATACTTACCTTGTTTCTGATCAACTCATAAAAAACTTAACTCATTGAATATAGTGCAATTTTAAAGTAAGTACTATATAAAGAAAACTGTCTAAAAGATGTTGTAATCATAGAATGTATGCAAGATACAATTAACTCTGGTATGTATGTAAAAAAAACAATAAAACTGAGGTATATAAGAATACAATAACTTCTGTGGAGTTTCTCTAAGCGACAACCGTCACTTAAGAGATATAGTGATGACACAATGATCTACCTCACGCTGCCAGCGCATCCTATACCCGGCCAAAAATATAATACCTGAACTACCCAATGGATCCACTGCTCTACAGTAAAAAGGGTTCATCTAAAAAGTATGAATTATTTCTGCCAATGGTGGCTACATGGTTTATGGGGGCTGTGAGTACTCTGAAATCTTCCCCATATCGCTGCTAAATGCTAAATCAAAAAACATGTTGACTCTTATGTTTTGAAAACATACTGATTCTGTGGTTTTGAGATTAATTCTCAAAATACTTAGCTCAAAACTATCTTGGAAATCATAGTTTCCTAGCTTGCTTCTTTTAGAAAGCTATAGTTCTATTCTGAAAATTTTCCATAAGGCCCCTTGGAAATCAAAGTTTCCTTTCTTGTTAAATGTTAAAACATTTTACGTCTCTTTGGGATACATACTCCCCATATAACTTTGAAGAAAATAACTCTTTTCTTATAATGAAACTTGATTCTTAAAACAAAGTCAAAATGTTTAAATTAGACTCTTGAAAACCTATAAGAACTTTACTTAAACTTACTTCTTAGCTTTAGACTTGACATTTTAACTTCCTTGACTTTGATCTTAAATTTCCTTGAATTGAACTATGGAGTCAAGGTTCATGATATCATGTTTATTGATGATTTCGTGATGTTTATATGTACATCAGAGTGTTGGAATCAATTAAGAAATGTGAATACATCACTTGGGAACTAGTGCGAAAAGATGAGTAAAGCACGGAGTCTCAAGGCGTCTAGGCTCTCTGAGAGGCGTGGAGCGCCAGAGTCTGATGGACAGAGTCTATCCTGAGGGGCTCTGGCTGGCGCCACTACTTCAAATGGTCCCTTTAACAACAATAAAATGCAGCACTAGAGGCAATAATATTTGCCACTATAGCATGTACCAGCCAATGGTCTTTGGCAGGCAATGGCGGGGTTTGGTAAGGGTTTCACTGCCATAGGGCGAAATGTTGGTACAGAGTAGCATGAATTGGCACTAAAAAGCATTAGTTTTTCCGATAATTTTTTTGGCAATTATATTATCTAGTAAAGCTAATTTCTAACGGCTAACTATGGTGTTTTAGCATCCATTCTTTTAGCCGATAAATCCATATAAATAGTCGCTAACAATTAGTATTTCTAATGCTAATTTTTATATGGAATATAATGACTACAATATCTCGTCAAAAAAAGTCTCAGATTTCCCTTTTTGCATCGATTTTTATGGCGGGCAAATTCAGATAAATTGTCGATGATAGTTGACATCTTATATAGGCATAATACATAAATATGTCATTTAACTTGGCTTCGAATCACATTTATGCCCTTCAACTTTGTGTGTGCACAATTGTACAATTAAATTTGTATAAAATTGACAAATAGACACACATGTCCTACATGTCATCCTACATGTCATTTGGTGTCCTACGTGTATCTTGCCACGCAAGACTCATGTGTTTATTTATTTAAAAGTTGAATAGTTAAAGTGTCTGTTTGTGCATTATGAAAGTTGGAGGTCAAAGCTAAAATTTGAAGCAATGTTTAATGTCCAATATATATATTATGCCTTAAATTTTAGTGGCAACTGTTTGAAGGCAATGCTAAAAGATACAATTGTTTAGCCGCCATTAATAATAATTTATCATTTTTAGAGAATACAAACAACAAAGATTACTAAATACTAACTATATTAATATTAATTGATGAACTGCAATTTATGTCATAAGATCTAGACAAATAAAAGGAAGTACTAATCCAAAATATGAACGCCACTACTTAAAAAATCTTATATTGTTCCGACTAATATATTGAATAATATCTTCAAATGATTTTCGCCACTCTTCTTCTTATTGAAATCTTCGGCACGTAAAATTTGTGAACTCCATATTGTAAGACCTGCAATAACAAAGTAAATGTGTCAAGAGATTAAAAGTAAATAATATATAAAAATATCACATGTAGTGTGACTAATTTGAAAAATTACAAGCAAGACGCATCCAATAACCAGAACTCATATTCTTTCATATGGACTTAAAAGTAAGTTATCTTATATTCCTAGGTAAGAACTGAAAGTATAAAAAGACATGGAGGAAGAAGATGTTGTAGTTGAAGTTCATCAAATTGGGGAAGCAAGGCACTTATAATAATGTTAACTAAATGAGCAATCAGGAAATACGAGAAGTGAATTTAGCGTGAACTAAAAAGGATTTTCTAGTTAAGGAAACTATGAAAAGGAATGTTGTCCAACAACATGTCCGAGAGAATTATGAATCCAACTGCTATAAAGAAATGAAGAGAACATAGGTGTGAAATAGAAAAAAACAAACATAGTTGTCTGTTTGTTTTCATATTAACCTTAATCATATTGATAAACTCAACAACAATATAGTAAAACTTCTCGTTTATCTTATGTAATTGAAGTTCTTAAGCTCTACTTCTCTATTCTCCGAAAATGGGGACTTAATTTTGTTAGCATGATGGAAATCTAAATAATTGTATATATAAATGTAATTAGATAGTGATATAAATTAGCATGATCATATAGATTTGTTGTAGAATCAAAGGAACCAATATTGTGATAGAATACAGGGTTTGGGGGACTGACTAAAAGATTTGTAGAGATAGAATAGCTGATCTTTAGGAATAGAAATGACGGATCTTTAAGGATGTGTAATCTTTATTCTCTCTATATAATGGAAAGACTCTCACATTGAGAGATATTCATCAGAAAATTGACATGGTACCAAATTCTTCTCTTGGCTGCCTTGTTTCATATAGTCTCTGTAGTTTCTTCTAATTTTTTTTAACATCTTGGTCTTTTGATTACTGTTTGTCAACAATCAGTCCTACAACCTAGGACTTTTGCTCTCGGTCATTCTATTTGCTTTGGTGAGTCTTTGTAGTTTTCATAGCTACTCAAAAGCATGAATTCACATCACTTTGAATCCTTCAGTGTTCGTTTCAGTGGAAAAGGTTATTCTTCTTGGGAGTTTCAGTTTCAGTAATTTGTCACCGGCAAAAAACTGCGGGGCCATATAAATGGAAGCGATCCTGCTCCTAGTGAAACGACAATACTACGTGAATGCAAGATTAAACATGCTCATGTGAAAAGATGGATTCTAGGGTCAATTGACCCTCTTGTTCTTAATCTAAGACCGTATAAGACAGCTAAGGCCATGTGGGATTACTTTCAAAAGGTTTACAACTAAGATAATAGCGCAAGAAAGTTTTAGTTATAGTATGAAATTTCTAATTACTCTCAAGAAGGTCTTTCTGTTCAGGATTATTTTTCAGGTTTTTAGAACTAATGGGCTGAATTTACGGATATTATCTATGTCAAAATACCTACGAAATCTCTATATGTGATTCAGGGAGTTCAGAAGCAAAGCAAGCGAGACCAATTTTTATGAAATTACGCTCTGACTTTTAGAGTGTTCGCTCTAACTTGATGAATCGTGATCCGTCTCCCTCTTTGGATGTTTGGTTTATGGAATTACTCGTGAAGAGCGACGTCTTGTCAAATAAAATGCTTTCAAGAAGGAAAATGACGTCACTGTTGCATTTGCTGCTCAAGGTAAAGGAAAGGGCAGGGATATGAGTAGAACTTAATGCTAAAGTTGTAAGGAACATGTGCATATTGCTAGCAATTGTATCAAGGAGTTCTGTAATTATTGTAAACAACATGAACATATTATCAAAGAGTGTCCCACACGCCTTCAAAATCGTAAGGGCAATGCTTTTCAAGCTAGGATAAATGGTTCAACTATTGATAACTCATCTCTGGGACAAATTCTTACTCCTGAAATGGCTCAACAAATGATCGTGTCAGCCTTTTCAGCATTGGGATTGCAAGGTAATGATGTTACATCTAATTTTTGAATTATTGATATAGGTGCTTCCAATCATATGATCGACTAAACTAGCATCATTAAAAACGTTCATAAATACCAAGGTCCATCAAAAATATTGATTTCCAATGGTAGTAATCTACCCATTACAAAAGTTGGGGATATTACTCCAACTATCAAGAATGTTTTTGATTCACCAAAGCTCTCAACTTGTCTTATTTAAGTTTGTCAATTGGTAGATAACAATTGTGATGTGATTTTTCTCGTAATGGTTGTCTTTTGCAGGATCAGGTGTCGGGGACGATAATTGTGAAGGGTCCTAAAGTTGGACGATTGTTTCCTATACACTTTTGTATTCCTCCTGTTCTATGTTTTGCTTGTACTTCTACTGCTAGTAAGACGGAGATTTGGCATAAGTGTCTAGGACATCAAAATTCTGTTGTGTTGTCTCATTTATCAAATTCTGGTTTATTGGGAAGTAAAAATTAATTTTCAGTTGCTTCCGTTGATTGTTCTACATATAAATTAGGCACAAGTAAAAGTCTTCCTTTTCCTAAATTTTGTAGTCGTGCTACAGAGTGTTTTGATGTCATTCATAGTGATGTTTGGGGAATTTCACCAATTATTTCTCATGCTTATTTCAAGTACTTTGTGACATTCATAGATGATTATAATATGTTTATGTAGGTTTATTTTCTTCGATCAAAATCTGAGTTATTTTCCATGTTCAAGACATTTTTGGCTTACATTGAGACTCAATTTTCTATGTGCATCAAATTATTAAGAGCCTGTTTGGCTCAGCTTAAAGGCTGGTCAAACTGACTTAAAAGTTGGTTTTGACTTATTTAGCTGTTTAGCAATCCTCAAAATAACTTATTTTAAGCGAAAAGTTAAAAGTTGGGGTAGGGGTGCTTTTTTTTCCCAGCTTATAAGCTGTTTTAAGTTGACCATATTTTTACCTTTTTACCCTTAATATTTTTATACAATCTCCAAATTACCCACATAACCCTAATATCTCTTTCTTCTATTTTTCCCGTAAAATAAGTTGCACATATAACTTAAATAAAAATTTATATTCCTCTTATAAATAATTTGTGATAATAAAGAAATATGTGAATGATAGACTATTATTATTACCTATGGATGAAACTAAAATAAAATCTTAAATCGTTCTTTGATCTATTTAAATTATATATCTTTAAAATCTATGATAAGTTTATATTCCTCTTATAAATAATTTGTGATAAGAAAGAAATATGTGAATGATAGCAAAATATAATTATTTATGGCTGTAAAATATAAGTTAATTAACTTTTATTATGTTAACAACTTTTAAGGGTATTTCAGACATTTTGATTTAAAAAGTTGTTTATCAGCACTTATTTGCCAAACACATCAACATTTTTTTTTAACTTCAGCACTTTTATCCAAACGTATAACTGCTTATTTTAAAAATAAGTTTCAGCACTTTTAAAAGTACTTTTTAAAAGCTGCTTTTATTAAGTCCATCCAAACGGGCCCTAAGATGTGATTCTGGTGGAGAATATGTAACGAACCTTTTGGTCATTTAAAGTGCTAAAGTCTTGTATTTTATAAAATACGTTTCAATAAATTCTAAATAGGAGTTTTGGACAATTCGTAATTATAATTATGAAATTAAAGGGATCGTTTAAATAATTAATTTAGTTGATGGTTAAAGAAAATAACCTAACAATTAGTGATGAGCCACTTTCACTATTTATATAATTAGTCCTATATAGAAATTAGGGTATAATTAATCTCTAGAGGAAAGTAAAAAAATAATAGAGGGTCAGAAGGGTTACGAAGAAGATTGTAAAGTAGGACTTCAGGTAAATCTCGACAAGCTTAATATTGCGCTATACATATGTATGATGATAGGGATATATATATATATATTGATATGTTAGCCATGATTGAATATTATATTAATTAAATGGGAAAAAGGGGATATGGGCAAATTATGTCTACGTGGCACCAATATGATGTTGCTGCCAACAAAATTTTAGCAGCAATTTACATGTTACATAAAAGAAAATTGACTTTAATGTGTTATGAATTGATAGGTTTTGGTGGATTAAAATTGTATTGTAATTGTCTGGTGTACTTATGGTAAGGAAAATAATAATAATAGTAACACAATATATTGGAGGATGCATATATTATGGGTAATAAGCATGAGGTTTCTTCTTCTATTCTGTCGCTTACATATGTAGGTGATTATACTGACTTGTAAGAAAATTATTATACAAATACAATGTGATGATTGGAGGAGAGTAAAATAATGTAGTGAATAGCAGATTTAGGAGAATTTTTGTGGTTATCTCCGGTGGAATAATTTTAAATTATTTACTAATATTATTATATTATATTACAAAGTTAAAGGGTCCATATGTATAGTATTTAATGTTCGGTAAATGGTGACAGAAAAGTTAGGTAAAAAATATTAATGGTGTAAAGAATTGGAGTACTAATGTATAGTTGTATGGTGGAGGTGTTCATTGCCACTGGTTTCGTAACCAGTGGCTCAAAATTTTAAATATTTAAATGTTTTATCTTCGTTATAAATTATATGTTGATATATTTATATAGGTAATTAAATATATGAAGTTTTATATTAATTTAATATCATTAAGGTTATGCATATCAGAAGATTAATGTGTATCCTAAGGTTTGAACTTTAGAAAATTTAATTATAGAATTAGGCGAGTTTTTGGGTCTAATGCTAGAAAGAGGTTAATATGAGTGTTTATACAATCTTCACTTACAAATTATGTATATATATTTGTTAGATTGAAAATGTTCAGAAGAATTGAGGAAAGGAAAAGTATTGGAGAAGTAGCTTGCTTGACTTCGGTTCTTCGATGAAGGTAGGTTATGGTTTATGCTATTTGATAGTAAGCTTTTAATAGTGACTGATATGCATTGAATGATATTGTGAAGTTTCCTATGTACTTGATTGTGTGATTGTACGGATTGGTCGTGTGTTTTGTGATTGGTCTGAAATCCTGAACCGTGGAATGTATAATCTTAAACCATCTCTATTGAAGTAATGCTTTGAATAAAGAAAGCTCGATGAAATATTACTAACGAATTAAAAAGTGGTGATATTAAATGATAAATTAAAGGTCTTATTGAATCGAAGTGTCACGTTTCGACACGGTATTCTTGGATCGGAGTGTCACATTCCGACACAATAATTTTGGATCGGAGTGTCACATTCTTACACAGTATTCTTGGATCGGAGTGTCACATTATGACATGGTTTTCTTGGATCGGAGTATCACGTTCCGACAGGGTATTCTTGGATAAGAGTGTCACGTTCCGACACGATAATATTAAACAAAAGACATGAATTAATGGAAGATACTCAATATCAATGAACTCAACTCCCAAAATGATTTGGTTTGGAGGTATGAATCCTCATGTGTGATCTTGATAATGTTGACTTAATACGTGCTTAATTTATTGTTATTGACACTTGATCATGTTGTTTGTTGCTTATCACATGTTAAGTGCTATAGTTGAGTTCATACTATTATTCTTTGTATATTAGTTACTATTTTGGGTTGAACGATGATACTTACTCAGTACATGTTGCCTCGTACTGAGCCCTACTTGTTTTCTTTTTTGTTTTCCTTTTATGAAATCAGCGAGTGTACCTATGACTTCTTATTTCCCTCAGCTCTAGCCAGCCTCCCGCATATCAATTTTCAGGGTGAGCTATCCATTCAAGCTCGTGTTGGGTTCTCTTGGTTATGTCATGATGTTCAATATTTTCGGACATATACCATTTTATTCTTTTAATTTGGTGTATTTGATATTCTTAGACTTAGTATTGGGGATTAGATGTCCTTGATGTGATGACTTTTAGGTTTTGGGAAATGATATTTAGTAACATTTGAGTTTCCATTTTATGGTTGTATTTTGTAAGTTAGGTTAAATTGGTTGGTTTTCCCACTTAAGAGGTTAAGTTATGGTGCCACTCATGACCTGTTTTGGGTCGTGACCGAATATATGTCTTGTGAATTCAAAAAATTCTTACTTGACCAAGGAATGGTCTCACAGTCTCTTGTCCATATACGCCACAACAAAAAGGAGTTGCTAAACGTAAAAATCTCCATCTTTGAGATGTCACTCGTACATTGTTGATTGAGTCCTATGTACCATCTTAATATTGGGTGGAAGCTTTGTCTAAAACTGTCTGTTTAGTTAATAGATTGCCATGTAAACTGCTAAATCTTGAGTCGTCATATTTTCCTCTTTATCACCAAAATACTAACTATAGTGAGTTTCATATATTTGGTTGTGTTTGTTTTGTGTATTTGCCTCCTTCGTAGTTGAATAAACATTCTTTACGATCTACTAAATGTGAATTAATGGGTTATAGTACTTCACAAAAAAATTTTATTTGCTATGATCCATGTTCTCACAAATTTCGTATTTCTAGAAATGTTGTTTTTTTTTATAAATCAATATTTATTTACTATGATTGACGATTCATCTTCTGCTTCTCCTGTTCTTCCTACTTTTGAAGATTTATCATCTTCTTTTAAGAGGTTCAAACCTTAATTTTTGTATGAACGACGTCGTCCAACTTTATCCTATCTCGACACTGATCCGCCGCCTGAAACTGCACCACACCTAGAATATGAGAATTCTTCAAAATTTGCTCCTCTTGAGCCTATTCGTCACTCTACAAGAGTATCGCATACTCCCAATTGGTATGGATTTTCCTCTACTTTATCTAACATTTATGTTCCAACTAGTTACTCACAAGCTTCCAAGCATGACTTTTGGCAGAAAGTAATGGAGGAAGAACTTTTGGCTCTTAAAGAAAATGACACATGGGGCATTGTTTCATGCCTTTCAAATATCCGTCCTATTTGATGTAAATGGGTTTATTCAGTCAAACTCCATTCCGGTGAAAATCTTGATCGATACAATGCTCGATCGATTTTCTTGGTAACAAGAGTATGGGGTGAACTATTGATGTACCGTGGTTTCATGGTACTTTCAATGCCTTTTTCTTAATTTTAGTGTGTCTCTTAAGGCTTTCTTAATTGATTTTTGATGCAGATATCTCTTTATTCGCAGGAAATCTTTCCAAACGAGAACGCGGAGGATTTGAGCAGAAATTATAGAAATAACCACCTATGGAGCATACGACGGTCCGTCATGACTGTGACGATTCGTAGGTGACACCGTAGTGAGAAGAAAATGGCTGCTACAGAAAGTTGGTAAAGTCAAACCAAGTTTGGGACTACGGAAGCTCATGACGGACCGTCACAGCCACGACGGTCCGTCCTGCATATTCGTCGTGGTGGTCAGAGAGTAGTTCCTGTACCCAATTTCAAGAATGTTCCAAGTGTTGTGCAACAGAACCCCTCGACGGACCTTCATTCTTGCAACGGTCCGTCATATCTGTTCGTCGAGGGTAACAGAGAGTTGATGAAGAAAGCATTAGAAAATTATGCCAAGTATGGAATGACGGAGCCCACGATCGTCCGGCGTGTCCATGACGGTCTGTCGCAGGGATCGTCGATTCAGACGCTTTTTGGACAGATTTTCCTTAAATAGAGTCCTTCATTTATTAGGTTTTATTTTTTTTATAAATAATTCAAAAAACCTCATTTTTGGGGTTAGAGTTTTGGATATTTTTGAGTTTTATTAGTTAAGTATTGATCTCTTGATTTTGGGGATTTGATATTATTTTTTCGGAATCAATTATTGGTGTTTGTTGATTTATTCAAGTAATTTATGATTTTTTTTAATTCTCATCAAAGTAACTGCATGAATTTTTATATTATCAATATGAATTTTGTTATTATTAGCATGGGTAACTAAACTCCATAACTAAGGTTGTGGGAACCATGGTTAAATAACAAGGTAAAATCTAGCTAAATAAAAATTCTAGAACAGTGCCTTGCATTATTGCTACTTGTCGGACCAAGGAGGTAGATAATAGGAAAAGTATCATCCATATAGATTTAGTGTATACTATCTAATAGGCTTGTGTCGGTTAGTACAAAGTAACAACTTAGTAAAATATTGAATATGATGCTTAATATAAGGTAAATATAAGGTTTAGTAAAGCAACACATGTAGGTGGACCAAGGTGCAGAGTGAAATTATCTAGATGCCGGACCACGGATTTATAGATACCTGACTTATCACATTGCACACAAGATAGTAGGAAAAGATTGTTATAGCTAGAATTAGTGAGATAGGATTTTGTGGGGAACACTTACACCCTGGTTACACTCGTTACTTGATTAAACTCCAATACATGAACCTGACACTTGTTTACTTTAATTAAGCTAATTGCTTTTATTAATCAAAACCCCCTTTAACTATTTGTTTTGGGAAATAATGTACTAAATAGAAGTAACAATAGAATAAAGTTAAGTCTGAACCATTTTCCTCGTGGCAATGATCCCAACCTCACTAGTTGGATTCTTTACTTGATGCGACCGCTTTTACTTATTTTCGAGAAGTAAATTTGAGCATATCAAATTTTGGCGCCGTTGTCGGGGAAAGTGGGTTTTACTTACTTTTTCTTTTGTTTTTGTCTCCTGCAGGTCAAACTTCCTTCCATGCCAAAAACACGTTGTAGAGGAATACCCGTGATTGAACCCGACCCCGAACTAGAGGATACTTTAAGAAGAATCAATCAGAATTTGGGCATCCAAGGTGATGAGGTTGACCCAAAAATGACACCATTGGTCGACGCTCGTGACCCTGTATTACCTGATATTCTTGGGGAAGGTGAAATACGTAGATAAGCTCCCTCTCCACTACCTCAAGAGTAATATAAGGGCTACGAAAATATCGCAAACTCTGATGGGCCACTCGTCTTTCCCCCTCTACCACATGGCCAAACTTTTTTGTGTTAACTAGTATTCTCACGCAAATGCTCACTACCAGTTTTCAGGGCTACCTTCTAAGGATCCACATGCCCACATCGCTAAGGTAAGGGTAATGTGCAAAAGTTGTGTAGGGTGGTCCGATTTGAATATGGATGTAACCGGCTAAGAGTTTTTCCTCGCTCAATAATGGGAGAGGCTGCTATCTTATTTACTGAGCTCCTCTATAACCTAATCTTTACTTGGAATTAGCTGAGGGATGCTTTCTTAGTACGCCAATACCGGTGTCTAAGAAACTAAATCACAAAGACAAAGTCAACAACTTTATGGCACTACCAGGAGAGTCAGTTAACAGTTCTTGGGATAGGTTCACTTCGTTGTTGCTAAGTGTTTTAAATCACCGCATAGATGATGAGTCTCTTAAATAGTATTTCTATCATGGACAAGATAATAATAACAAAGCGGTGTTTGATACAATAGCGGGTGGTTCTTATGGGGAGTGTCCTTATGCCGAGATTGCTGAAAAGTTAGAGAAAATGTCCCGAAATAATAAAGCTTGGAGTATTAGGAAGTCAGATACTAGGACAAAAAATTTTGCAGTCCAATCCGCACACAACTTAGTCGCAGATGATCTTCTTGAGGAGATGGATCAAATGATAACTGAGCTTGGGTTGTTGTTGAAACATGTTACTGGGGGTGCGGAAAAGTTAAATGCAGTGAACTACTTGTCTAAACCACTACCGCCGAATGATGAATATTACTATAAAGAGGACTCCTATGCAGTGAATGATAACAAGGGGGGTTTCTGATCGAACTCCCAAGGCTCCAATCAAGAGAATTGGCCCCAAGGTCAAGGAAACCAATGTCGGAACTATGGTAATTATAACGGCAAGGGTCATTATGTCCGAGATGGGTATAACAACCGCGACAACAAATTCAACCTAGGTAACTATGGTAACAGAAATGATAGGAGTGGAAGCTATGTTCCACCTCAAAATTGGGAAGTTGTTCCTAGGGATGGTTGAGGTAGTATGGCGCGAGTTGAGGATATGATGCAGATAATGACGAAGAGGTTCGACGCTAGTGATGATCACACTAAAGAGTTAAGGAATAACGTAGCAGGTATAGGGCAGAAAGTTAATACACATGCAATCTCGATTACGCATCTTGAGTTGCAAATGGACCAATTATCTGCAACTACGAACACACGGCAACCGGGCACTCTTCGTAGCAACACTATCCAAAATTTAAAAAATGATGGCCATTTTATGGCAATCACTACGCGGGGTGGTAAGAAAATCATTGATCCACTTAATCCGTCTAGTGTAGAAAAGGTGATAAGATATGATGATATAGTGGTGGAGGTTAGTGTTGAGTTTGAACATAAAATGATAAAGGATGTTGAGGTGCCCCAAAAGATGACCCCCATGCCTAGACCACCACCTCCTTTCCCACAAAGGCTAGTAAAAAAGACCGAGGACGGTAAATACCAGCGTTTTATAACGATGTTGAAACAACTTTCTATCAATGTCTCTTTGGTAGAATCTCTTGAACCAATTCCAAGTTAAGCCAAGTTCATGAAATATTTGGTTACAAAGGAAAGATCACTAACTTTTGAGGATGATGTTAGAATGCAAGACTATATTGCTATTGCTACAAGATCTCTACTGATAAAGAAAAAAGATCTGGGTCCTTTTACTATTCCTTGTACAATCGGGTTATTACATTTTGCGAAAGCATTATGTAATCTTCGGGAAAGTATAAATCTCAATCCCCTCTCGATATACAAGGAGTTGGGTTTGGGTAACCCAAAGCCCACTGCGATGTGGCTACTGATGTCCGATCGAACGGTAAAAAGGACCATTGGTATACTCTACAATGTTCTAGTAAAAGTGGAGTCGTTCATATTTCCAGCAAATTTTGTGATTCTTGATTGTTAGGCCGATTTTGAGGTGCCTATTATTCTTGGGAGGCCATTCCTTGCTATGGGTAGAGCCTTGGTTGATATGGAAAACGGGCAGATGAAATTCGAGTTGAACAATGAAGAAGTGACATTAAACATTTGTAGGTCCATGAGGCAGAGTAGTGAGCTCCAATCAGTATCTTCTATATCCTACAGAGTTGAAGAGTCATCAGAGGTACAAATTGAAGAGCGTCTGGGTGTAGAAGCATTGGCGGCAGTGATCATGAATTTTGATAGTGATGGCATTGAAGAGTACGGGTCATTTGTTGCGGCACTTGATCGAGGTAATGTTCATTTTAAACCAAAGAAATTTGAGTTATATATGCAACATTACGAATCTCCATCCGCGAAACCGTCTATTGAGGAGGCCCGAAAATTAGAACTTAAGCCTCTACCACCTCATCTGAGGTATGTATTCCTAGGAAAAGATGACACTTTGGCGGTTATTATTGCATCAAATTTTAATGTCCATCAAGTTGAGAGTTTGGTGAAAGTGTTAAAAAAAATTCAAAAGAGCTATTGGGTGGACTATTGAGGATATTATTGGATCCCTCCCGCTATTTGTTTTCATAAAATCCAATTCAATCCCGATCATAAGCCAAGTATTGAGCATCAAAGACATCTAATCCACCTATGTAAGATGTAGTGAAGTAGAAAATTATTAAGTGGTTGGATGCCGGAGTGATATATCCAATCGCTGATAGTAGTTTGGTATGCCCTGTTCAGTGTCTACCTATGAAAGGGGAATGATTGTGGTCCCCAATGAGAAAGATGAGCTTGTTCCAATGAGATCGGTGACTTTCGGAGGGTGTGTATGGATTACCGGAAATTAAACGCATAGACCGAAAAAGACCATTTTTCTATGCCCTTCATGGATCAGATGTTGGATATACTTGCTTGAAAGGGATGGTACTGTTTTCTTGATGATCATTCGGGGTATAATCAAATTTCTATTGCTGCAGAAGATCAAGAGAAAACCACCTTTACTTGTCCATATGGGACCTTTGCGTTTAAGAGAATGTCGTTTGAGTTGTGCAATGCACCCGCCACATTTCAGAAATGTATTATGTCGATATTTTTTGATATGGTGGAGGACATGATTGAGGTGTTTATGGATGATTTTTTGTGGTTGGTGACTCATTTGAGCGGTGTTTGAGTCATTTGTCTGAGGTTCTTAAGAGGTGTAATGAGTGCAATCTACTATTAAATTGGGAAAAATGTCATTTCATGTAGAAAGAGGGTATAGTATTGGGTCATCGCATTTCAGAGCAGGGTATGGAGGTTGATCGATCTAAAGTTGAGGTAATAGAGAGGCTTCCCCCACCTATCTCAGTCAAAGGTGTGAGAATCTTTCTTGGGCATGCACGTTTTTAGCGGAGGTTCATCAAGGATTTTTCAAAAATTGTGCATCCTTTGTGCAAGTTGGTTGATAAAGAGTGTCAATTTTATTTTGATGAATCATGTGTTAAGGCATTTGGTGAGTTGAAAGAAAAGTTAGTGTCTGCACCTATCATTATTTCGCAGGATTGGAGCAAGCCATTTAAGGTAATGTGTGGTGCTAGTGGAGTTGCTCTTGGTGTGGTATTGGGGCAAAGAAGGGACAAAATCCTTCACCCCAATTACTATGCTAGCAAAGCCCTAAATAAAGCCCAAAAGAACTACACCGTGACTGAGCAAGAGCTCCTTGCATTAGTCTTTGCTTTTGAAAAATTTCGCTCCTATTCGCTTGGCACTTTGGTTATAGTACATACTGATCATTCTGCTTTGAGATATTTTATGGCAAAGAAGGATATGAAACCAATGTTGATTAGTTAGGTATTACTATTGCATGAATTTGACTTTGAGGTGATTGATATAAAAGGGACTGAAAATCAAGTTGCTGATCACTTGTCCCATTTAGAAGATGAAGCAATGAGAGAGTTGGGGGATAAAACTGAAATTGATGATACTTCCCCCAATGAGCTTTTATTGGACGCCTCTCAAGACTTTATTTCATGGTTCTCAGATTTTAAAAATTATCTGGCTAGTGATATCGTCCCACCGGACTTGTCCTTTTATCAAAGGAAAAAGTTCGTGTATAATGTGAAAAAGTTCTTTACGGATGAGCTATACTTGTATAGGAGTTGTGCCGATGGTCTTATTCGGCATTGTGTGCCAGAAGTTGAGATGTTGAGTGTTTTAGAGGCATGACATTCTTCACCCGTAGGTGGATAGCATAGTAGTATTCGGGCTGCTCACAAGATCTTACAATGTGTCTACTATTGTCCAACTATTCATCAAGATGCTCATGAGGTCGCCAATGCATGTGATAGATGCGAAAGAGATGGCGACATTTTAACAAAGAAAGAGCTCCCTTTAAATCTTATTCTTGTGATTGATTTATTTGAGGTGTGTGGTATTGACTTTATGAGCCCTTCTGTGACTTCTCATGCAATGATATCACACTCTTAAATAATAAAGGGAAGAGTGTCACCACATTCTTGAAAAAGAATATATTTTCCTAATTTGGCACACCAAGGGATATAATTAGTCATGGGGGATCCCACTTTTGCAACAAATTGTTTAAGGGGTTATTGGAGAAATATGGGGTTCTCCATAATGTGGTCACTCCTTACCATCCTCAAACTAGTGGGCAAGTTGAGGTGTCAAATAGGGAGATTAAGCAGATTTTGTCAAAAACGGTGAACTCTAGTAGAACGGATTGGTCAAGGAGACTTGATGGTGCTTTTTGGGCCTACCAGACAGCATACAAGTCTCCCATAGCTATGTGCCCATACCAACTTGTATATTGGAAGACTTGTCACTTACCGGTCAAATTAGAGCATAAATCCATGTGGGCAATGAAGTAGTGGGTTGGAATGAGGCTACAGAAAAGAGGTTAAATGGGTTGGAAAACAAGGAGGGTTTGCGGTTGAAGGTGAACAGACAACGAATCAAAATCTATTTATCGATGCTTACCATCTTGATGGAGTCTGAGTAATCAAGTGTCCTCCGTCGTGCCACGACATTGAATCAAGCGTTGGTTGGGTGGCAAACCAATCAGTATCCTCTAAGGCAACTATAGGTTTTTATGACATTCTAGTAATGGTTGCATATTCGTTGCTTTTCTTTTTTCTGTTAGAAGTGTTAGCTAGAGCGTATTTTAGCCAAAAAATGTCCAGAAAATAAAAAAAGAATAGCTTCATAGGTGTTAAAATTTGCAAGTAGCACATCACCATAAAATTGGTCTGCAGAACATTGACAGACCGCCACACCTATGCAAGACCGTCCCAAGCACCCTTCGTGCCCATGTAAGTTTTTCCATTTTTCTTCCTCAAGCTAGTACCAAAAAGCCTATTCCTTATGACTTCTAGGCCTCTTCTAGGCCTTCATGTGCCTTTACTGTTCGTCCCGGAGGATCACCGAAGAACTTTCTTTCATCCCAGCGCATCAACTGATCCTTAAATGACTGGCAGGCGATCGTGTTTTTCACAGGATTTTTCGTTACTCATGTCAGCATTCTCACTTCTGATATCTCCAGGTCTTGTCACCAAAAACCTTCCCCGATTGACAGAACGTTCCGCTAGCCGCCGCGCGTGGCTAAAAGTCAACCAAAAAAAAGAGCCCAAACTCTTTTTTACAGATGTACGCTAAGGAATATTATTAGTAAGACAGACGTATAAAGTGCAGCCGACCGGTGTTTGTTCACACCGTTCGGTGCTTGTTCACACAGGCTTCCGCGGTAGCTCAGCCGTTGCTTGTTCTGAATGAAAGTGAATACAGACGCACCTTTCTTTAGTGCAGAGCCGGGTTCATGATTGCGGATTGCGCAGACTGACTTCTCCTAATGGCATATAGAAATGTGGTAGGGGGGTAGGGGCGGATGTAGCCAAGTGGATCAAGGCAGTGGATTGTGAATCCACCACGCGCGGGTTCAATCCCCGTCGTTGACTCAATTCATTAGATAAGCCTAGTACATAATCACTGATAGGATCATTCCTGAAATTATCACTCAATCGATAGGTTGAGGCAATCAACTGGAAATCGACCAAAAGGACCTGTCAAGCCTTAGAAGTCAAAGCATGCATCACATATCATCATGCATTTTCTAAATTAGGGAATTCATGACGGACCCCATGACGGACCATCAAACCTGTGAAGGACTTTTAACGGGGACTAATTGAATCAATACCCATAAACCTGACCCGACTCGACCGACAAATATTAAAAGTTTTTAGACCTTATAACTTCCCACCTCTTCATTCTAACCGTTTCTTTCCATCACTTTCCCCATTTTCTCCCTCTTCAACTCCTTAACATTCTCTACCTCTCCCCAAAACATTAGATTCCCCATCCCTTCAAGAATTTCCGTAATCTTCCCTCTTCCAATATCCCTGCTTCTTCAAGTAATTTGCTGGTCGGAGTAAAATATTCTTCTGCTGATCACCAGAGTTGTGTGCCTTACTTTGTTTCCATGTTCTCCAAATATCAGGTATGTGATTATGATATCTAAATCGTCTACATTTCTTTCTTATTTTCCCATGCTACATGCTTCATTCTTAATGTTGGATCTTCAAAATTTGACCCCTATTGCATTCTATGAACTGACTCCGTTAAACATACATGCCTTAAGACCCTTCACATAGTAAACAGAATGGGGGTGTTGTGTTAACTAAATCAAATGGGGGTGTTTCTGATAATTGTTTCTGACCTAGGTTGATATTGCTCCGAATTGGCATTCTAAAACTTTAGAAACTATTGCCTTAGGATTGCTAGTATGCTGGATAATTGGGTTAGAAATTGTAGGTTCATAGGTATTCTTTCTATTAGAATTGAGGCATCCCCAGTTCATTCACTGAACGACAGAAAGAGATGCCTTTGAAAAACCATCATGCCCTCGACGTACCATCGTGGGTTCCATCCCACTAATTCCCATTTATTTTCTCTAAGTGTCCGTCGATGACCTCTACGACAGACCATCGTGCCCTCTATGGTCTGTCTGGTGCAACCATCATGGTTTTAAGAGACCCTATTCCTAAGGGTCTCAAAATTTCTCCAAGTGTCCAACGATGGACCGTCGTGCCCTCGACGGTCCATCCTGCACAACCGTAATGATTGTCAAAGACCGTATTCCTAAGGGTCTCAAAATCTTTTCTAAGTTTCCAACGACGAACCTCTACTATGGACCGTCGTGCTCTGGACGGTCCATACTTCAAAACTATCATGGTTGTCAGAGACCCTATTCCTAAGGGTCTCAAAATCTTTTCTAAGTGTCCAAAGATGGACATGTACAACGGACCATCATGCTCTCGATGGTCCGTCCAACACAATCGCCATGATTGTTAGAGACTGTCTTTGTTAGAGTCTCCAATAAATTTTTTAAGGTATTTCATGAAATACTATCATGATGGTCCATCATGCTCACAACGGACCGTCAACTGGTCTGTCGTCCAGTGCAGAAGCTACAATAATACCATTTCAGTTTTTGTTATACATTTTTGTTTTCTTCTTTGCATTTCTTGTTTGTTTCTACTGGTACTAATTTTTATTCTTTTTAGGTACTAACACTTATGGCACCAAATCTAGATCGCGTGTACGCACGAGGGTGCTCAAAGTCCATCGACCCATCTGCCTGACTGGTCAATAGCTTTGATGATGAGCATGACCCCGAATACGTGCCCCTAGACATTGTCACTCCTGTATGGGCTGCACGTACCACAAGAGCAACCCCCAAAAAGGTGGCGCCCGGCGTAGTCACTACCTCCTAGTCTGAACAGGAATGCATACTGACTGGCACACCTTTTGGGTCGGCTACACACTCCAGCGATGTTTCCGATTCTGAGGACGTATTAAGTTCAGAAGAAGTCTCCAGGTCTGACGACGCTTCTACTCCAGCCACTGCATCCCAACCTGCCTCATCTGATAAGTCCGATAATGCTGATTCCACTCCAGCTGACTGGAGTCCCCGCCCTAGTTACCAACCAGTCCAACCGGTGGTCTGTTGAGGGGAAGTTTCAGGTGTACACAGACGCCAAGTTGCTGAATGTTAAGGGGGTTATGACCCGGACCCTTACACTGGAGAGGCAGGTCCTTACGGGGAGTCTCCCCACCATGCCGGTAATCCATGTCCTCTTTAGCAGGCACTGGCTAGAATGGACAGCTCGTGATGTGGGCCGACACAGTGAAACATTGGTTAGAGAGTTCTACGCCTCGTATGTGGCGACTTTCTGATCCCAGATAGACTGGCGGGCTACCCTCGTCAAATAGGCCCTACCAGAGCACATTCTAGTCCACGACAAGCGGGTAGAAATCTCCTTGCCAGCCATCCACCGATATCTATACAGCGAGACTTTTGATGCGAACCGGACTCTCACTGCCGAGTCCGAATATCGGTGGAATCTAGTTAAAGATTGAGAGTTCCTGCGTGATCCAGAGTTGAGAGAGACTACTAAGAGTTGGATTGCCCGGTACTTGTCCATTGATGGAGAGGCTGCTGACTAGGTACTCGAGTCGAAAGCAGACATCAAGAAGGCTAACCTGACCTTCACGACCAAGATTTTGTGGTTGATAGTCCACCACTTCCTTTCCCCCACTGCTGCATACAATATTGTTACATGGGATCGAGCAGTTCTTAATGCAGTGATGATAGCAGGGTTCGAGGTGGACTTCGCTTGGCTTCTTCAGGCGGTCTTGCACGAGAGGGTCTTCAAGGTCACTACTACTTACCCATTTCCGAGATGGTGTTTGCGTTGTGCTGGTCTGCAAGTGTGCCCATTTGTCACTTAGATTAGATCAAGACCCTGCTAGGCACTGTTGATATAGGCCTTTATTAGGGATGAGGATAATAATTTGGCTCCATACAGAGGGCCCCACCTGGAGGCACCTCCGCCTAGTGAAAACCTGGCGGATACAGTAGAGCAAGACCAGGTGGCTACCCAGGCTACATCTGATCCTACTAACATCACTCCGATCGAGTCTATCCCGGGTGGTAGGACCACTTCGAGCTCCTCTCTCTCTACTCCCTCCGCCAGTCTGGTCCCACTTGCTAGGGTACGGAAAATTGATGCCCAAATGGCCACTCTTCTACATCACATCTAGCCTTGGATTTAGAGGTCTATTGCTGAGGCGAAGGAGCGCATGGAGAGGAAGATGGACCAGCACATGGAGAGGAAGATCACGGAGGTTCATCAGTGCCTGGATGCTTTTGAGTTGCGTGTGCTTGCCCGGCCAGTGGAGGCTAGGGTGCCCGAGTCTGTGTCCCCTTCTACAAAGCCCGTCGAGGATACTGTTTTAGCAGCCTTATTCTCCACTGCTGCAGTGCCACCACCTCCACCACGAGAGAATGCCAAGAGGCATAGAGGTCGAAATGAGATTGAGGCTAGGGCAAATAAGAGAAAGCATCGAGAGTTGGAGGCTGCGAGGAGAGCATCAGCTGCTGATGACAAGGCCCGTAAGTTGAGGGCTATTCAGTTGGCTGCTGGGGTGTCTAGCTCCAGAGTTTTTTATGCAGAGAAGAGCTCTGTTAATTGTGTTGTGATTGTTGAAAGAGGAACTAGTGAGGGTGCTTTCGATGTTGAGAACACAACTGAGGGTGTACAGAATATAGAGGGAGTGGGTTCTGGTACACCGGACCTACCAGCTTGTTGATCGACGACGCTTTGCGCCTCAGGTTTGCTTGACTTACCACTCTATTTATTTGGATTCTTTTATGCATTGGGGACAATTGCATATCTTTTTGTTGGGGGTGGGGAAAATGGAGAGTGAGTGCTAGGGTGAAGTTTGAGTAGCCCAACTCACGATCCTCTTTTGGGGTTTTCTTGCCTGTGTTCTTTTTTCCCAAGAGGCTAATTATTTTTATTGTTGAACCAGCATGTCTATATCTTGTTTACATAGTATAAATCAGAAGCATGATGGATAAAACAGAAATGATATCCTGATGTAATGAAAATGATGCATGATTAGGCATAGTAACTGATAAATGTGTGACTTTAAGCATAACATAGAGATACACCACTGCATGACACTCAATCAAATACTCAAACTAGGTGTCTGATAATCTGGTAGAGTAATGAGATGTCAAGTGAGTGTGAGAAAAATTTGAATATTCCACTATTTGTACTGAGCTAGAACTTGCCTAGTTAGTCCTTCTGAAAGTAAGTCGTAATAGTCAATTAGGGTAGGATCATAGACCTTGTTCAATATAGCCAATCATTAGCCTAAATAAAAGAAAACCGAATGAAATTTATCCATTTTTGATCCAAATGATTTGATCTTAAAGTAGACCTTTCTTTTTCACCCAACTAATATTTTCTGGGAACAATGTGTTGGCCCTAGTCCCTCCTTGGACATGTGCACCTCACCTTATGCCAAAAGCATAAGTTGAGGGTGGCTAATGTAGAAAACAACCTTGTCGTGGCCCTGACCCAACTTTGGGTATTGTTTACTTTAACTCGTGGCAAAGACATGAGTTGAGGGTGGCTATTATGAGGAATGCTCCGGAAAGTGGGGTTGAAAGAACAAAGAGAGAGAAAGAACAAAGGAAAAGTGACTCAAGAAAAATTGAAAGAAAAGTGAAACAAAAAAATAAAATAAAAAGAAAAAAATAATAATAAATACAAACAAGAAAATAAAAGTGTCCTTTACACAAAAGAAGAAAGAATGGAAAATAGCAAGGTTAAAGAATACAAGAATATAAGAAAAATGACGGAAATAAAACGATGAAAAGGTAGGACGCTTAACCGATATGTCGAGGAGGTCAAAAAGTCACTAAAATATACCTAAATATACCCTACCTGACACTGAGCCAATGTTACAAGCTAAGAAAGTCCTATTGTGAACCTAAGAGTTGTTATGGCGAACTTAAAGCAGTGAAAATAAGGGCAAGCCTATGGCAACATGTATAAATGAGTTATGAAGTTGTTCTGAGAGAGAGTGTGGAAATGTAATCCATATACTCAAACTGAAATCATTATGTGAAAAAATGAGGATGTTATTTGAAGTGAGGACACTAGTTGCAATACCGGAAAAATTAGCACCTAGGTGAGAGATTGGAGAGGATAGATGTCAAGTTGTGGTGAGTCTCTGTCATGGTCTGATCCACATAATTCAAGCCTAATAATGATAACATGTATGAACATAATAAGATTAATCAGGATTGATAGCCAAATTATTGCGAAAGATAAAAGACGGATACTCCTGTACAAAAAATTTCTAGTGAGCCATAGTGCGTTCCTTGAAGACAAACAATGAATTTAGGTTGAGTGTGTTGATGTAGTGTGGTTTCACGGTACTTTCAATGCCTTCTCCATAAGTTTAGTGTGTTCCTAAAGCCTTTTTGTATTAAATTTTTATGTAGGTTTCTCTTTATTCGCAGGAAATCTGTCCATAGGAGAACGCAAAGAATTTGAGCAAAAATTGCATAATTGACAACCTACGTCCCAAGTGTCATGACAAAAATCTAAACTCCAGACGAGACTGGCATCGTTGACCTCTCAGAGGTCGCAGACAATCCTACATACGTCATTCTTACTTCATCTAGGTTAGTTTTAGCAGAAAATTTGAACTTTTTGTTTTCTTATTTCATTCAAAACATTTTAAACTTAACATTATGGGTGTTCACAAATCAACCATCTATTATTGAGATAATCAAATGAAAGAAACAGTTCATAATTGCATTAAACATATTTTTGCCAAAACGGCACCAATAGAAAGTCTGAAAAGAATGTGCAAATTAAATATAATGAAACATGCTCCTGTAGCTAAAGCCTACATCTAATATAGATAATAACGGTAGACATCCTCGAAAGCATGAGGGCCTACCAAGTCCGGATGAAAGCTCCACGTCCAGATAGTTGCAATGTTTACTTGTGAACTTTAGCGTCCACCTGTGCCAGCAGCTAAGAATATAGAGTTTTATGGGATAAGTACATACTTGTACTAAGTATGAGTATATGCAAGAACACACCAAGGATATGCATGAGAAAGGATATCTCTTTCTTAACCACAAGATTATGGAAAGTCAAGTCTGTGGACTTGCCAAATTGAGATAAGGAAAGTAAGTGAACCTTCCAAATTTGGATTAGGAAAGTCAGTGAGCTTTCAAAATTTGGATTAGGAAAGTCATGCGATGAGAATAACATACATCATCATACTTATCATTTGCACACATCACATAACATCTTACACATAGCACATATCATATAGAATATAACACATAACATCTTTTATAACACTCATTCATATGCCATGATACCTTGGAATCATGGACTTGATATTAAGACTTTCCAAAATGGGGGCTCAACATAAGGGACCTCAACAAGGGAGTCTTCATTGGCAAACACAGAGTCTGCTTCATTCATTCATATGTACTTCATTTCATTTCGTTCATAGGATAGTGTGAACACCAGTTATAACTAGGATGTAGTTTAAGACTTTCATCGAGTTTGTTGTTCAATGATCAAGAATAAGCTAGTGTCATTACTTGAGTCTAGCTCATCGCTTGATTATCCTATCCTAACACCTTTGGTATCTTTCATTTCATTATGTGAATCATTTGAAGCTGACCTCATTCATCCATTGGGAACTTTAAGTTTAACCGACATAGATCATCTGAGCATCATGAAATTCAGCGTCCCCCCCCCCCACATCAAAAAGAGGTGGAATCACAGGCCAAAGTGACCCAAAACATGCTAGCGTACGTTGGAATTTAACCCCGCCAGACCCCTATATTGGCAGTATAGGTTCAAAGACTAGGAGATATGAGGAGACCCATACCTGTCACGTCAGACAGTCTCATCTCATGAAAGTTATGTGAACCTCCGCCCTTCGCGAAAGAAGTCATCACCGCTCATAGCTAGTTTGTCGGTGCTCAACATAAAGTTCCATTACATTTAACTCATACGTCATGGAAGTTGGCTTCTCGTATGAGGACATCATAGCTCAATAGATAATTTCTCATCTCATCATTAGTATTAAGTTTGTTAATCTCAATACTTTCATTTGAGTGCTCATAGAGACTGGTCTCTTTATTAACTTTATACTCTCATAGCTGAGTACGTTTTAGTAACATTTACTTAGGCTCATTTGAGATTGCTCTCGTCTTTCACATTAGCCTCATATCATGTTGTCATCATATTCATTAACATTAGCACATTTTCTCTTCATAATTACACACCCCTTTTTACGTGAATGTTCATTTCATCATATGTCAATGCACTTGTCCATTTAGTGTGTTTCACACTCTTACTTAACCCTTCTAGGGTTTCATCACTTCATGGTTCATTTCATTATTTCATTGTTCAATTCGTCATTTGCCAATGCACTTGGCCATTTAGTGTATCTTACACTCGTACTTAACCCATCTAGGGTTTCATCATTTCATTACATACATCTTAGGTTAACTTATTTTTAATAGTATGCTAGACTTATGGGTCTATACATACAAGTCATGAGGCTTCATTCATAGTTTGTTATGTGACTCATATCTTCCTAAGGTTATGTAGTAGAAGACTTATTTATCTTGTATGTATGCCAATATCTCGATTTCGATCTAAGTAGGTGGATTATTCTTTAACATTTAATTCACATATGATTTATGTATCAATACGGAAATTTGGGCAAGGAAACCAATGTTCGAACCCCTTGGACAATACTTACATTTTTCCTTGTTTTTTTAGTCATCATGACATTGGGACCCTAGATTGAGACCCAACATCAACATTCTCTCTTTATTTTTCTCTTTGGATTCTCCTCTTATTTGATTGAAGGGTTGTGGGATCGAACCCCCACAATCCCTTTTATTTTTCATTTAAAATTGTGTTGTCCAATTCGCCTAGACCAAGAGGTTGTGGAATCAAACCCCATCAGCCTCTCTTTATTTTACTCTTTATTTCGCTAGGAATTAGGAGGTTGTGGGTTCGAACCCCCACAACCACCTTAATTTATTTTTATTTAAAATCTGCCTTAGCTATGCGTAGGCAGTGAGGTTTTGGGATCGAGCCCCCACAGCCTCACTTTATTTTCCTATTTAATTCGCCCATCCTTCCTTACAGCCTTGAGGTCGTGGGTTCGATTCCCACGCCTCACACTTCCTTTCTTTTAGTTTTCTTTCACTTCACTTGCTGCATGGAGGTCGTGGGTTCGATTCCCATGCCTCCCATTTTATTTTATTAATTTTTGCACTCAACTTCTTCAGCCAGCGTACCCCATTTCAATTCCCAAAAATCCCATTTCTTTTCTTGCAATTTCAAGGCAGTACACAGGTGAGGTCACAGGTTCGAATTCTAGTGTCCTCATCCCTTTATTATCAAAAAAATTTCCAGATTTATTCCTCTACATTTACCCTCAATTAAACTTGTATGTTTGCTGGAAATTTAGTCTTTTTTTAGCTTATTTTCACCAACATTTTCTCTTGAAATCTTAGAGAAATTTCATAGCTCTTTTAACACTTTTTGGGGTTCATTTTCATAGGTTCGTTTAGCCAAAATATTGAAACTCCAATCAGCCACACTTCTCTTTAAATGAACATCACGATTTACATAAGTTTGTACACGTAAAATGACAACCAAAACATTATCAATTTGAAGCCTTAAGCCGAGGACTCCAATTACAGTAACATTTTTGCACACGCACATACTTGCACAAAATTTCAATTACATGGTTGTCTTTCATATGATTTCAAGTACACAAACATAATCATATTCATCACAAAAACATAACATACACCTAAATCTACCAGTAATCATATCCAACCTATGATTCATCGGGAGCTCGTGAAAGGGGCATGCAAAAGGACAAACAATCCTATTTTTTGAATGAATAATATGAACATTAAGGGGTCTCTTGGGAAAGCTACCGAGAGAGAAGAAAACCCATAATTTTGACTTTAAACCCTTGAATTTGTGCCAAAACAAAACCTCCCAAGAACACGTGTAAGCCTCCTCAATGTCAACTCCACTCGAATGACAACCTCTCTTAGCCTAATGTGCGATTAACGTTTGTTTTCTTATAATTTCGTGTGAGTTCTTCAAGTGTGAATAAATTGGTTTATTTTTATGCTTTTGTATATTATTTTGGCAGAGAATTTTTTTATGAAATAGGAAGAGAGATTGAGCGTGTGAATGGAGAGATAAACGTGAAAGAGAGTTAGAGTTATAGGATGCTTAGGAGTCTAGTTTTAGCACTTAGTCAATAGGGCTTTATTTATTATAAAAAACTGATTTTTATGTTATTTTAAATCATATAATGAATAATAATTATTAATTAATTACATTAATTCAATAGCTTAAACAAAACTCACATTAATTCATTGCTTCCACCTAGGTTTGAACTCGGGTGAAGCAAGACTTCACTTCAAGAGCTATATTTTGGCTCTCTCCCAAAATTTCCCCTCCACCTTATCAATTGAATAATTAATTATATATTTAGGGTAATTACGATATTACTTTTAGGCTGCAAAAAACCCATTTTAACCCTAGACCCTTCAAACCTAAGATTTCTTCATTTTAAATCCGGTAAAGACTCCTTCAAGTAAATCTTCGTATTCGAGAGACCTATATGGTTGGACCCAACCTTTCTAAACTCACCTAACTACCCAAGTTAGTTGGATTGGCTGTATTAAGGGTTTTGAGGTCTTGTTATACGCGCATCAATCCGTGTGAACCCTGGTCTAATCATAGGCATTCTTGACACATTAAGTATTTCTTATCTTATTCATTTTTAGGGTTGTTATATTATCCCCCCGTAGGAACATTCGTCCCCGAATGACACTATCACTATTTAGCGCAATACTAGTCAGATCATAACATAATTACTATGCACAACCAAGCAATAGTAACAAAATATGGAGAGATAAGGAAACTTAGACTTAAGAGTAGAAAGTCTAACCTCAAGAGCTGAAAAGATGAGGGTAACGGGATCTCATGTCGGCCTCAACCTCCAACGAAAAGATGATTTCTCCACTATACCTTCACTGGGGCAATCACTTTTTCCTCACCCACATGACCTGTCTGTCTAAGATCTCAATAGATACCTCCTCATAGGACAAGTGTTCGTCGACTCCCAAACCTTCCAAGGTAGAATCGATGTTGGGTCACCTAGGCACATCTTTAACATGAATACATGAAAGACTAGCTGGAAAAAAATAGCTCCGCAGGCAATGCCAACTCATAGGACACCTCACCAACATGCTGTAGGACCTCATAAGGCCCAACATACCTCTGACTCAACTTCCCTTTCCTGCCAAACCTCATCACCCCTTTCATAGGTGATATCTTCAGATAGACCTGGTCACCAACATCAAACTCTAAGGGCTATTTTCTGTTATCTGCATATGACTTTTATCAACTATAGGCAGTATTCAACCTGTCCTTAATCACTCTGACCTTCTCTAAGACCTCATGAATGATTTGTGGACCAAAAACGGATGACTCTTGAACCTCGAATCACCCAATTGGAGATCTACACCTCCTACCATATAATGCCTCAAACGGTTCCAACCCAATGCTGGAGTAATAGCTATTATTATACGATAAATCTATCAAAGGCAAATGGTAATCCCAACTACCCTTGAAGTCAATCACACACGCTCTCAACATGTCCTCCAATGTCTTAATGGTGTGCTCTGCCTTCCCATCAGTCTGAGGATGAAAGGCACTACAAAGCTTTACATGCGTGCCCAATCTTTTCTTGAAAGATCTTTAGAAATGTGAAGTAAACTGAGCTTCTCAATCTGAAATGATAGAAAGAGGAATCCCATTCCACCTCACAATCTCATCTATGTAGAGTCTCGCATATCCCTCGGCTATGTAAGTAGACATCACATGGATAAAGTGGCCAGACTTTGTCAATTTGTCCACGATAACCCATATGGAGTCATGTTGTCTCCTAGACATGGGAAGATCAACCACGAAGTCCTTATTAAAAGCCTCTCACTTCAAAGTCAGAACCTGAATAGTTTGAGTAATACCACCAGGCTTAAGATGTTCTGCCTTAACCTAATGACAATTAGAACACTTGGCCACATATTCTGCAATGTCCTTTTCCATTCCATCCAACCAATAAATCTACTTAAGAACATGGTACATCTTGGTGGAACCTAGATGTATGGATACTTGCACAAAATTTCAAATTCATGGTTGTCGTTCATACGATTTCAAGTACACAAACATAATCATATTCATCATGAAAGCATAACATACACCTAAATTTACCAGCAATAATATCAAAACTACGTTTCATTGGGAGCTAGTGACATGGGCATGCAAAAGGGGAAACAATCCTAATTTTCGAATGAATAATATGATCCTTAAGGGGTCTCTTGGGAAATTGACCAAGAGACAAGAAAACCATACATTTTTGACATTAAACCCTTGACTTTCTACCAAAAAACTCCTCCAATGAACACGTCTAAGTCTCCTCAATTTAAACCACTTGAATGACAACCTCCCTTATCCTAGTGTTTAATTAACGTTTGTTTACTTGTGATTTCGTGTGATTTCTTCAAGGGTGAAGAACTTAGTTTATTTTTATGCTTTTGTATATTATTTTGGCAGAGAATTTTTTATGAAAGAGTAAGAGAGATTGAGCTTGTAAATGGAGAGATAAACGTGAAAGAGAGTTAGAGTTATACGAGGCTTAGGAGTCTAGTTGTAGGACTTAGTCAATAGGGTTTTATTTATTTAATCGAAATCTGATTTTTGTTTTATTTTAAATCTTCTAATGAATAATAATTATTAATAAATTATATTAATTAAATAGCTTGAATTAAAAATCACATTAATTCATTGCTTCCACCTATGTTTGAACGTGGGTGAAGCAAGTCTTCACTTCAAGATCTCAATTTCGGCTCTCTCTCCCAAAATATCCCCTATACCTTATCAATTGAATAATTAATTACATATTTAGGGTAATTACGATATTACTCTTATCCTGCAAAAAGCTCATTTTAACCCTGGACCCTTCAAACCTAAGATTTTTTCATTTTAAGTTCGGTAAAGACTCGTTGGAGTAAATCTTCATATTCGAGAGTCGTATCTAGTTGGACCTAGCCTCTCAAAGCTCAACTAACTACCCAAGTTAGTTGTATTGGCTGTATTAAGGGTTTCGAGGTCTTGTTCTATGCGCATCAATCCGTGTGAACCCTGGTCTAATCATAGGCATTCTTGACACATTAAGCATTTCTTATCTTATTCATTTTTAGGGTTGTTACACCACGATGGTCCGTCATTATTGTGACGATCCGTAGGTGGCATCATAGTGAGAAGAAAATGGTTGATGAAGGAAGAAGGGGAAGTTTGACCAAGTGTGGGACAACGGAAACTCATGATGAACCGTCATAGCCAAGACGGCTCGTCCTGCATATTTGTCGTGATTGTCAGAGAGTAATTCCAGTACCCAATCTCAAGAAGTCTCTAAGTGTTGTGGAATTGAACCCCTCGACGGACCATCTTGCTTGAAATGGTCTGTCATATTTGTCCATCGATGGTAACAACGAGTTGACAAAAAAAGCACCAGAAAATTATGCCAAGTATTGAACAATAGAGCCCACGATGGTCCGTCGCAGAGATAGTCGATTCAGATGCATTTTGGACAGATTTGCCTTAAATATAGTCCTTCTTTTATTAGGTTTTATTTTATTATAAATAGTTCAAAAAACCTCATTTTGGGGTTAGACTTTCGGGTATTTTTAAGTTTTATTGTCTAAGTATTGATCTCTTGATTTTGGGGATTTGATATTATTTTTCTATAATCAATTAATGGTGTTTGGTGATTCATTCAAGTAAATTTCTGGATTTTGTTCATTCTCATCAAAGTAAGTGCATGTATTCTTATATTGTCAATATGAATTGTGTGATTATTTGTATGGGTAACTAAACTCCATAACTAGGGTTGTGGGAACCATGGGTAAATAACAAGGTAAATCTAGCTAAAATAACTCTCTAGAATAGTGTCTTGCATGTATTGCTATTTCTTTCGCATAAACGTCGTTTTAACGGATGACCAATTTTAGAACTCACCTTACTGCTACTTATCGAACCAAGGAGGTAGATAATAGGAAAAGAATTATCAACATAGATTTAGTGTATGCTATCTAATAGGCTACAAGCAGTACTCGACCTCTTTTTTAACTCCTAAGAATGATTGTTGGTCCCCAAGCGAACTCTCATCATGGTTGACTACAAGCAGAAGACTAAGAGCCCGTTTGGGTGAGCTTAAAAAAGTAGCTTTTAGAAAGTACTTTTGAGAGTGTTGAAACTTACTTTTAAAATAAGTAGTTATGTGTTTGGATAAAAGTTTTAAAATTTAAAAAAAAAGTTGTTGATATGTTTGGCAAATAAGTGATGGTAAACACTTTTTAATCAAAATGTCTGAAATACCATTAAAAGTTGTTAACATGATAAAAGTTGATTAATTTAATAATAATAATAATAATAATAATAATAATAATAATAATAATATATAATATATAATATTAATAATAAAATAATAATATAAAAAAACTAATAATAATATATAATATATAATAATAATATATAATTATAATAACGAATAATAAAATAATTAATAATATATATAATATAATATAATAATAATAATAATATATAATAATAATAAAGAATTATAAAATATATATATATATATATATATAATATAACATATAATAATAATATATAATAATAATAATAATAATAATAATAAATAGTAATAAATCAAATAATAATAATAATAATAATAAAATAATAAAAAATTTATAATAAAAATAATAATAATACGAATAATAAATAATAAAATAATAATCATAATATTAATAATAATAATAATTAAATATAAATAATAATATTATTAATTAAAATTAATAATTATATAACAATAAAAAATAATAATAATAGTCAATAACAATAAAATAAATAATAATAATTTATAAAATATTAATAGTAATAAATAATAATAATAATTATATATAATACAAATAACAAATAATAATAATAATAAAATAATATGAAAATAATGATAATAATAATATAATAATAATTATATATAATAATAATGATAAAGAATAATAAACTAAATAATAATAAGAATAAAAATTAAATAATAATAATAAAATAATAATAATGATAATAAAATATAATAATAATATAAAGAGTAATAATAATAAAATAATAAAATATTAATAATAATACAAATAATAATAATAATAATAATAATAAATAATAAAAATAATAAAAATAAAAATAAAAGAAATAAGGGCAAAAAGGTAAAATATTTGGTCAACTTAAAAGAGTTTTGAAGCTAAAAAAAAAAGCACCCATTCCCCAGATTTTAACTGTTGGATTAAAATAAATTCTTTTTTTAAACTTAAAATAAGTCACTTTGGGAATCGTCAAACACTTAAATAAGTCAAAAATCAACTTTTAAGTCAGTTTGACCAGCTTTTAAGATAATTCAAACAAGCTCTAACTTAAGCATGCAACTGAAATGTAAAACTATATCTCAAAACAAAACTTCGAACAATATATTATGTTCAATTCGCCATAAAATAGTCAACTTAAGACTTTAAAACATTTAATAAAATAAATGATTAATACATACTCCTCAACTATATTGACTACCTATGAAGCCTCTAGTTGCTAATGATGGAAGTCGGTACAAGACACACGACATCCTGAGTAAACTAAAAGTAAATGAAATCCTTTGGAAGCAAGGAGGCTCACCATAGCTAGCTTGAACTCTCGGATGTATCAACGAAGATCCTATTGATGATCCTTAATACCTCTGTATGCATCATCAAAAGATGCAGGTCAAATTGCTCATTATGTGGAATGTACGAGCATGTAAGGGTGATATACCGTGGTTTCACGGTATTATTAATACTTTTTCCTTAAATTTAGTGTGTCCAAAAGCCTTTTTGTGCTAATTTTTATATAAGTTTCTCTTTATTTGCAGGAAATCTGTCTAAAAGATGAATGTGGATGTTTTTGACCAAGAAATATAGAAAAGTACCACCTACGGAGCTTGTGACGGTCCATCATGCTCGTGACGGTCCGTAGGTTGCATCGTAGTGAAGCTGTCGAAGGAAGATGGGGAAGTCTTACCAAGTGTGGGGTTATGAAAAGCGTGACGGACCGCCGTATCCATGACTGTCCGTCCTACTGGTTCTTCATGAAGATTAGAGAATTTGTCGCAGTACCCAAATCTAAGAGTTCAAGTGTTTTGGAACGGAGACCCTCGACGGACCGTTGTGCCTGTGACGATCCGTCATACCTGCCTTCGAGGGTAATGAAGAGAGCAACAGAAGAAATTGCACAAGTATGGAACGACGGAGTCCATGACGGTCCGTCGTGACCACAACGATCCGCCGCGAGGTCCGTCGATCCAGCCGCGTTTTGACAGATTTCTAGCAAATAGAGTCCTTATTTAATTAGGTTTTACATTTTTAAAAATAGTTCGAAAAACCTTGTTTTTGAGGGTAGACTCTTGAATATTTTTAGACTGTTTGTTAGACTCTTGAATATTTTTAGACTCTTTGTTAGACTTTTGGTGATAACTATTACACTTTTGAAGAATCTTTAATCTTCAATTAATTTTAGCAATTGATTGTTGGTGATTTTTGTTGATTAATCAAGTGAACTTTTGGATTTTACTGTTTCTCATTTAAGTAAGTGCATGAATGCTTATATCATATATTTGAATATTGTTATTATGAATATGGGTAACTAAACTCCATAACTAAGGTTGTGGGAACCATAGGCAAATAATGAGGTAAAACTTTACTAAAATAACAATTCTATAATAGTGTCTTGCATGTATTGATAATTCTTTCGCTTCGAAGTCTTTTTAACGGATGGACAATGTTAGAACTCGCCTTAATGCTACTTGCCCGACCAAGGAGGTAGATAATAGGAAAAGAATTATCAACATAGATTTAGTGTATACTATCTAATAGGGTAGTATTTATTTGTACGAGGTAATAACTTAGTCAAATATCGAATATGATGCTTAATATGAGGTAAAGGTAAGGGTTAGTATAACAACACACGTAGCCGGACCAAGGTGCGGAGTGAAATTTTCTAGATGCCGGACCAAGAATTTAGAAATACATAACTTATAACTTTGCATGCAATATACTAGGAAAAAATTGTTATACTTAGAATTATCAAGTTATGAGCCTGTGGGGAACACGTAAACCCTAGTTACCTTTATTAATTGATTAAACTCCAACATTTGAAGCCTTTAATTGTCTCTTTTAATTTCGATAGTTATTTTCATTTATTTAGAAATAGAATCCCCCCCTTTTATAATTTTTTCTTTCCAAGGAAGTAATTGACTGAACAATAGTAATAATAGATTGAAATTAAGTCTAAACTATTTTCCTTGTGGGAACGATCCCAACCTCACTAGTTGGGTTATTTACATGACACCACCGCTTTACTTCTTATTTGAGAAGTAAGTTTGAGTGCATCAAATTTTGGCGCCACTGCCGGGAAAAGTAGCTTTTAGATTAACTTAAACTTATTACTATAGTTTAGTTGATATTTTCTTGATTTTACTTTGTTTTATTGTTTTTGATTCTTGCAGAATCATCCTCCTTGTATGCCAAATACACAGAGAGGAGGAGAAACATTGTTTCCCTACGATCACGAATTAGAGCGTACACTACGCAACATGAATCAAAACTTGGGAAATAATGATAATGATCCAAACCTGAACATCCCAGCTACGGTTGATGTTCATGGTCAGTTGTTACTCGATGCTCCGGGTGAACACCAACAGAGGGGACAAAATCCCGCTCCACGGCCCCAAGAGTACTATAGAGGCTATGACAATATAGAAGACTCTGATGGGCCACTTGTCTTTCCCCCTCTACCATCAGGCCACACTTTTGTGGTAACTAGTAGCCTGATGCAAATGCTCAATGCCAGAGGTTTGTTTTCAGGGCTACCATATGAGGATCCACATGCCCATATAGCTAAGGTTAGGGCAGTGTGTAAAAGTTGTGTACGGAGGCCTGACTTGGACTTGGATGTAATAGGGCTAAGAGTGTTTCCTCTCTCATTAATGGGAGAGGCTGCTATTTGGTTAACTGAGCTCCCTTACAACTGAATTTTCATTTGGAACCAACTAAGGGACGTTTTCTTATCATGCTACTACCCGGTCTCCAAAAAACTAAACAACAAAGACAGACTGATCAACTTGTGGCACTACCAAGAGAGTCAGTTAGTAGTTCTTGGGATAGATTCACCTCGTTTTGAGAAGCGTACCCAATCACCACATAGATGATGAGTCACTGAAGTAATACTTCTATCGGGGCAGGATGATAATAATAAAGCGGTGTTGGACACTATAGCAGGTGGAACTTAGGGGGAGTGTCCTTATGCTGAGATTGGTGAAAAATTAGAGAGAATCTCCCGGAATAATAAAGCTTGGAGTACTAGGAAGTCAGATACAGGGAGAAATACATTCATAGTGCAGTCCACTCAAAACACAGCCACATATAAGATTCGTGAAGAAATGGATCAAATGAGAACTGAGCTTGGGTTGGTACTAAAACATATCACTATGGGTATAGAAAAGATAAATCCAGTTAACTACTTGTCTAAACCACCACCACCTAATGATGAATCCTATTATGCGGAGGATTCCTATGCGGTAAATTAGCAGACAGGGGTTTCCGACCAAGTGCCCAAGGCTCTAATCACGAGAAATGGCGCCAAGATCAAGGGAACCAAGTTTGGATTTATGGTAACAATAACAGTGAGGGTCATTTTTTCTAAGATGGAAACAACAACTGCGACAACAACTTCAACAGGGGTAACAGAAATGATAGGAATGGTCCCTATGTTACTCCTCAAAATTGTGATGTTACTCTTAGGGATGGTGGAGATAGTATGGCGTGAGTTGAGGATATTTTGCACAAAATGATGAGGAGGTTCGATATTAGTGATGAGCACATGAAAGAGTTAAGGAGTGATTTAGAGAGTTTTTGGCAAAAAAGTTGATACACATGCAATATCGATTAAGCAGATTGAGTTGCAAATCGCCCAATTATCTGTGACTGTGAACATACGGCAACCGGGCACTCTTCGTAGCAACACTGTCCAAAATCTGAAAATATGATGGAAATTGTATGGCAATCACTACTCGGGGTGGTAAGCATACCATTGACCCACCTATGCCGTCTAATGAGGAAAAGGTGAGAAAGGATAACGATAAGGTAGTAGAGGGTAGTGGTGAAGCAGAAGATAGCATTGGAAAAGATGCAGAAGTCCCTATAAAGGTAATTCCCATGCCTAGAAAACCCCCTTTCTTCAGAGATTAGTGAAAAAGACCGAGGATGGTTTTTATAACAATGTTGAAGCAGCTTTCTATCGATGTCCCTTTGGTAGAAGCTCTAGAACAAATGTCCGGTTATGCCAAGTTTATGAAAGATCTGGTTACAAAGAAAAGAGTTGTCACTTTTGAGGATGATGATCGAATGCAGCATTGTAGTGCTATTGCACAAGATCTCTCGTACAAAAGAAAAAAGATTTGGGTGCGTTCACTATTCCTTGTACAGTCGAGTCATTACAATTTGCGAAAGCATTATGTGATATGGGGGCAAGCATAAATCTCATGCCTCTCTCTATTTACAAGAAATTTGGTTTGGGTGACCCAAAGCCCACTGCGATGCGACTACTGATGGCTGATTGAACAGTGAAAAGGCCTATAGGGATACTCCACGATGTGCTAGTAAAAGTTGAGTCGTTCATATTTCCCGCATATTTTGGTATTCTAGATTGTGAAGTCGATTTTTAAGTGCCTATTATTCTTGGAAGGCCATTCCTTGCTACGGGTAGAGCCTTAGATTATATGGAAATGGGGCAGATGAATTCCGGTTTAACAATGAAGAAGCGACCTTGAACATTTGTAAGGTCCATGAGGAAGAGTAGTTAGCTCCAATCGGTATCTACTATATCCCACAAAGAAAAGATGAAGAAGTATAATGACATAAAAAGTGAAAAACGAGAGTTTATAGTTGGGGATTTGGTGCTGTTAGACAGTTCAAGGTTGCATTGGCTTCCGGGCAAGCTCAATTCAAAACGGACTGGCCCTTACATGATTACCCAAGTATTCCCTCATGGAGCAGTTGAGTTAAAAACCAAGGAGGGAGTGCGGTTTAACATTAAAAGAGAACGAATTAAACTTTATTTTGGTCATACTGCATCAGTGAATGAAGTGATAGAAGCATACCATCTTGATGAAGGATGAGTAATCAAGTGTCCTCAGTCGTGCCGCGACGTTAAATCAGGCGCTTGGTGGGAGGCAACCCAATACTTATAGTTTTTCTTTCTAGTAATTGTAGCATTTTCAACTAATGGGTTTTAAATTTCCAGGCACAGCACAAAAAAATTCTGCAAAAAATCACTCTGCAGCAGTCCCTGATGGATACATCAACGGACAGTTGTTCCTGTGACGGACCAACGCATGAAGCCTTCGTGCCAGGTATGTCTTTCTGTTATTTTTAAACTAGGGAACACGCGACGGAACCAACGACGTACCGTCACAACTAAGACGGACTGTCGTCGGGGAATCGTCGTGTCATTAATGAAGCGTACTCGACCCGACCCGGCTGGTTTTTTTAAAAAATTCAACATTTAAAACCCCCACCCCTTCATTTAACCCCATTCCTTCACTCTTTCTCCAATTTCCCTCAATTTTCAACTTACAAAGATCATAACCCCTCTCTCTTAAATCGATCATTTTCCCAAAATTCTCCAAATTCCTAAAATTCATCATCTACTAGTCGGAGCTGGTGCTGTGGGTCTCTAATTGATCACCAAGTACCTTTCTCTCTTGTTTTTCTCAAATTCTCAGGTATATGTCTCTAATTTCTACTCATTTATATTGCATTTTTGTTTATCAATTAGTATTATCCTAGTTTTTCTTGATATGGTCATTCTTTAATAAAATTCTGCCTGACCTAGGTTTAAAATCCTCGAAATTGCCGTGTTAAAGCTCTAGAAATAGATGCTTAAGCATTGCTAGTTTACTAGGTATTTGGGTTAGACAAATGTAGGTAAAAACACTACCTATTTGATTTGGGTCATAGGGGATGAATGGGGCATCCCCAGTTCTGTCACTGAGTTACAGAGCGAGATTTTGATGACAAACCTTCGTACCCACGACGGACTGTCATTGGGTCCGTTCCAACAGCCCTAACACCCCACTGTCCAATTTTTTCCAAGTGTCCACCAACGGCGACTTGCGACGGACCGTAGTTCCCACGACGGTCCATCCTGCACAACTGTTCTAATTGTTAGAGACCCTATTCCTAAGAGTCTCTCACTTTTTCTAAGTGTCATCATAAGGACACATGCGACGAAGCATCCTGCACAACCGTTCTGGTTGTCAGAGACCCTGTTCCTAAGGGTCTCTCTCTATTTTTCCAAGTGTCCTTAAACGGAAAGCTACGACGGACCGTCATACCCTCGACGGTCCGTCCTGCATAACCGTTATGACGGTCAGAGACCCCTCTTAAGGGTCTCCATACTTTTTCTAAGTTTCCTCTTACGGACAACTATGACGGACAGTCATACCCTCGACGGTCCGTGCTGCATGACCGTTATGATGGTCAGAGACCCCTCTCCTAAGGATATCAATATTTTTTTCAAGTGTCCTCTGACAGACACCTACGACGGACCGTCGTACCTGTGACGGTCCGTCCTGCACATACCGCCATACTTGTCAAAGACTCTCCTTCAGGGTTTTTCCATATAAACAAAGTCTAAGTAAGACACGACGGACCCCATGACGCTCCGTCGTACTCACGACGAGCTGTCACCTGGCCCGTAGTGTTTCACTGTTACTATAGAAATGTCATTACATCTTAACTCTTTTATTTATTTTGTATGGTTTTGCTAGTCTTGTCTGCTCCTTTTAGTACTAATATTGATTCTTTACGGGTACTATCTATTATGGCACCAAAACAAGACCGTGCCTATGCACGCGGGTGATAAAAGTCTGTCGCCCTGTCTACCCGCCTGGTCATTGGCTCTGATGATGAGCGTGACCCCGAGTATGTGCCCCCATGCACTTCCACCCCATCCCGAGCTGCACGTGTTGCTAGAGCCACACCCAAAAAGGTCGCGTCCAGCGTAGTCACTGCCTCCCAGTCTGATGAGGAGTGCACATTGACCGGTACACCTTCTAGGTTAGCTACTAATGAAGAAGGAGCATCTGGATCCTTAGAAGTTCCATAGTCGGAGGAAGCCTCCGGATCTGCTGAGGTTTCCGCACCCGCCACCGCTGCAGAGTCTACCTCGTCAGATGAGGCTGATAGTTCGGAATCCACACCCGGTTCACCAGCTCGTTCTCTCACCCCGGTTACCGACCAGCCCAACCGGTGGTGTGTCGACGGGCAGTATCAAGTCTATTCCGATGCAAAGTTCCTGAATGAAAAAAGAGTCATGACTCAGACACATATAGTGAGGCGGGGGATCCTTACGTTCTCCAGGCGATGCCTGAGATCCACAATCTCTTCACCAAACATCGACTGTAGTGGACAGCGCGTCCGTTGGGACGTTATTGTGATGAGTGGGTCTTACAGTTCTATGCCTCATATGTATCGACTCTCAGATCACAGATTGATAGGCAGGCTGCCCCCGTCAAACAGGCCCCACTGGAGCAGGTCCGAGTACGTGGCATTCAGGTTGATATCTCCCTGCCTGCCATCCGCCGGTATCAATACGACGATAATGTTGATGCCAACCGGACCCATCTCACCGCCGAGTTTGATTACTGATGCCAGATTGTCAAAGATGGCCAATTCTTGTGTGAGCCATCGCTGAGAGACCACCAAGAGGTGGATGGAACTGCATTTGTCCATTGATAGAGAGGGTGCTGAATGGGTGATCGAGCCGAAGGGAGCCATCAAAAAGTCCAACCTGACCTTCACGGTGAAGTTTTTATGGTTTATTGTCCGCCACTGCCTTTCCCCCACGGCTGATAATATAGTCACATGGGATTGAGCAGTACTGATGGCGGCAATGATAGCCGGGTTTGAGGTTGATTTTACTTGGCTTCTACAGGAAGTCATGCACTAGAAGGCTTTTAAGGTCACAACTATCTACCTTTTCCCGTGCATGATATTTTCTCTATGCAGGTCCGCAGGTGTCGCTATATGGTACATTGATCAGCTGAAGACCCCGGTGGGCACTGTTGATATCAGCCTCATCAGGGATAAGGCGAATGAGTTGGCTCCACGCAGAGGGCCCCGTCCACAGTTGCCTCCACTTGGTGACAATCTGACTGATGCGGTAGCACATGCCTGCACGGCTACGCAGGCGACTTCTATGGACACTACCCTGGTCGAGTCTATCTCGGGTAGTAACACAACCCCGAGCTTTTCTCGCTCACCCCCTTTCCCCGCTCTTGTCCCACTTGCTAGAGTCCAGAAATTAGAGACACAGATGGCTACACTTCTGCACCACATCCAGCCTTGGATGTAGAGGTCTGTTGCTGAGGCAGAAGAGCGCTTGGAGTGGAGAATGGTCCATCACACATTGTGGAAGATCTCTGAGGTTCATCAGTGCTTGGACGCTTTTGAGTTGCGGGTGTTAGACCGACCATCCCCTCAGGTGGATGTGTCGATCCTTCATGCTGCGGTCGACAGTCTTCGCACAAACATCGACATGATCTTAGAGACTAGGGTGCCTGAGTTTGAGGTCCCTTCTGCAGTGCCTGCTGAAGACATAGTGATGGCGGCCTTATTCGCCACATCAGAGATTCCACCACCTCCCCCTCGAGAGCATGCCAAGAGGCGTAGGGGTCAATAGAAGGATGAGGCGCGAGCACGGAAGAAGGAGCTCCATGAGATGGAGGCTGCAAGGAGAGCCTTGCTTGCTGATGAGGAGGCACGTCAGATGAGAGTAGTAGAGTTAGCTGCTGGGGCGTGTAGATCCAGAAATGTGGAGATAGCGGGAGGCTTTGCTGATAGTGCTGTTGATGCTGAGGACACTACTGAGGGTGTCTAGATTACAGAGGTAGTGGGTTCCGGGGAACCGGACCCACTCGCTTGCTGATCGTTGGCACTTTGCACCCCAGGTTTGCTTCACCTACTACTCTTGTATTTAAATTTTCATGCATAGGGGACAATTGCATGTCGTTTTGTTGGGGGTGGTGTAAATGGACAGTGAGTGCTAGGGTGACGTCTGAGTAGCCCAATTCACTATCCTCTTTTGGGGTTTTCTTGGTTGTGTTCTTTTTCCCCAAAATACTGATTATTTTTTTTGTTGAACCGGCATGTCTATATCTTGGGTACATAGTGTAATTCTGGAGCATGATGGCTAAAATGACATCCTGATAAAATCAAAATGATGCATGACTAGGCATAGTAATTGATAAATGTGTGGCTCTAAGCATGACATAGAGGTACACCACTGCATGACCCTAGATCTAAAATTCGAACTAGGTGTCTGATAATCTAGTAGAGTAATAAGATGTCAAGTTACTGTGAGGAAGATTTTGATAGTCCACTATTTGTACTGAGCTAGAACTTGTCCGGTAGTCCTGCTAAAAGTAAGTTGTAATAGTTAATTAAGAAAGAATCATAGGCCCTTATTCAATATAGCCCATTTTTAGCCTAAATAAAAGAAAACCAAATGAAATTTATCCCTCTTTGATCCAAATGATTTGATCTTAAACTACACCTTTCTTTTTAACCCTAACAGATCTTTTCTAAGAATAATGTGTTGGCCCTTGTCCCTCCTTAGACATGTGCACCTCAGCTTATGCCAAAAGCATAAGTTGAGGGTGGCTAATGCAGTAAACAACCCCCTTTATGACTCTGACCCAACTTTGGGTATTGTGTACTTTGACTCATGGGAAAGCCAGGAGTTGAGAGTGGCTATTATGAGGAATGCTCTTAAAAGTGGGGTTGAAAGAATAAAGAAAGAGAAAGAAAAAAAGTAAAGTGACTCAAGAATTAGTTGAAAGAAAAGTAAAGAAAAAAATATACAATAATTACAAGCAAAGAAAGAAGAGAGTCAATACACAAATGATGAAAAAAGGTAAAATAGCAAGATGAAAGAATACAAGAAACTGGGAAAAATAAAATGATAGAAAATGGTATGTTTAGCTGATATTTCAAAGAGGTCAAAAATTCACTAAAGTATACCTAAATATACCATACATGACCCTGAGCCTATGTTACAAGATAAGAAAGTCCTATCGCGATCCTAAGAGTTGTATAGCGAACTTAAAACAATGAAAATAAGGGCAAGCTTATGGCAATATATATGAATGAGTGTGAATTTGTTCTGAGAGTGAGTGTTGAAAAGTAATCCTTATACTCAAACTGAAATCATTGTGTGAAAAATGAGGATTTTGTTTTGAAGTGAAGACACTAGTGGAAGTACAAAAAATATTAGCACCTCGGTGAGAAATTGAAGTGGATAGGTGTTAGTGCATGGTGAGTCTGTGTCATGGTCTGATTCCACATAATTCAAGCCTAATAATGATAGCACGCATAAATATGATGAGATTTATCGGGATTGATAGCCAAATGATTGCGAACGATAAAACATAGATACTATTGTACAAAGATTTTGTATTGAGTCATAGTGCGTCGCTTGAGGACAAACAACGAATTTAAGTCGAGGGTGTTGATATACCATGGTTTCACGGTATTTTTAATACTTTTTCCTTAAGTTTAGTGTATCAAAAAGCCTTTTTGTGCTAATTTTTATATAAGTTTCTCTTTATTTGCAAGAAAATCTGTCTAAAAGATGAATGTGGAGGTTTTTGAGCAACAAAAACTTAAAAGTACCACCTATGGAGCTTGTGACGGTCCGTCATGCTCATGACGGTCCATAGGTGGCATCCTAGTGCAGCTGCTGAAGGAAGATAGGGATGTATGAAATAGTGTGGGGTTACGGAAAGCGTGACGGACCGTCGTAGTTATGACGGTCTGTCCTGCTGGTTCGTTACGAAGATCAGAGAAGTAGTCCCAGTACTTAAATTCCAAGAGTTCAAGTGTTTTGGAACGCCGACCCTCGATGGACCATTGTTCCATTGATGATCCGTCATACCTGCTGTCGAGGGTAATAAAGAGAGCAACAAAAGAAGTTGCACAAGAATGGGACAATGGAGTCAATGACGGTCCGTCATGACCACGATGATCCGTCGCGAGGTCCGTCAACGCAGCCGCGTTTAGACAGAAATCCAGCAAATAGAGTCCTTATTTAATTAGGTTTTAATTTTTTATAAATAGTTAAAAAAAAATCGTTATTGAGGTTAGACTTTAGACTCTTTGTTAGACTCTTGAATATTTTTAGACTCTTTGTTAGACTTTTGGTGATTACAATTACACTTTTGAAGAATCTTTAATATAAATTAATTTTAGCAATTGATTGTTGGTGATTTTAGTTGATAAATCAAGTGAACTTCTGGATTTTACTCTATCTCATTGAAGTAAGTGCATGAATTCTTATATCATATATTTGAATATTGTGATTATGAATATGGGTAACTAAACTCCATAACAAGGGTTGTGGGAGCCATAGGCGAATAATGAGGTAAAACCTAACTAAAATAAAAATTCTAGAATAGTGTCTTGCATGTATTGATAATTCTTTTGCTTATAAGTCTTTTTAACGGACGACCAATGTTAGAACTCCCCTTAATGCTACTTGCCGGACCAAGGAGTTAGATAATAGGAAAAGAATTATCAACATAGATTTAGTGTATACTATCTAATAGGCTAGTATTGATTGGTACGAGGTAATAACTTAGTCATATATCGAATATGATGCTTAATATGAGGTAAAGGTAAGGGTTAGTATAGCAACACACGTAGCCTGACCAAGGTGCAGAGTGAAATTTTCTAGATGCCGGACCAATAATTTAGAAACACATAACTTATCACTTTGCATGCAAGATACTACGAAAGAATTTTTATAGATAGCTTTATAAAGTTATGAACCTATGGGGAACACGTAAACCCTAGTTACCTTTATTAATTGATTAAACTCCAACATTTGAAGTCGTTAGTTGTCTCTTTTAAATTCACTAGTTATTTTCATTTAGTTAGAAATAGAAAACCCCCCTTTTATTATTTTTGCTTTCCAAAGAAGTAATTGACTGAAAAATAGTAATAATAGATTGAAGTTAAGTCTAAACTATTTTCCTTGTGGGAACGATCCCAACCTCACTAGTTGGGTTATTTAATTGACACGACCGCTTTACTTCTTTTTTGAGAAGTAAGTTTGAGCGTATCAAAGGGGAACTCTAAAGAATACATAATCTTGAAGTTGATTAAAATGGAAACATACTTACCCTTTTTCAACTTACTCAACAGAAGGAGTACACAAGGATACTCAAAACTACTAACTTACTCATCTTAGAAGTACTCAAGGATTAAATACTCAACTTAAAGATTAGATACTCAACTTAGATATTAGATACTCAACTCAAGATTTGATACTTAACTTCAAAGAGTAGATACTCAACTTTATAGATATGATACTGAAGTGAATGAATCACAGATCTACTCCAGATACTCAACTTAAGGTACTCAACTCGAAATACTTAACCGAACTCATTTAAATATACAACAGTTTAAAAAAGTGCAATATAAAGAAAATATTATCTGAAATTATGATGTTAAATCATAATCGTAATATCATCAAAGACATACTATGCTCCTTTTCGAAGTGTACTTGTGCAATGCATGAATGAAGTTCCATACTCCCATTCATACTAAGAAGAGACTTTTGAGGAACCGTGCAATTACTACTATGGAGTTTCTCAAACGGAAAACCACCATTATGAGCCTACGTGGTGATACAATGTATTGCCCACGCTGCCAGAACTATCTTGTACTTTGTCGTCATATAGAATTCTTAACTTAAGTGTTCATCTAAAAAGTATGACCCTTTGATACCTATGATGTCTACATGGTTTATGGAGAGTTAACTTAATATGAACTTTCATTCCCATAACTATGATCAATACTACTCAAAGAAATATTCTTAGCTCATATGTTTTTAAAACAACATCTTTTTTGGTTTGATATAATCACATAAAATTAGCTTATAATCTCTCTTTTGGAATCAATGTTCTCTTTCTTTATCAAATGTGAAAACATTTTAAAATTCTTTGGGAATACAAAGTCCTCATATACTTCTTTGAAGAAATGATTTCAATCTTACATCAATACTTTTTAATCAACTTGAACTTCAAGTCTTTAAATCAAAGTGAAAACATTTGTGAAAGACTATTGAAAACTTTATAAACTTTCCTTTGACTTAATCTTAAATTTTCTTGACTTTGATCTTAAGTTTTCTTAAATTGGATTATGAATTCTAGGTTTAAGATCTGATTTTACGGATAATTTCATGATGTTCAACTTGGAGGGTTCGTGCAGAAATATGAGCATGAACTACTCAACTCAAGGACTCAAAGATACTTCTCATCTCAAGGTGTTTTGACTCATAGGGTTCATGCGTAAGGCATGAATAATTCAACTCAAGGAGTCCATGGGTAACATGTTATACTCCCATGATTAGAACTATAAACTGAAAAATGTTAGAAACTTAATACTCAAGACTTAGAACTTGGAGATGCTACTCCTCTCAAAGATACTCAATATGTGGAGTATATTCGGAATTATTGGCATAAATGACTCTACTCAAAGGTATACATACTACATGGAACTCATGTATATGACTCTTCTCATTCCCTTACTTACTTTCTCTAAACTTAGTTCAAACTTATAGTTGATCACAAGGATTTACAATTGAACTTAACGACTCTCTTGAACGCTACTCTTAATTGTCTCTTCAATGTTAATTATGAATTCAAGAGTTATGGTTCAGATATGAAGGATCTAAATAAAAATATAGTAATTTTAAAATTAGGAATAAATCTTTTAAAAGAAACATGAACTCAAGAACTCAAAATCAACTTATCTCAACAATACTCAAATTTGGGGGTAGAATCCTAAATTATTCTTTTACTGATCTGAAAGTAGATGTAGGGTGTGGGGAAAAAATACTCCAACACTATGATAGACTCACATGAAGAAGCTTGAAGTTTAACTTCATGAAAAGCCTTGAAACCCTAGCTTGAAGGTAAACAATCAAGAAAACCTTTCTTGTGATTCTTGAATTAATTTGTTGAAATCTCAATGACCAAGGATTATGATTTTCAACAGTGAACATGAAAATATGATTGTTTTTAGAATTTTATTAGTCTATAAATAAATTTATGGTTCTATTGTAGGTAAAAATACAAGAATAACTATTTTAAATATTTTCTTCTTGGCGAATTCGTAACAGCAATGTATAGGTTACTAAAATTGTCATTACTTTTTACTCAGAAATTGGATTCACGCAAACTTGGCCTACTTGGAAAGTAAGTTCAAATAATTTTAACTAGATAGGTTATGGATCATGAAACTCTTTAAATTCCAAGAGATATGGTCATTTAAATTGTAACCAAGTAGAATCTTACATCAAAACTTAAGCTTAAGTTGAAGAATACTTATCAAGAACTTAAATCCTTAAGTTTGAAGAACAAGATTAAGTTGAAAATAACATATTTGGAGTGTGAGTTAGCTAACCCAACACTATGGAAGCTTACATACCTCAAAGAACTAGGTTCTTTGCGAAATCTTGAATTTCTTGAACGAACGCTTTGATCCTTTCCTCCTCTTTTCTCTTCTTGAACTGTGTGTATCAGTATTATAAAAGTGAACCTAATACGATTATATCCATAAAATGTTACTAAGACCCAAAATATCTACTATTTTTGGCTAACTTTCCTTAACTAGACAACGTAACTTCAAAAGGTCATATCTTACTCATTCAAACTCGAAACTTAGCAAACTTTGTGGAGTTGGAAAGATAAGTCAAAGATCATTACTAAGGTATCTTTTAGAACACCTTACCCTTCCTTTTGTAGAAGTTATGGAAATTTGAAGTTGACTCAAAACTCATAATTAGCTTAACTCTCAAAATTTCATATTTTTGTTATTTCCAAATTAGTTCTTTTTTATACTCAAGGTGATATATTTGGTCACGTGACATTAATACTTAATAAATTTATAATTCTTTCATAAAATCTCACTCACTACGTTGAACAGTTTGAATCTTAGCTCAAAAATTTCAGGGGTGTTACAACTTAAGACTACAGACTGTAAAATTAGACTTGATTAGTCTAGTGAAAGGTCTAAACGACATTGAAGGAACAAAGTAGAATATACTTAATAAATATATTTAGAGGCATAGTAAATGTCAAAGGACATATACCTCATTCGAATATGATTTTGTAACATTTCTTGTGTCTTCTGTAGATTCATCCTTTTGGACAAATGATGTCAATAGGGAGATTGGTTCAATCTTGAGCAATTCTATTGGAAGTTGGTTGATCTTCCCGTAGGAAATAAACTTTTGGGTTCCAAGTCTATCCTTAAAAAGAAAATAAAATTCAATGAGACATTGATAAATATGAAGCAAGACAAAAACAAGGTCTTGTTATTTTCGACACATACTCGCCCGTATCTAGAATTACATTTATTTAGACGTTAATTATGTTAGATGTGGTATATGACCTCCAAATTTATCAAATGAATGTTAAAAAAACTATTAAACACAGAATTGGAGGAAGAAATTTATATGGAACAACTCGAGAGTTTTATGATTTCTGGTAAAGAAAAGAAAGTGTGCAAGCTTATTTGGTCACTTTATGAACTAAAATAAACACCCAAACAATGACATAAGAAATTTGACCAAACCATATTGACAAATGAATTTAAAAATTATGATGGAAGTGATAAATGTTTTCACATTAAAATCACAAGATTATTGTTTGTTTATATATTGAAGACATGTTGATCATCAGTATACACAGTAATGAAATAAAGGCTACTAAATGTATTCTAGAAAGCAAGTTTGATATGAAATTTTTGGAGTTTCTGATGCAATCATAGTTATAAGAATCCTTACAACTCCATAATATTTCGCATTGTCATGGCCTCATTTCATTGAAAAGGTAATTGACTTGTTTAAATATTTAGATTTTGATATTGTTAAAACTCCAATAATTGTGACCTTTGCATTTCAAATGAGTAAAGGTGAAAGTGACAATTTAATTGTGCTAGAGCATATGGAAGTATTATGTATATCAAGAAGTGTACGTGATCAGATATAACATGTGCTTTTACTAAATTGAGTCTGTTCACGAGTAAACTCAATCAAACTCATTGGATGGAAATGAAAAGAGTTTCGAGGTATTTGAAACATACTTCAAAATATTCTTTGTATTATAAAAAAATATTCAACTCTATTGAATGTATATAGTGATGCAAATTGGATCACCGGAATAATGAAGTAAAATACACTAGTGAATAGCTATTTATTCTTGGTAGATGAGACAAGTATCTCTAGCTCTACAAGGATCTCTGAGCTATGTGCCCTAGATAAGGTCGGTGAATAAATGGAAAGACTCTGAAATTTCTTGATAGATATTATTTTGTTGGACCAAGACATTGGCATCGATATGCGTACACTTTCATAGTCAAGATGAAATAGGTAGATCATGGAGCATGATGTATATCGAATAGTCTCGTCATATAAGACATGGACATAATACTGTTAGAAAACTACTCTCTAGTTTAATTATCAGAATTGAATGTATAAAGTCAAAGGATAATATGTCGGATTCACTTACAAAATTGATTAACTAGAGATGACTTTGAAAGATCATCTAAGATAATGGGCTTACGGTCTAGGACAAGTCATCATAATGGTAACTCTATCTAGAACACTGGTGATCCAAGAGGTATATTCAAGGATAAAAATAAAGTTTTGAATGGCGGTTTGACATTGCCAACAAACTCAATCTATTGTCATGATGAAGACAATGCTCGGGAACAAGGATACAACATTAAGTCTTGTTAATGGGTTAATAAAGCTTAATTATTTTAAAGATATGCTAAGTTTGACAGAGTTAACTAAATAGTGTGTCAATGCGATAACATAGAAAGAAATCACCTATGTCAGTGTGAAGTGTAAGTCGCTTCAAATAGGATGATGGTCAAAAACCTATCTCTCTATGCACTCATGGAACCAAGAGGTGTTCATGGTTGAAACGAACACAACCATAAGAACCATAAACTTTAAATGTTAATTGTATGACATCTGGTTGTTTAGGTATACACCAAAGCTCGATGCACTAATAAAAAGCGAGGAAAAAATGACTGACTGAAAAGCGACGAACTACGTCGTTCAAAATAACGATGGTTTTTGAGATGATGTCTGTCGCTTTTTAATAAAAATAATTTTTAAAAAAAATTATTTGACTGAAAGTGACATACATCATATCTTACTCCGTCTCTTTTTAGTGGACTTTTACGCCATATATATATATACACACACACACACACACATACTTATTTAATAGAAATAGTGACGTCGTCCATCTCTTTTGTTAAATATAATTACATATAAATTAAAATATTATATACGCTGTCCGTCACTTCTAATTTATTTTAGGATATTAATTTCTTTAAAAAAAGTAGGGACGGACAACATTTTATGTCCGTCTCTTATTGGTCAAAATACTTTGTCAACAGTCCGTCGCTTTATGGTCAAAATATTAGCTAACTCTTTTTTTAAGAAGCAACAGACATAGAGATATCGTGCGTCACTTTTCATTAAATATGTAAAACACTTGTCGTGATTTTTCCCAATTTCCCCATTTCTGAAAGTTCACCACTCCTCACCACATCCACCGTCGTTGACCCTCCGGACCGCCGCTCGTAGACTTTGTCGTCATTACTGTTGACACCGTCGCTGCCTCCATTACTTGATGCTGACGTCGCCGACCTGCCTCTCCTCTCTCTTAAACATCTCCTTTTCCTTCGAGGTTAGGGTTAAATATTGTTTTAATATTTTTAAAAAATTGAATATATTTAGATTTTTTTAGCTATTTAATTTTAATTAGTTTATTGAATTTCTGTTATTTATTGTTAGTTTGAATTAGGATTATTAGTTAGATAATGAATTGAAATTTTTATTCTTAGGGTTAATATGAATTAGGTTATGATCTTAGGATTTGTTTGAACTTGTGTATTTTTTAGTTAATTTGTTTTGTTTTTGGATTGTAAGATTAGCTTTAATTACGTTCTGTTTAAGGAGTTGTTTATTTGGGTATTATTTGAGTTAGTTGGATTTTTGGATTTTAGGACTAAATAGAGTTTATGTTACTATTGAGATTTTAGAATAAATAGTTTGAATTCGGGATTCGCAATAGCTAACTAGTTTGAATTTAGGATTTTAGCACAAGGTAGATGTTTGGATTTTAGGGCTTGTTTTAAATTGTGATTTGAAGAGTAGTTTGAATTTTGAAATTTTAACACTAGCTATAGTTTGATTTTTGAATTCTAGGATTACTTTGAATTTGATATTTTAAGTCTAGTAGTTTGAATTTCGAATTTAGGAATAGTTTGAATTTAGGATCTTAGCTCTAGTTTGATTGTTCAATTCGAGGAGTACTTTAAATTTGTGATTTTAATACTTGTTTGAATTATAAAGTTATTAGGACTAGTTTGAATTGTATTTGATATTTTAGGACTAATAGTTTGAATTTGGGACACTACCTAACTAGTTTTAATTTAAAATTTTAGGGATTTGAATTACAACTTAACAAGAACTTATAATTAATTATATTTCTAATTTACTATAAATCAAACTTAACAAGGAATATGATCTTGAAATGTCGTTGACTTTAATTTATTATAACTTATTTTTTATTCTTATAAGAACTTGAATTTTATTTGAACATAATTAGAATTTTGGAGTAATTGAAAATCTTATTGACCTTAAATAATTCGAACACAATATAAATTGACTAGCACTTTATTTAACCTAATTAATTTATAATAACTTGAAAACATAATTAAGAATTAGTATAAACTTAATTCTGATCAACTTAACTATAGTTAAAAACTTGAAATTAGTATTGATTAATTAATGATACTTTAACTTTGTAGATCTTGAACTAATTGAACTTAATAACACAAAAAAAGCATATTATTGGAACTTAATAAGACTAAATGAAGCATATTTTGAAGTTGAACTTAGACTTGAACTTGAAATTAGAACTTGAATTTAGAATTTGAACTTAAAATTGAAAATTTGAATTTGAACTTGAACTAAGAACATGAACTTGAACTTGATCTTGGAACTTGAATTTGGACTAAAAACTTGAACTTGAAATTAGAACTTGAACTTGAAATAAGAAGTTGACCTTAGAATTTGAAAGTTGACCTTAGACTTGAACTTGAAATTTCAACGTAAGTTAAACTTGGAAGTAATTAATTAGCTTTAATATATAACTAATGAATACTTGAATACACACACACACACACACACACACACACACACACTATATTATCTTATGTAAAAGATTACGCGATAATACACATTAATAATGTAAAGGAAAATGAAACTTATTACATCTTATATTTTTTTTAGATAAGGGTAACATATCTTATCATTTATCATCAATATCATAAGTATAAATTAATGACTTTAAAAATAAGTAACAAGATCTTTAACATAACTAATGGTGTCATAGTGCCACTCAACATGAACCAAGTACACAAATATTTAGTTGATAAAGGTGATTCATCTTATCATTTATCCTTAATAACCTATGTAGAAATTAATGACTATAAATATACATACCAAGGTCTATAACATGAACAATGGTGTTAGCGATCCACTCAACACAAACCAAGTACACAAATATTTAGTTGATAAAGGTAATTCATCTTATCATTTATCCTTAATAATATATGTAGAAATTAATGACTGTAAAAATACATAGCCAGATATGTAACATAATCAATGGTGTTTGTGAGTCACTCAAGAAGAACCAAGTGCACAAATATTTAGTTGTGAAGAAGAAAAAGAAAAGACGAAGAAAAGTTTAGGATTTCGTTGTTTTGAAATGAGATGAAATCCCTCTATTTATAGACAACAAGGGGTAGCCTGGACAAATGTTTATTGTGCCTTATCGGAAAGCTAACAAATATTTGGAAAAGTTGCAAACCTTCGTAAAGGTCATAACCTTTAATAAAAGTCACAACTTTTCATAAAAGTTGCAACTCTTCATCAAAGTCTTAACTTTTCACGAAAGTCAGAACTCTTCATTAAAGTTGCAACTCTTCATAAAAGTCGCAACTTTTCGTAAAAGTCACCACTTTACATAGAAGTCACAACTTTATATTAAAGTCACAACTTTACATAAAAGTCGCAACTCTTCACAAAAATCACAACTATTCATGAAAGGGGAAGACTAGTTTTGGAAATAAATAAATTTAAAAGGAAATTCTTTTTTGTGGAATGCCACGTAGGTAGACCTAAGATTTTCTTTTATATATATACTAGGTAAATTTATTGCACTTCCCGCAGTGGTGAACTACGTCAATAATGTATTTACGAACATTTGAGAATATATAAGTGTTTTTGAGTGGCTACAACCCTACAATAAATTGTCAAGAATGTTTTATCCAAAGATAAAATGAATTTATTTTAATTTTAAAACCAAAATGATTTAATTCTAATTTTTTTTGTGTATTTTGTTATTAATTTATCATTTTATTGAAGATACTCATCACCAATATCTTTAGAAAATGTATATAATTGTTTCATTGTCTGTACTATATTTGTATTTTAAAAAAAATTCTTACGAACATTTTATTCATCAATTGGGATACTTTTTGTCCTATTAAATACTTCTACATATAAAATTAACTATTATATATCTTATATAAGTAGTTGAATACTTAATAAGTTAATTAATATTTAAAAGGACATCTCTTGGAGTTCAATGAAATAACATATTTCTCTCAAATTATTTAGATTAAATGATATCTTGGCAAGTCCCTTATTAAAAATCATTCAGTCGATGACACTACTTTTAAATCCAAAAGGCATATTTTTTTGTTTATGTTTCAATCAATATGGTTAAAACTTTATTTTTTGCGACTTTAATCTAATATCTATAGAAATATAATTATTTACTTAATATTTAATTATTATGGTTCAATCCTAGTTTGAGGACTAATTCATTGACTCTAATCAACCATTTGAAAGTAAAATGTTGATTACGGTTGAGTACAATACTTACCATCCCACTAAATCCCTATATTTTTTAAATGTGATTAATCGATTGAATTCCTTGATAAAATAGAAGTTGAATAACTAAAACTCTAAGGTAGTGTGGAATCACCATAACCTTGAACACTAAAAAGTCCGTTCATGGATACTCCTTTTTCTTTTATCCATTGAAAACATTAAAGCCATTTATTTTAAAAGTTAAAGAATTATAATCTACATTACACCAATAGTTTAATGATTACATAAAACTCTTGATTAACATATTTCAACATAATGAACAAAAGCATAAATATAAACAACAAAGATTAAAACATGTTCTCAAAAATACAAATTAATAACGTAAGCATAAACTAATGATTATAAAAATATACCAAGTTCTATAATAATGGAATAAATGCTTATTTATAAACAAATTGAATATCTATACTTTTGTACATTGATCATCGTTTGTGGATGTATAATATGCATTATGAAGCTGGAGCTAGTTTGAAACATGAGTTTGTTGACGGTGTTAGGAAATTTATTGAACATACAATGACGGTTGACATTTTCAAGAATAACGGATTGGTTAGGTGTCCTTGTAGTGCATGTAAGTGGTGATTTTTTTTAATTAGATACAGTTATGGTTCATTTGTACTGTAATGGATTTAATCATATATATTTTGTGTGGATTGATCATGGAGGAGGTTATGAATAGGATGGTATGTTTTATAATTGGACGCCTTAAGATTTATATAATATGATTGCACCACATGGTAAAATTAGGGTTGGACAGGTTAGGGTTTAACATATTAGAGTTCATGAAGGGATCAATGATTTTTTCGGGGTTCAAGGTGGGATGGAACCGGAACAACATTTTGATGAAGATCTTAATGAAGACAAAAGACGCTTCTATGATCAATTAGAAGAGCCTAGTCGTCCACTCTGTGAGAGGAGTCTGCATTGTGCCTTTCAAGTCATGGTAAGATAAATGAATATTAAATCAAATTGCAATGTTCATAATGCATCTATGGACTCAATGGTTGATCTTTACGGTGAATTGGTTTATTTATAGTTTAACAAACCGAAGAACTTCTATCAGGAAAAGTGTTTGGTGTTCAACATAAACATATAATAGGATTCATTGTTGTGTTAATTGATGTATGTTGTTTTAAAAGAATGATAGTGAATTAGAAAATTATAACTTTTGTGGACATGCTCTTTATACAAGTACTCTGGCTAGAAAGATGGTCCAAGTTTAAGTGATGCATTATCTACCTCTCATTCATAGGTTAAAGAGGTAGTATGCATCGATTAGGTATGCCTCACATATGAGATTGCATCGTGAATATAGAAGGCTGCTGGGTGTCTTATCTAATACATCTGATGGTGAAGCATGGAAACATTTTGATGTTGTATATCCTAATTTTTCTAGTGGACCAAGAAATGCTAGATTGGAATTGTGTTCAGATGGATTTACACAATTCTCTAATGGAGCTTCGCCTTACTCATGCTGGCCGGTATTTCTTACTATGTATAATCTTCCTCCATTAATGTGCACGACAAGTCCCTACATTTTTCAAAGTTATGTTATTTCAGGCCCACTTAATCCAAAAAGTTTAATTGATGTGTATCTACAATGATTGATAGATGAGCTAAAAAAACTATGCTTTGAAGGCGTTTTGACTTGTGATATATAAACTAAGCAGAATTTTGTTATGTGTGCTTCTTTAATGTGGAATATTTATGATTTTCCTACATATGGGATGTTGTCAGGTTGGATAACGGCTGAAAAGATATCATGTCCGTATTACATGGAAAATAGTAAGGCATTTACTTTAAAGCATGACACAAAAAATACATGTTTTAATTATCATCGTCAATTCTTTCCAATGGACAATGAGTTTAGCAATATGAAAAATGCATTTAGCAAAAATAAGGTTAGAAGTGACCCCCCACCTCCATTACTCACAGGGCATCAAATTTGGGAGAGAGTTTCTCAATTGCCAAAAGTTACAGAACCTTCACCTTCTAGACTTCCTGGATATGGTGTTGAACATAATTAGACAAAAAAAAACATATTTTTGGATATTCCATATTGGAAAGTTTAACATGCAGTAGCCAAAACACACCAAAAATCTGTTTTTCATAAAAATCTACACGTGCAACCGACGTGACCATCGACAGACCGTATCCTCACCCACAATCCATCCTGTACAACCATCGATGGGATAAGAAACTCCCAAAAATTTCAGCCTAAAAAGTCGGTTAAGTCTTGGAGGACGAACAGACTTACAATTCGTAGGACATACGACGATCCGTAGTCCATGACCGTTGATCGATACCCCCATTCACCCACTCTCTAACAACAGCTACAGATGACCAACACGGTCCGTAGGTGGAAAATTTGCAAATAGTAAAGGGGAAATGCAGTTGGGTCAACTTCAAATGGTCATAACTCTTAGTACAAAATGAATTAGATGTCCCATGACCTATCCACGGATATATAATTATGTTATCATTCCATAGCCACCAACCTTGCTAAAATCAAACCTCCAAGTAAAAATTTATGCCCATTTTAGTAAAGGCCTATCAAACAGGCCCATTGGATGGACCCAACGATAGGGCGTCGGTCAGACGACAGACCGTCAGTCCTGGCCGTCGTTTTGTCCAACAGCAACTTACCCAGGGGTCTTTTGGTCTTTTCCCACTTTGTTTAAACCTTATGTTACATCGTTTTGACCCTAAATAATCATATTTTAGTCAGTTTTAGCCTAGAAACATAATAATAACATATCTAAATCAAATCATTAGATCAAAAGTTAAAAAATTAGAAGCAAGAAAGGAGAAAAAGCTCAAGAACCCTAGTTCAAGAACACAATAAGTTCCAGCAGTTCCAGCCCAAAAACATAAGTATTTTTTCGTGGATTTCATTACTAGGTATGCGGGATTTCACTAGTGCGTTCCTTTCTCCCATTGGTTTCCTAGTTTCAGTCAGATTCTTGATTCTCTTATCATGATTAAACCTAGGGTTTCTAGAGCTTTTATAGAACTTCATAAACTTATTAGTTATATGTTCCAAATAAGATTATCATGTTATTACTCAGATTATCGCATGAATTTCCAAACCCTAGCTTTGTTTAGTTCTTGAATTACACATGCTAGGTCAGATATTTCAGACACTTCAGATATACATGTCTTTGTTATAAATGCATAATTACAAGATTAATTGTTGCATTCTAAGTTTTCATGTTCAGTTTCGAGCTATAAAGTATATACAGAAACTCAGAAATAATCAGTAAATTTTACAAAATTTATTGGGAGTAGCATAATACCGAGTTGGAGTAGGGTTTAGCGTACCCAATAGTCCCAGAACTACTAGCCAAGTAGGTTGTAAGTCCCCTCTGTGGACAATCAGATTAGTGATCACGCCTCATGCCTTTACACCTTTGGCATGGTATATTGGGACCTCTCGATGGGGTGTATACATCGGACTCCACAATTAGATCACGTGGTTTAATTATCGGTTGTTAGTAGCTCCCACAAATAAGACACACTCTCTGCATTGACCATTTATCAATACATTGAGTATTCAGTTTCGACATGTTATAAATTGGTCAATGCATCCACTTAGCTCAGAATTCATTTTTAGCATGTTATATTATTATACTTGCTTTTATGCTTGTTCAGTTATATTTATTTCAACTTTACTCTATCATATATGCTCAGTACCTTTCAAGTACTGAAGTATATGTGCGCTACATCTTCTCGTGATGTAGGTTTAGGTTCTCAGTATCAAGGTCACGAATTAGATCGATTTACGATCTCCAGTTTAGCAGATTTAGTGGTGAGTCCTCATTACCGGAGGACAAAAGTTATGAGTTTTATTTCAGTCTTTATTCATTTAGTTTTAGTTTTTGCTATATTTAGCTGGGGATCGTCCCAGTATTTCACGTATAGTTTAGAGGCTTATTTCAGAAATAGTTAGATTCATCTAGGATTGAGTTAATATTTACTTTGTATTAAACTCATTGTTTTCAAATATCTCAGTTATAGAATATGGCTATTCCGCTTATTTTCAGATTTAAATTATGATTTTGCTTCTAAATCAGTTTATTATATTTAGTTTGCTCATGATCATGCCAGCAGGGTTAGCTTCGCATCACTTGTGGTCCTAGGTTTCGTGTCTGCGTCTCGGGGGTAGTTCGGGGCGTGAAAAAATTTGTTATTAGAGCACTAGGTTTATGTGTCCTACGATATCTAAAAAGCCTCACTAAGTAGACTCCTTTTCATGGGAGTGAAGTGCACCACATCTAATGAGAGGGGGACTATGAAGTTTAGGAAGAACTTCACTTTCTTGGTATTCTTATCGTGCGTGAGGTATGATCTTAATTCATTCTAACTTGACGTTTTACGTTTCAGATCATGCCTCCTCGTAGAGCTAATGCTAGGAATGCGAACGCCATCAGGAAGTCTCCAATGTTATGTTTAGGAATGCCATGCAGATGTTGGTTCAGAGTATTGCTAATAAAACAATCCGGTTCATGATCCAATGGAAATGGTGGATAAGAAGCAGCAAGGGTTCGTGACTTTGTTAGGATGAGTCCACATGAGTTCTTAGGATCGCAGATTAATGGGGATCCTCAGAATTTCTTGGATGAGATCAAGAAGATTTTTGAGGTAATGCAAGTCACTGGGAATGAGAGGGTTGAGTTAGCATCATACCTGTTGAAGGATGTTGCTCATATCTGGTACACTCAGTGGAAGGAAAATAGGGGTGCAAATGCGGCTCATATCACTTGGGATTACTTTAGTGAGAATCTTTTTAATAGGTTTTTCCCAATAGAGTTGTGTGAAGCAAAAGCCCAAGAATTCATGAACTTAAGGCAGGGTAACATGACATACCAAGAGTATGAACTCAAGTTTAACCAACTCTCCAGGTATGCTCCTCACATGAATGCTGACTCTATGGCTCAGATGAATATGTTTTTGTATGGAGTGTCAGATTTGGGGAAAACTGAGTGCAGAAATGTGATGTTACTTGAAGATATGAACATCTTTAGACTTATGACTCATGCTCAACAGGTTGAGGGTGATAAGCTTAGGAAACATGTTAAGGAAAATAAGAAGGCTAAGACTGGAAAGTATGACTTTTCTTAGTAGAAATCTGGTGGTGGATATCACTCGCATGGTCAACAGAAGTTTTCGGCTCCAACCCCTTTATCAGCTAGCGTTCCATCCTCCAAGAACAGGTATGACCTTAAGGGTAGAGCACCAGGCTCTAAATCTCAGGAAAGTGTTTCAAGCACCAAGACTTACCGCACTTTCTCTAAGTATGGTAAGAACCATCCGGGCGAGTGTCTTGCAGGAAAAGAGGGAGGTTTTGGGTGCAGTCAGTCTGGTCACAGGTTGACGGATTGTCCTTCTAGACAAGGTCAAAGAGGTAGTAATGGTAGAGCTCAGTCTACAACTTAAGCAGCACAAGCAGGTCGCCCAACTTAGCAAGGTAACTCATCTCGCGGTCAGCGCTAGAATAGGTTGTATGCTCTTCATGCTCGCAAAGATCAAGAAGGTTCTCTTGATGTCATCATTGGTACGTTACGTGTCGTTTACCTTGATATTTTTGGATTTATAGATTCAGGGGATACTCTTTTTTTTAACTCCTTACATAGCAGTCCAATTCAATATTTGTCCAGAAACTCTCTCACAACCTTTCTTAGTCTCTGCTCCAGTCGGTGACCCAGTTCTAGCTAGATGGGTATACAGAAATTACCCTGTCACAGTATCATAAAGTCAGATGAGTAGATCTAGTAGATTTAGAAATGGTAGACTTTGATGTCATTCTAGCCATGGATGAGTTACATTCATGTTATGCCTCAGTCGATTGTAGAACTAGGACTATTTGTTTTCAGTTTCCAAATGAACTTATCTTAGAATGGAAGGTTAGTAGCTTAGCACCTATGGTTTGATTCATCTCTTACCTTAAGGCTAGAAAGATGATCTGTAAGGGTTATCTCTATCATCTAGTTTTGTTAAGTATTCTAGCTCTGAAACCCCAACTACTTAGTCAGTTCGAGTAGTCATTGAGTTTCTAGAAGTGTTTCTAAAATATATTTCTTGTGTCCCTCCATAAAGGGAAATTGGCTTTGGAATTGATATCATTCCAGATACCCACCCTATTTGTTTTCTTTCTTAAAGAATGGCTCCAGCAAAGGTTAAGGAATTGAAAGAGAACTTGAAAGACCTTCAAGATAAGGGCTTCATTAGACCTAGTATTTCACTATGGGGTGCACTAGTGTTGTTCGTATGGAAGAAAGATGGTTCTCTCAGAATGTGAATTGACTATAGGAAGTTGAACAAGGTCACAATCAAGAAGAATTATCTTATCCCCAGGATTGATGATTTGTTTGACAAACTTTAGGGTGCTAGTCACTTCTCACAGATAGGCCTCAGATCGGGTTATCATAAGTTTTTTGAATCAGAGATAGTGACATTCCAAAAATAGCCTTCAGAACTCAGTATGGCTATTACGAATTTGTAGTTATGTCGTTGGACGAACCAACGCTCCTGCAGTTTTATGGTTTTGATGAACAAAGTGTTCAAACCGCAATTGGACTTATTCGTTATCATCTTGATTCATTATATCCTCATTTACTCTAGAAATGAGGAAGAACATGCGTGTCATTTGAGAATTGTTTTACAGACTCTCAAGGATCGCTAGTTATTCGCTAAGTTTAGCAAATGTTAGTTCTAGTTGCAATCTGTTAGCTTCCTTGGTTTCATTGTATCTAGCAAAAGGATCCGAGTGGATTCACAGAAGATAGAAGCAGTGAAACAATGGCCCAGACCTACCTTAACTGCATATATCACATGTTTCTTTGATCTAGCGGGTTATTATAGAAGGTTCGTGGAAGGATTCTCCTCCATAGCCTCACTATAAACTAGTTTGACTCAGAATATGGTCAAGTTTCAATGGTCAGATGATTGTGAGAAAAGTTTTGCAGAGTTAAAAACAAGATTGACTACAACTCTTGTATTGACTCTACCAGAGGGTTCAGATGGTTATGTGATCTATTGTGATGCATCAAGAGTTGGCCTAGGTTGTGTGTTGATGCAGCGAGGTAAGGTGATAGCTTATGCCTCTAGACAACTTAAGGTTCATGAGAAGAAGTATCAAACTCATGACCTCGAGCTTGCAACAATGGTGTTTGCACTCACGATCTGGAGAACTTACTTGTATGGTGTTCATGTAGATATGTTAACTGACCATAAGAGCCTTCAGTATATATTCTCCCAGAAAGAGTTGAATCTTCGCTAGAGTAGAAGTCTAGAGTTCCTTAAGGATTATGATATGAGCATGCAATATCATCCGAGTAAGTCTAATGTAGTAGAAAATGATCTTAGTAGATTATCTATGGGTAGTGTAGCCCATGTTGTGGAAGAATGGAAGGAGCTAGTGAAGGATGTTCACAGGCTTGCTTGCTTGGAAGTTCGCCTTATGAGCATATAAGACAATGGTGTACCAGTTCAAAATGGGGCATAATTGTCTTTGGTAGTGGTGGTTAAGTAAAAGCAAGACAGTGATCCAATATTGCTTGAACTTAAGCATGTAATCCATAATAAGAGAGTGAAGGTTTTCTCCTAATGGGGAGATGGTGTACTTCACTAACAGGGTAGATTATGTGTTCCTGATGTGGGAGAGTTGAGACACCATATTTTTGCAAAAGCCCATAACTCTATGTATTCTATTCATCCAGGTGCCACTAAGATGTACCGCGATCTGCGCGAAGTCTATTGGTGGAATGGCATGAAGAGGGATATAGCAGACTTTGTGAGTAAGTTTCCCATTTGCCAGCAAGTCAAGGTAGAACATCAGAAACCGGGGGGTATGACTCAAGAGATCGATATGCCTACTTAGAAGTGGGATGTGATCAATATGGACTTTATCACAGGATTACCGCGTACTCGCAGAAAACATGTCTTCATTTGGGTGATAGTTGATAGGATGAGTAAGTCTTCTCGCTTCTTTGCGGTCAAGACTGCATATTCGACAGAAGACTATTCAAGGCTTTACATTAATGAGATTGTGAGGTTACATGGGTTTCCTTGGTCTTTTATCTCAGATAGAGGTCCTCAGTTTACCTCTCATTTCTAGAAGACAATTCTTAAAGGTCTTGGTACTTAAGTTTAACCTTAGTACAACATTTCATCCACAGACGGATGGGCAGGCAGAGCGTACCATTCAAACCTTAGAGGATATGTTAAGAGCTTATGTGATCGATTTCAAAGGTAGTTGGGATGATCACTTGCCTCTTATTGAGTTTGCCTACAATAATAGCTACCATTACAACATTAGATGAGCCCTTGTGAGGCTTTATATGTGCGTAGATGTAGATCTCGTGTTTGTTGGTTTGAAGTAGGTGAAGCAGCTTTGATAGGTCCAGATTCAGTCCTTTATGCAATGAAAAAAGTTCAAATTATTAGATATAGACTTAAGACAACCCGAAATCGTCTGAAATCTTATGCAGATGTAAGGAGAAGAGAACTAGACTTCCAAGTTGATGATTGGGTTTTTCTGAAAGTCTCACCTATGAAGTGGGGTGATGAGATTTGGAAAAAAAAAAGGAAAGCTCAGTCCTAGATATGTAGTCTCTTACAAGATCTTGAAAATGGTTGGAAAGGTGGTATATGAGTTAGATTTGCCAAAAAAATTAGAAGCAGTGCATCCAATCTTCCACATCTCACTCTTGAAGAAGTGTGTGGGTGATCCAGCCTCTATAGTGCCATTGGAGAGTGTAGCGGTGAAAGATAGTCAAGCTTATTAGGATGTACTAGTTGAGATTCTTGACCTTCAAGTTAGAAGGTTAAGAAACAAAGAAGTCGGTTCAGCCAAGGTTTTGTGGAGGAGTCAGTCCATTGCGGGAGCTAATTAAGAAGCAGAAGCAGCCATGAAAGCCAAGTATCCTCACCTTTTTCCTTCCGATTCCACTCAAACTTAAGGTATTAGTTCCTCTTCAGTTTTGCAGTCATTCATGAGTGAATTCAGTCTTAGAATCATGTTTCCTTAGTCTCTACTTGCATTTTTAGCGTATTTGCACTTTGTTGAAACACAATTAAGTCAGAAACTCAGTTCTCAGTGTTTAGTAGTAGGGTTTGCAACCCTCTCCCTCTATTCAGCTAGTTAATCTTCATTTGAGGATGAATGTTCACAAGGGGGAGAAAATGTAACACCCTGTAGCCAAAACATACCAAAAATAAGTTTTTTAGAAAAATCTAGAGGTGTAACAAACATTACCATCGGCACACCGTAGTCTGACCCATGGTCTGTTTTGCACAACCGTCGATGGGATAAGGAACTCGCAAAAATTTTAGCATAAAAAAATTAGTTAAGCCTCGGAAGACAGATGATATTATATTCCGTAGGTCAGACGACGTTCCATAGTCCGTTACCATCAATCGGGACCCCTATTCACCCACTCTCTAACAAGAGCTACGGATGACCTGCACGATCTGTGGTGAAAAATGTGCAGACAATTAAGGGGAAATGCAGTTGGTTCAAGTTCAAATGGTCATAATTTATGCCTATTTGAGTAAAGGCTTGTCAAAAAGGCGCAATCGACGGACCCAATGATGGGTCATCGGTCATACGACGGATCGCTAGTCCTGGTCGTCGTTTGATCCGACATCAACTTACTCTGGGATCTTTTGGTCTTTTCCCACTTCGTTTAACCCATAAGTTGTGTCGCTTTTACCCTAAATAATAAGATTTAAGTAAGTTTAAGCCTAAAAACAAAATTAAAACACGTCTAAGTCAAATCGTTAAATCAAAAGTTAGAAAATTATAAGCAATAAAGGACAAAAAGATCAAGAACCCTAGTTCAAGAACGCAACAAGCTCCAGCAGTTCCTTCCCCGAAACCTAAGTATTTTTCTATGGATTTCATCACCAGGTATGTGGGATTTCACTAGTGGGTTCCTTTCACCCATTGGGTCCGTAGTTTTTAGTCATATTCTTGATTCTCTTAACATGATTCTATAACTTCATGAACTTATTAGTTAGATGTTCCAAATCTGATTATTATGTTATTACTCAGATTATCACATGAATTTAAGTATCCTATCTTTGTATTTCTTTAGTTCTTGAATTACACATGCTAAGTCAGATATTTCAGACACTTCAGAAATACATGTCTTGGTTTTAAATGCATAATTACTATATTATTGTTGCATTCTCAGTTTGCATGTTCAGTTTCGAGCTATCTAGTACATAAAGAAACTCAAACATAATCAGTGAAATTTACTTCATTGAGAGCAGCATAATACCGAGTTGGAGTAGGGTTGAGCGTACTCAATAGTCCCAGAACTACTAGCCAAGTAGGTTGTAAGTCCCCTTTTTGGAAAATCAGCTTAGTGATTACGCTAGCATGTCTTTATTCCTTTGGCAGGTTATATTGGATCCTCTCGATGGGGCATATAGATCGGACTCCACATTTAGCTCATGTGGTTTTATTACCGGTTATTAGTAGCTTCCACAGATAAGTCATATTATTATACTTGCTTTTATGCTTGTTCAGTTATATTTATTTCAGCTTTACTCTATCCTACATGCTTAGTACCTTTTAAAGCACTGACACATACATGTGTTACATTTTCTTGTGATGTAGGTTCAGGCTCAGCATCTTGATCACGCATAGATCAATTTTCGATCTCCAGTTCAGCAGATTCAGTGGTGAGTCCTCATTCTCCGAGGACAACAGTTATGAGTTTTATTTCAGTCTTAAGTCATTTAGTTTTTAGGTTTTGCTAGATTTAGTTGTGGCTTATAGTCCAGTTTAGAGGCTTATTTTAGACATAGTTAGATTCAGCCTAGTATAGTGTTAATATTTCCTTTGTATTATATTCATTGTTTTCAAATATCTCATTTATAGAATATGGGTATTCCCCATCTTTTAAGATTTAAATTATGATTTAGCTTCCACATAAGTTTATTATCTTTAGTATGCTCATGATCATGTCAGCAGGATAAGCTTGGGATCACTTGTGGTCTTAGGTTCCGTGACCGCGTCAAGGGGGTAGCTCGGGACGTGACAGAAAGACAATCCACTACGACATAATCTTGATGTGATGCACATTGAATTTTCTTTTTTTTTTGTTGATAATCTGCTTAACACAGTGGTGGATGTTAAGGGTAAGACATAAGACAATTCAAAAGCAAGAATGAACTTAAAGAAATGTTGTAGGAGAAAAGAGGTATGGCTACATAAATTACCTAATGGTAGAATAGTTAATCCAAAAGGAAACTTTTCATTCACAATGGATGTGAAACGTGAAATTTTCGAGTGGGTTAAAAATTTGAGGATACGGGAGGGCTATGCTTCAAATTAAGGAAACGAGCAATATGAATGAAGGAAAAATGATAGGTATGAAAAGTTATGATTGTTGTGTGTTTATGGAAACTTTAATTCCTATTTATTTTAGTCATCTACAAGAATGGATATGGAAACCAATCACAGAGGTAAGTCTTATTTTTAAAGACTTGTGTTCTGGAAAGTTGTTGGAGCATAGTTTAAACTAATGGAGGAAAATATTGTTGTTATTACTACTAAGTTGGAGAAGATACTTCCACGTGGTTTCTTTGATGTGATGGAGCATCTTCATATTTACCTTGTAGAAGAGGCCGACTCGAAGGTCCGGTTCAAACAAGAAGGATGTATTTATTTGAGAGGTATCTATTTGAAATATTCAATAAGTTATACATGTTCACCAAGTCTTTTATTAATTAACATATCTCTCTCTCTCTCTCTCTCTCTCTCTCTCTCTATATATATATATATATATATATATATATATATATATACAGAAATTGGCAGATCCAAGCAAACAATTAAGCAAAGGGGAATGATCGAGAATCATTTGTTCAAGATCATATTGGAAGAAAGACTAGTGATTTTTATTCTTATTACTTTGGTGATGATGTGGCATGTAGGAGAAATAGGATCAATCGCAATTATGAAGGAGAAATTGATCCTTCATTTCCACCGATCAATTTTTAATCAAAATGGTCGAGGATCTAAAAAGCGTGGAAAGCGAGGCTTCACTGATATGGAAATGCAATTAGTTGTGACACATATTTTGCTTAATTGTCCAGAGATTAGACCATATCTCAAGTAAGTGTTGAAAATATGTTATCAAATTACATACTAATAAGTGTTCATTAACTAACAAAATACTTGAATGTAAAATGATCAACATGTTTGTAAACACGTGAGGTAATGAAGCCATTATACCTAATTTTCCAAATGGCTATACAACAATGTAAGTATGAAATCACTAATTATTTAGTAATACGTTCATGTTATACTAAATTATATTAATTCAAATAACAATCACATAGGTTGACAATGAATACTCAAGTGTCCAAAATTTACAATTAGTGAAAGAGTAACACTTGGACCGAAATCTCTAGTATGACAATGTCACGATCCAAAATGAGTTGTGAGTGGCACCCACACTTAACTACCTAGGTGGGCGAACAAATGTATCCAACCCCAACTTATATTTATAATTAAGTTTATAAATACTTACCATTATGCAGATACCTAAATCTCATTAGTATAAAAACACAAATTCATATCCAAAACCTGAAAATCATCACAACAAGGACATCTAATCTCCAATTACTAAGTCTAATAGTATCAAAGGCACCAAAATAAATGAAACAAAGTAATATATGTCCGAAAACTAAGTACATCATGTAATGAACGAGAGAATCCAACCCAAGCTTGAATAAATAGCTCGGTCTTGAACCTGATATGCCTAGACTTGCTATAGCTGAGGGCGAATCAAATTTGTTGGTACACTTGTTGCACTCCATAAAAGGAAAACAAAGGAAATACAAGTAGGGATCAGTACGAGGTAACATGTTCTTAGTAGGTATCATCGACCAACCCATAATAGAAACTAATATACAATGAATAATAGTATGAATTCAATTATGAGACTTAACAGGCGGTAAGTAACAAACAATATGAACAAGTGACTAAGTAATCAATCACAATATCAAGAAACACCCATCAGGACTCAAGCCTCCACGCCACGATTATTTGGAAAGTGGGTTCTTTGAGATTAAGTACCTTATGTTAATTCAATATTTTTCCTTTAATATTATCGTATCGGAACGTGGCATTCCAATCCAAAAAAACTGTGTTGTAATGTGACACTCCAATCCAAGAATACCGTGGAGGAATGTGACACTCCAATCAAAGAATACCGTGTCAGAACGTGACAATCTAATCCAAGAATATCGTATTGGAACGTGACACTCCAATCCAATTATATCATGTAGGAACATGACACTCTGATCAAATTATATCGTGATGGAACGTGACACTTCGATCCAATTATACCGTGTCGGGACGTGACGATCCGATTCAATTATTCCATTATTTTTCATTTATTATCACTACATTCAAGTCATTGATAATATTTAATCAAACCATCATTATTCATGACATCAATTCGATAAAGACGGTTCATGAATATAAATTCCACGGTATTACGATTTCATACCAGTCACAAAACACACAACCAAGCCACACAATCAAGTACATAGAAAACTTTACAATATCATTCAATGCATATCAATCACTATTAAAAGTTTATTATCAAATAGCATAAACCATAACCTACCTCCACCGAAGAACCAAATCAAGCAAGCTAAGCCACAATGATTTTCCCTTCGTTAATGTTTTGAAAGATTTCAATCTATCAAGTATACAGTACTACTAAGTTAACGGATTTATAAATACTCATATTATTCTATGTCTAGCCTAGACCAAGGCTCACCTAATTCTATAATAAATTTCCTAAAGTTCAAACTTATGGATAAGTCTTAACCCCTCCACTAAGCATAATTTTAACAGAATTTAAATAATTAAATACATCGAATATTTAATTACCTATGTTAATATATTAAAATATAATCTATAATGCAAAAACAAAATATTAATATATAAAGATGGAAGCCACTGGTTACGAAATCTGTGACTGACTAAAAACAACCCAAACCCCAATTTGTTTACATCAGAATTTCTGCCACGAACTTTCTTGGAAATTAATTCCTCTACAAGACAAAATCCAAACCTTACATTTAAAAAATGGAACCTCACAACTTCTTATGCCCACGACTCATTAAACAATGGCTTGTACTCTTTATTATCTATACAAAGAAATATCTCCAATATATAAAAATAAAAATCATGTGTAGCATATCAATATATATCCTCTAAATCTCATTTAAATCCCCAATGATTTCCCCTAATTATTTTACACAGATTGCATGCACTAATCATAACCTTATATTGTATTTCAAAATTCAAAATATTATCTTTTTCAAATTCATTTTGTAATTCTCTTTCCCATCCAACATCTTTAACAATACTGATATTATAACTACTAATCAAATAGGGAAGAGATAATCAATTACAGTAAATTACGATTAGAACCATTACCTGGGCAATTGTTCTCATCGGCGGCTCCATATCCCCGTAAGGATGAGTTTACGTTTATGCTGTTTATTTCTTTTTTTCCTTTCTTTTTCTTAAATAAATAACTGGGTATTAAAAGTGATTAACTAACTTATATTTTATATGGACTTAACCAATTATCCATCAATTAATAAAATTAATCATTTAAAGATATCCCACTAACATCATAATTGTAGTTTCAAGTAGCATTTTAAAATCTATCGAGAGAGTTTTTGTTTGAAATAAAAATTTCTAGTAGCCAAAATGACCTAACAAGTCATTATAATAGATAACAATTTACCCATCGTTCGCCCTCGAACGATCAATGGAAGTTGAGGTTATGGAAGGATAGTTGTTTCAAGAATTCCTTCAAAAAATTAGTACCCAAGGTCTCATATGAAAAGTATCAAGCCAACCAATTGAAGATCTAAATCTCCTCCTATACATTGCGTAAAATGTGTCGATTACACTACTAGATCTTGACACAACCATCAGACCATCAGAATAATATCCCACATAACTATGATAAAATCCTTAATCAATATTGGTTACAATCAAAAGTGAACTTGAACCAGCAACCACACAGTTATGATGCACAAAACCATCATAGATCTTATAAATATTTCACTCTCACAACATAAACTTTCCACGAGCTTAAGTTTTATATATATATATATATATATATATATATATATATATATATATATATCTTTAGACATTAGGTACTCATCAAGCAAAAATTAAACTTATCTAACCTCAAGAAGAAAATGATTAAGTAACCATCCATCGAGCAATACACACAAGCATATAAAACCCTAACAATCCTATCAAAATGCAAAATTAGTTGCTAGTATAAGCAAACTTAATGGTCCTTATATTAAATCACACATAGAAAAAACATGATACCGATGATGAGATAAATCTTAAGTCTATCAAACAACTATACAGTTTCATTTTAGCTCTCCTATAAATTTTTATAAGCAAAGTGGTGCACCGAGACAACACTAAATATATCATATCGAAAATAACTAAGGTGGAATAACTCTAAATACTATTTTCATAGTGTCCATTTCAAAGATTTTCATTCAACTGACTCTATCTCTTTGATTTTCTAGCAACCCACATTCACCAATTTAGTCCCTGTTATAATTGCACACACACTTGGCTTATCAAACCCCACATCCACTGAAGTCAACACTGTTAATACTAACAAAACATCATAACCACATAGATCATCTACTTTACTTCTAAACCATCATTAGTATCAACGTACTTTTATCAAATACATATTCAAACAATAGCTATATCTCTTCTATTTAAGCATTTCATGACAAATACGAGTCCCACACAAGGATAATAACACTAATTTAGAATTTGATGGTACCTTTTTGTCGATATAAAACTATTAAATCACACCCAAAGTCAACTTCACATACCATGCTTTAGCTACCATTCTAAACCATGACATACCTTATGCAAACACTTAGGGAAATTCACGGTCACTCAAAATATTTTGTATACTATAACATCATAACCGCCATTTACCATCAAATGTCTATATAACACACTATAACATTCTATATAATCCATCAATAGAGTAGTATTAATCCGAATATATATTTTTAATAACCACGTAGAATTGTATATCACCTTATGCATCATTCTGAAGTTATCTATCTTAATTTGAGCAATCTAATCCCACGTAAACCTCTAAATTTTTTTATACCTCACTGCTTTTAACCCAAATAAAAAATAAATCTTTAATAAAGTCGATGATAAAATCCGAGTTTATCTGTACCTGACTAGTTCGATCTTAAAGTCATATCTAAACACATAGGCGAAAATCAAAACAACCTTTAACTACACCCCAAGGGTTTATACGAGAGGTCTTATTCCTTCAGTTTTCTCAAATTTATCCCATGGTGCAAAATTCTAAATATATCGGCCCTTTAATGTATCAGAACCTTATTTATATAGATTGCTTACCGATCTCATCCTTTTACCAACAACCTATGACGTTTTTAATTTACACTTTAAATAAAAACTCCAAGGGAAATCCTTTCTTAGATACTTAAACAACAAAAAGTAACAAACTTTATGGTCCAAAATATTCATAAGTTCATTCACTTGCTCAATACCGATGCAATCAACCATTTCTTATCTTACCAATTTATATCTTAACAAAAAATATCACCATAAATGTAGACGTACAATGAAAAAAAAATGAATTGTAAATTCAACTAAATAACTCAATTATCTTATCTTTCAATATTAGCTCATACCTTGAATATTTTTAGGAATTCATATATATTAGATTATCATTGATCGTCTCTTCATGTATCTTACCATATCCCTCACTAAAATTTCAAAGTACTCATTATTGAACTCAAAACCACAAAAGAACTTATCTTCACTATTGAGTTAAACGTATGTACACTCCTTTTCAAGTCTTATTCAATAGCTTTTAACTAATCTGATTAACCTGTTATGCTATTACCTTAACAAAAACAAAATAGATAAAATCACGCGTTTCTGAACCCAATTCTCAACCCTTTTAAGATACATTTTTAGTCCTTACAATCACAAAAAAAACTCGCGCTCTCACTTATTTATAGTAGGCTACACATCCCACAAGTTTTATCCTATTTTAATTATGGTTCCATCTCCTTTAAATTCTATTCGAACAGTGACAAAATATATCCTAAAACTTGTCATACAACCACATTACTCACTACATAGTAGAAAATCACAATCTTAGGTATTCACAAGTCTTTATTACTATACAAAATTTATTTAACCACCAAATCCTAATTATATAATTTTGTCCCAATCACAATCCCGTATGAATTTATTTTTCCATCATTCTCAATTAGCCCTTGTTATCACCACAAAGTGAACCTTTTTCCTCGAGCTAACACCTTAAACTCAGGTATACCAATCAAATTCAAGGAACTAACCCAATTTTTTATGCACTTTCTTACTAAAATCTTCAATTTACTTCACCCAAACTATACTCACTGGGACTTTCTTTTCCTATAAGTTTGTCAATTCTAGTAGAAGCTTAAGATAAAATCACCATTACTCCTTTAGAATCCTCAAGATACACTTCACTACCTAATTGCATTAATACCATATCAAATATTGACCACTAAAATCTTTCTTAAAAATAAAGTTTAACTCAAGCGTCTATAGTAACAATCTATTTGGCTTCTTGAAGGAGAATGCAACACAAAATCACATTATCTGAATACGTCCTATAACTGAAAACTCCTGAAAGAGTTAGTATTCACATTTGACAATCGACGTATTCATTTTTCATAACACTATTATCACACCATAAAAGTTTGTTATATCCGTCATTAGGACACATCTAACCATTTAGAAGATCGTACATCAATAGCTAACACATTTCTATCAATTGAATAGATCCAAAATATTATTAAATTCATTCTTAGGTCAAATCGATAACAAAACTAAAACACATCATAACATTAACCAAGTAAAGATTCATGTTATTGTGGTAGTGGTATTGTGACTTTTTTTATACCTAATCTAGGAAATCATCATAGAGATTATGACCTCACTTGCCTTAACATTTTTTCATCATTAGCTATGCAATACATATATGCTATTATAATTTTACTAACAGTATTTTTTCAAATTAATGGTGTATATTACCTATCCATCTCGTACGAAACTTCTTGCATGTTCAGACATTGGCAAGGTCATCTAACTTACCCCCCCCCCCCCACGTCCTATCCTTCAAAGTTTAGGGTATATAATTGGATAAAGAAGCTAGAAAATGCTCCAGTAAGTCATAGGTAATGCTTTTACTAATTGACACTCAACATGAGACTATCATCACATTTTGTGTATCCTCAAAACTAGTATGTCACAAACTCAACACTAAGTCTATCAACTAAATTCATTTTATAAAGCAGCTCAAAATAATCTACAATAAAAGCATAAACATCTTCAGAATTAATACCCATGAAGAATGAGGATTTCAACTTTATGGACTTAGCAAAAAAATCATGTTGATCACTAGTCATTACAAGTCCTACTACATGAAAATATTACTATTTTCAAGGACACTCTTTTATTTCATGATGTTGCTATTTATACTTCTAATACTCTAGTACTAACTATATGTGAAATAGATTGAAGAAGATCAAATACCAATTTGTAACACATAGATACCAATTGGATTAAAGAAGTAGCAAGAAAGAAAGAAGGAATGAAGTTTTCCTGAAGTCCTATAGTCTCTGAAAGAAAAGTAAAGGTGTCTCCATATCTTTCTGTAAGACTCTACTACACTTGTCCTTATATGATGAGATCACCGAACCTAACGCTCTAATACCAAGATTGTCACGACCCAAAATGAGTCGTGAGTGGCACCCATACTTAAGTACCTATGTGGACAAACAAATGAATTCAACCCCAACTTATATTTATCACTGAACTTACAAATACTAACCATAATAGGGTAACTAAAATCTCATTAGTGTAAAAATACAAAATCCATACCCAAATCCTAAATGTCATTACAACAAGGGCATCTAATCACCAATTACAACTCTAATAGTATCAAAGACACAAAAATAATGAAATAAAGTAATTTGTGTCCAAAAACTAAGGACATCATGTAATGAACGAGAGAATCAAACCCAAGCTTGAATGAACAGCTCCCTTTTGAACCTGATATGCCTAGACGTACTAGAGCCGAGTTCGAGTCAAATTAGCCGGTACACTTGTTGCACTCAATAAAAGGAAAAGAAAGGAAAATACAAGCAGGAGTATGAGTCAACATGTACTGAGTAGGTATCATCGGCAAACTCAAATATAATTCAATATACAATGAATAGTAGTATGAACTTAACTATGACACTTAACACATAGTAAGCAATAAACAACATGAACAATTCACTAAATAATTAATCACAATATCAAGCACAACCATGAGGACTCATGCCTCCACGACACACTCATTTGGAAAGTGGGTTCTTTGATATTAAGTACCTTAAGTAAATTCAATCGTTTTCCTTTAATATTATCTTGTCGGAACGTTACACTCCAATCAAAAAATACAATGTTGCAACATGACACTCCGATCCAAGAATACCGTGTCGGAACGTGAAACTCCGATCCAAGAATACCGTGTCGAAACGTGGCACTCCGATATAAGAATACCGTGTCTGAACGTGACACTCTGATCCATTTATACCGTGTCGCAACGTGACACTCTGATCCAATTATGCCATTACTTTTCATTTATTATCAACACTTTCAACTCATTGATATTATTTGATCAAACATTCTTTATTCAAGACATCAATTCGATAAAGAGAGTTCAAGAATATAAATTACACAATCTCATGATTTCACACCAATCACAAAGCACACAACCAAGGAACACAATCAAGTACATAGAAAACTTCACAATATCATTCAATGCATATCAATCACTATTAAGGGTTAACTTTCAAATAGCATAAACCATAACCTACCTCCACCGAACAACCAAATAAAGCAATTAAGACACAATGATTTTCCCTTCGTCAATGTTTCAAGACATTTCAATCTATCAAGTATACAGTATTAGTAAGCTAACGGGTTTATAAACACTTATATTTTTCTATGTCTAGACTAGACCAAAGCCTCACCTACTTTTATAATCAATTTCCTAAAGTTCAAGCTTATGGGTAAGTATTAACCCCTCCACTTAGCATAACTTTAATAGAATTTAAATAATTAAATACATAGAATATTTAAAATCCTATCTTAATATATAAACATATAAATTATAATGCGAAAAAATATTAATATATAAAGATGGAAGTCACTGCTTACGAAACCAGTGGCCGACTAACAACAACCCAACACCCAATTCCTTTACATCACCATTTATGCCACGAACTTTCACGGAAATTAACTCCTCTACAAAACAAAATCCAAAACTTGTGACTTGTACTCTTTGTTATCTATTAAAAAGAATTATCTCCAATATAAAAAATAAAAATCATGTGTAGCATATTAATATATATCCTCTAAATCTCATTTAAATGCCCAATGATTTCCCCTAATTATTTTCCAGTGATTGAATGCACTAATCATAACCTTATATTGCATTTAAAAATTCAAAGTCTTATCTTTTTCAAATTCATTTTTTTAAATCTCTTTCCCAGCTAACATCTTAAAAATAATAATATTATAACTGCTAATCTAATAGGGAATAGATAATGAATTACAGTAAATTACGATTAGAACCATTACCTGGGCAATTGTTCTTGTCGGCGGCTCCATATCCCCGTAAGGATGAGTTTAGGTTTATACTCTTTATATCTTTCTTTTCCTTTCCTTTTCTTCACTTAATAATTGGGTATTAAAAGTGATTAAATTAGCTTATATTATATATGGACTTAACCCATTCACCATCAATTAATAATATAAATCATTTAAAGCTATCCCACTCACATCATTATTGTAGTTACATATAGCAAAATATCCTTTTAAAATCTATCGAAAGAGTTTTTTTTAAACATAAAAAATTCTAATACACAAAACGACCTAACGGGTCATTACACACAATGAATAAGAAACTGCATCAATGGGTTTAAGTTTCAAACTGAAGAAGTTTCTAGGAACAAAAAAACAAATAATACCAATGTCTACATACAAGGTGATGTTGATGGTATTGGGCAAACTATTGAATACTATCGTATCATTCAAGAGATTATTGAAGTGAGATATTTAGGTTGACCTAAGAAGAAGAAGAAGATTCTTTCGGTGTGAGTGGTTTGACCCGTCACATAGAAGCACAAAGGTGGACATCAACATAATATAATTTAAGTTAAGTATACCAAGAAACGGAAAAGTTATGATCCTTTTATAATTTAACAAAATGCTAAACAAGTGTATTACAATCCATATCCATTGCATGGAGACAAAGATAATTTGTTAGTTAATATAAAAAGTAAGTATGTGGGAAAAATTGGAATTGACAATGTCTTAGATGTGGTGTATCAAAATGATGTTGCAACAGTTCTACAACAAGTTGGTGTTGAATTGGAAACCACACTACAACATGTTGAACATATATTAGAAGAAGTATCTGATGATGAGATACAAAATGTTGAGGAAGAAATATCTGAGAATGAGGAAAATGAATCATTTGATGACAAAGAATGGGACGATGATGTAAATGAAACAATTGAGGAGGAAGAATGGGAGAATTATGGAATTTAACCAAGCGAGGAGGAACAGTGTAGAATGAAACCTAGCTAGTATATATATGTAAGTAACTATACATTTGCTACTTTTATTGACTTTATGACTTTTCTATATATATATATATATATATATATATATATATATATATATATTACATGTAAATTTGCATATAGAGATGTCATTAGGAAGTGACGGTGATAGACATCGCGAGCATCTTGGAGATAGTCATACTAACCAAGCCAAAAAATGAAGTCCAGAAGAACCATAGATCCTGAGGATATAACAGGATCTATTTCTTTTGCGCCAGAGCGCATTAGCCATGATAATCTTATGCTTGTTGTTCCATTTGGTATGGAGGATCCTTGGCAATATTATCCTAATTATCGTCGACCATTCTGTTCTTCATCTTCCTCACATGCATTGCCTTCCATACTCTATGAGGACCTACCTTTACATTCTATTCGTTGAGGACCACCCTTATCGGTAGGTACTCCATCTTCCATAGGTACATCTCCTCGCTTATCGGCCATGAGGATTAGAGATTCTAGTAGTGAGCAACAGTCAGATGCTATGGCTGGTACACCACCATTAAATTAGTGTAATATGCATCCTAAGGTATCACCCTCAACTACACGTACAGCTACTGCTACTCCAGATGAGACGTCTCCTGTAGTTCCTTGCTAGAAAGACAAAATTGGTAGAGTCATGATTCAATCGGATGGAACATTTTAATTTTGTTTTAGTTATCTATTTGTTAGTCTATTTTATTTATTTTTTATACTTTAATCTTATATTTTTTCATGAACTAACATTTTTAATATGTTTTTTTCAGGTGACATCCTGCAAAGAATGTTGTCCGGGCTTTAAAGACTGTGTTAGAAGACTCTTTACACAGACTTATAACTCTTGAAGCAAGATCTCAAACACTATATGCCAGATGATGTGTAAAAACTTTAGGTTATAAATTTAGTTAAATTTTGTATAATTTAATTTATTTTACTATAAACATTATTCAATTATTTTTATTTAGACTGTGTTTACTTTGAAGTCGAGGCACAATCATATCATTTTGACCATATTTGAGAGGAAAGCGTCTGCCAGACTGTCTGCTCGACTAAAGAAAATTCAAGATAACGATGAACGTCCACATTGGATGTTGCCTCATTTTTTCAATGAAATAAGCTTGTATTCGAAAACAGAAAAGTATAAGGCAATATCAAAACAAGAAAAAAATGCTAGAGACAGTTTTAAGGGTGGCTAGTTGCATACCAAAGGTGCAAAATCCGTTGGAACAATTGCAAGAGAGATAGTATAAGTTCTAATTCAAACTTTTAAATCAATATTTAGTTGATTCATATAAATTTTTACAAATTTCAATTTTTATTTATAGGGAAAAGAATTGGGACACACTCCAATTGAATCGGAGGTTTTCAAGAAGACTCATGTCAGGAAGAAAGAAAATGAGTCAGATCTGGATGTGTGGATGGAGGAAAGAGCCGAGCAAACTTTTGTATGTGATTTTATATGAATAATATATATAAATTGTTAATATATTGCTTATATGTACATTGATATTGATGTTAGTTTTTATATTTAACATGCAGAATGACTTTCGGCACTACGTCTCTAGAATCTAAATAGTTCAGTCCAATTGACACATGATCATTTTACCCTGATTTGGAAAGAAAAAGTGATAGGGAGACAGACAAGGGTAGATTCTATGGTATAGACTCTCGAAAAGATATCAGAATACTCCTATTAGGCTTAGAAGGAATTTGTCACGACCCAAATCGAGTCGTGAGTGGCACCCACATTTATCCTCCTATGTGAGCGAACCAACCAATCTAAACCCCAACATTTCAAACATAATAAATAGAAAAACAATGCGGAAGACTTAAAACTCATTAACAAAATCAATAATAACCTTCTAAAACTTGAACTTATCATTATCCCCAAAATCTTGAAGTTATCATCACAAGAACATCTATCCTCAAATTACTAAAGCTAAGAGTATCTAAGAAACTAAACATAAATAATAGCTAGTCTATGCAAGAACTTCACGGCATCAAGACATGAAGAAGAAGATCCAGTCCAAGCAAGAAGCTTTAGCTCACTCTGAAATCTGGTGTGATGAAGACTTGCTAGAGTTGCGGTTAGGTTGAAGACAACGATACGTTTGTTGCACTCCACAATGAACAAAAAGAAAACATACAAGTAGGGGTCAGTACAAAACATGAGTACTGAGTAGATATCATCGGCCAACTCAAAATAGAAAACACTATATATCAGATAGTATCATAAAATCAACTACAATACTCAACAGGTAGCAACAACAAGTACTATAATCATTAATAAGTACGCCAAGTACACCCATGAGGAGGCAACCCTCCATACCATACTCATTTGGGAAATAAGTTCATTAAATCTGAGTATATTACCATAATTCAAGATTCACTCTCTTTATTCCTCTTGTGTCGGAACGTGACACTCCGATCCCCTAATACTACGTGTCGGTTCATGACACCCGATCCCCCTAATACTACGTGTCGGTTCGTGACACCCGATCCCCCTAATACTACATGTCGGTTCGTGACACCCGATCCCTCTATTACTACGTGTCGGTTAGTGACACCCGATCCCCCTATTACTACGTGTCGGTTCGTGACACCCGATCCCCCTATTACTACGTGTCGGTTCATGACACCCGATCCCCCTATTACTACGTGTCGGTTCGTGACACCCGATCCCCCTATTACTACGTGTGGGTTCGTGACACCCGATCCCCTAACCTCATTCTTTTAGTTCATCAGGCCTTCTTTTATACCAAGACATCATCATTATCAAGAGGTTTTCAAGGTTTAGGATTCAATAGTTTTATCATGCTTATTTCATCACAATTATATCATCACATCATGCAAACACACAATTAAGCATATAGAAGGGTTTTACAATACTACCCCATACATATCATTCGCTATTAAGAGTTTACTATGAAATAGCATAAAAACCATAACGTACCTCCACCGAAGAATTGTGATCAAGCAAGCTAATCCTCAAAATCTTTGATTTCTTCTTCGTTCCTCTCTCTCTCTCTCTCGATCGTTTCTCCCTCTTCTCTCTATTCTTTCTATCTTTCTTATTCAAACCCTTTTTCTTTTACCCTAATTAGCATATAATTAAGTATAAAGGATGACAAAAGTAACCCACTAATTAATTTAAGGTTATCTTCTTTAAACCTCAAGAAATTGGATTATAAATATTCAACCACTAACTTTATAATTATAAGCAGGAATAGTCCGAAACGCCCCTTAAAATATTAAACAGAAATTCGACCCAGTCAGGGTTGCGCAGACTGTGATGGCCCGTCGTGCCTACGGCGGTCCGTCTTGCTGCTTCCGTCACAAGGTTCGGAGACTCGATTTATTAAAGAGTCTGTGACGGCCCATCATGCCTGTGACGGTCCGTCCTGCCACCTCGTCACGAAGTTTAGAGAGTCGATTTCAATACCCAAATTTCAGAATTCTAAGTGTTTTGGAACGAGACCCCTCGACGGTCCGTCGTGCCTATGACGGTCCGTCGTGGGATCCGTCGTCTCAGCATGTTTTTCCAGAAATAAAATTTGCTGCTCAAAACGACTAAACAAGTCATTACAATAGATACCAATTTACCCATCGTTCTTCCTCGAACGATCACAAGAAGAAAGAAGGGCGAAAAGGAGTACCTGAATCTGTAAACAGATGTAGGTATCTTTCTTGCATATCAGCCTCCTTCTCCCAGGTGGACTCTTCAACCGGCCGATTCTTCCATTGAACCTTAATGGATGCAATCTACCTCGACCTCAACTTGTGGACTTCTCTATCTAAAATAGCAACAGGCTCCTCCTCATAAGACAAATTCTCATCAAGAAGAACTAAATCCCAACGAATGATGTAGTTTCCATCCCCATGGTAACTTTTCAACATAGACTCATGAAATACCGAATGCACTCCTGACAGTCCAGGGGGTAAGGCCAATTCATAAGCTACCTCCCCCACGCGCATCAGAACTTTAAATGGACCAATATACCTTGGGCTTAGCTTACCTCGCTTACAAAACCGCATCACCCCTTTCATGGGCGAAACCTTCAGCAAGACTTGCTCCCCCTCCATAAACTCCAAGTTCCTAACCTTTCGATCTGCATATTCTTTTTGTCTACTTTGAGCCGCTAAAAGCTTCTCTTGAATGCATTTCACTTTATCTAACGATTCTCTCAAAAGATCAGTACCCCACAGTCTAACTTCAAATGCATCAAACCACCCAATGGGAGACCTACATCTTCTCCCATACAGTGCCTCAAATGGGGCCATATCAATACTTGAGTGATAGCTATTTTTGTATGAGAACTCTGCTAAGGGTAAGAAGTTATCCCAATGACCACCAAACTCTATCACACATGCACGAAGCATTTCCTCCAAAACCTGAATGGTTCGCTCCGACTGACCATCGGTCTGAGGGTGGAATGCAGTACTAAGGTCCAACCTAGTACCTAATTCAGCATGCAATGTTCTCCATAACTTAGAAGTAAACTGCGTACCTCTATCTGATATGATGGAAAGTGGAAATCCATGCAATCGAACAATTTCTGAGATGTAGAGCCTGGCTAACTTTTCTGCATTGTAGGTCACCTTGATCTGGATGAAGTGAGCAGACTTATTTAATCTGTCCACAATTACCCAAATAGAGTCAAATTTCCCCAATGTCTTTGGAAGACCAAACACGAAGTCCATTGCAATTCTCTCCCACTTCCATTCAGGAATGGGCATTCTCGGAAGTGTTCCTCCGGGCCTCTGGTGTTCATACTTTACTTGCTGACAATTTGGAAATTTGGCAACAAAATCAACAATGTCGCGCTTAATTCTACTCCACCAAAAGTGTTGCTTTAGGTCACGGTACATCTTGGTTGCACCAGGATGTATAGAATATCCGGAGCTATGAGCCTCTGTAAGAATACTGTGGATCAAATCATCAACACGGGGCACACATACCCTTCCCTTAATTCTCAAAACACCTTCCTCATCCATTATTGCTTCTTTAGCCTTTCCTCGCAACGCCATATCCCGAATTCGGCTTAGTTTCTTATCATCAAACTGTTTTCCCTTAATCTCGTCAAGAAAAGAAGATCTCGCCTCCACACTGACCAAAAATCCTCCCTTCTCATTTACTTCTAACCTCATAAAGTCGTTAGCCAGAGTCCGAACCTCTCTAGCCAATGGGCGTCTAGAAACTTGTAAGTGGGCTAAACTACCCATGCTCACTGCTTTTCTACTTAAGGCGTCACCCACAACATTTGCTTTTCCCGGATGATACAAGATAGTGATGTCATAATCCTTCAGTAGTTCCATCCACCTTCTCTGTCTTAAATTCAAATCTTTCTGAGTAAAGACATACTGTAGGCTACGATGATCCGTGTAGACATCACACTTAACTCCATATAGATAATGCCTCCATTGCTTTAATGACTCCATATAGATAATGCCTCCATTGCTTTAATGCAAACACTACCGCAGCCAACTCCAAATCATGGGTCGGATAATTACGTTTGGGCACCTTTAATTGCTTCGAAGCATAAGGAATTACATTTTTCTCTTGCATTAGTACTGCACCCAAACCCGAAGAGGATGCATCACAATAGACAATGAAATTATTACCTTCCACTGGCAGAGTAAGGATTGGTGCAGTAGTCAACAAGGTCTTGAGTTTCTGAAAGCTTTCTTTACACTCGTCCGACCATACAAAAGGAACATTCTGCTTAGTCAAGTTCGTCAATTGGGAAGCAATGGAAGAGAATCCCTTGACAAATCGGCGGTAGTAGCTAGCTAACCCAACAAAGCTCTTTATTTCTGACACATTAGTAGGTCTTACCCAATTCTTCACTGTCTCAATCTTAGAAGGATCCACCATCACGCCCTCCATAGACACCACGTGTCCCAAGAAGGACACTGAATCTAGAAAAAACTCACACTTGGAGAATTTGGCATAAAGCTTTTTCTCCCTCAACATTTCCAATACCATTCTCAAATGCTCCTCATGTTCTTTCTTGCTCTTTGAGTATATCAGTATATCATCAATAAATACGATCACAAAGAGATCCAAATATGGCTTAAAAATTCCGTTCATCAAGCTCAGGAAAGAAGCAGGGGCATTGGTAAGAGCAAAAGACATCACTACAAATTCGTAATGCCCATACCTGGTCCGAAAAGCAATCTTTGGCACATCCGTTGCTCGTATTTTAAATTGATGATAACCGGATTTCAAGTCAATCTTAGAGAAGACACAAGCACCTTGTAACTGATCGAACAAGTCATCAATGCGAGGAATGGGATATTTGTTCTTAATAGTTACCTTGTTCAACTGCCGGTAGTCTATGCACATTTGGAAACTCCCGTCCTTCTTCTTCACAAATAACACCAGAGCACCCCAAGGAGATGCACTTGGTCTAATGAAGCCTTTGCTCAAAAACTCTTGAAGTTGGGCCTTTAACTCTCTTAACTCCGCGGGAGCCATTCTATAAGGGGGTATAGAAATGGGGCGAGTGCCCGGTTCAAGATCAATGCAGAAGTCAATATTCCTATCTGGTGGCATACCAGGAAGATCTGCAGGAAACACATCTAAAAACTCGCGGACTATCAAAACCGACTCAATTGAAGGTACTTGGGTGGTATCATCCCTGAGGTGTGCCAAGAAAGCTAAACAACCCTTACTAACAATTCTCTTAGCACGAAGAAAGGAGACGATACGAACCGGATTGGAAGTGTAGTCACCCTCCCACACTAACGGATCTGTCCCAAGCTTGGCTAACGTCACAGTTTTGGCATTACAATCCAAGATTGCAAAATTTGGAGAAAGCCAAGTCATACCCGGAATTACATCGAAGTAAACCATTTCTAAGATATCCAAGTCTACATAAGTATTGCTTTCCATAAAAGTCACAAGACAAGACCTATAGACCTTCTCAACTATCATAGACTCACCCACCGGAGTAGAAACACGAATAGGCATGTCAAGCTATTCACAATTTAATTTAAGACCATTAGCAAATGAGGAAGATACATATGGAAGTGTGGATCCAGGGTCAAATAATACAAAATCCATGCAATCACAAAACGAAAGATTACCTGTGATGAGAGCATCAGATGTCTCCGCTTCAGATCTCCCAGGGAAAGCATAACAATGGGCCCTCTCACCTGTCTGTTCGTTGCCCCTACCATGTTGTGATGTAGTGGCTCAAGTTTGCCCATCACCCCGCCGTTTTGGTGACCACCATTACCTCGACCACCGCGTCCTCCAGAATGACGGCCTCTTCCATAACCACCTCTAGCTCTAACATTTGGAGGTCTGTAACTCTGTTTTGGACAATACCTCTTAATGTGTCCAGTCTCCCCACATCCATAACATTCTCTGGATTCAAGCATAGGTCTCTCAGAGAAGTGTTGACCGGTCTGAGATAAGCAAGAACCTGATTGATCATCTCTGGGGTAGGTTGGGGAGGCAATCCCTCATTCTGTACTTGTTCAGTTTCCCCTTCCTCACCCTCTCTTACTACTTCTTCAGTCGGTGGAGGAGTCACCGCCCTAGTATCAGAAGGGCTAGGTGCTCGTCCTCATCCTCTAGAGGACGTCCTCCCACGACCTCTACCACGGCCTCTTGCCGCTACTCTTCCTCGAGCTCCAGCCCCAGTGGCTTGCTCAGACGCTTCTTGTCTTGCTGATGTTAGTGTTAGAGCAGCCGTTGCTCTAGTTCTAACCATCTTCGAGATAGAGTGAAGATGGTCAGATACCAATTTGTATCACCTAGATACCAATTGGATCCAAGTAATAGCACGAAAGAAAGAATGAAAGAATGGAATTTTCCTAAAGTCTTATAGTCTCTCAAAGAAAAGTAAAGGTGTCCCCCTACCGTTCCTTAAGACTCTACTAGACGCGTTCTTGTGTGATGAGACCAACGAACCTAATGCTCTGATACCAAGTTTGTCACGACCCAAATCGGATCGCGACTGGCACCCATACTTACCCTCCTATGTGAGCGAACCAACCAATCTGAACCTTAACATTTCAATATAATATCAACAGAAAGTAATGCGGAAGACTTAACTCATTAATAAAAATCAATTCAATAACTTCTAAAATCCAACATCTATTATTCCCCAAAATCTGGATGTCATCATCACAAGAACATCTACTTCAAATTACTAAATCTAAGAGTATCTAAGAAGCTAAATTACATAAACAACTAGTCCATGCCGGAACTTCAAGGCATCAAGACATGAAGAGGAAGATCCAGTCCAAGCTAGAAGCATTAGCTCACCCTGATATCTAGAGTAATGAAGACTGGCTAGAGTTGCGGTTGAGTTGAAGACGACGGTACATTTGCTGCGCTCCACAATTAACAAAGAAAACAAAACATAAAAGTAGGGGGGGTCAGTACAAACACAAGTACTGAGTAGTTATCATCGGCCAACTCCAAATAGAAAATAGTATATATCAAGTAATATCATAAATCAACTAATATCCTTAGCATGCAGCATTTACAATTACCATAACCCTTGGTTACAACACCAAGCACATCAATGAGGACTCACGCCTCCTCATCATACTCATTTGGGAATTAGGTTAATTAGATTGAGTATATTAACATCTTTCAAGATTCGTTATCTTTATTCATCTCGTGTCGATACGTGACACTCCGCTCCATATATACTATCCTGATATCTAAACGTGACACTCCGATCCTCATTCTATCCTGGTGTCGGAACGTGACACCCGATCCATATTCTATCCTGGTGTCGGAACGTGACACTCCGATCCTCATATACTATCCTGGTACCAGAACGTGGCACCCGATCCTCATATACTATCCTGGTACCGGAACGTGGCACCCGATCCATATACTATCCTGGTGTCGGAATGTGACACTCCGATCCTCATATACTATCCTAGTACCGGAACGTGGCACCCGATCCATATACTATCCTGGTGTCGGAACGTGACACTCCGATCCTCATATACTATCCTGGTACCGGATCATGGCACCCGATCCCTAATCTCACTACTTTCGTTCATCAAGCCTTCTTTTATACCAAGGCATCATCATTAACAAAGTAGATTAGGGTTTCTTTTCAAGATTTAGGATTCAATAGCTTCATCATGCTTATTATATCACAATTACATAATTACATTCATGCTAGCATACAATTAAGCATATAGAAGGGTTTACAATACTACAAATACATATCATTCGCTATTAAGAGTTTACAACGAATAGCATAAAAACCATAACCTACCTCCACCGAAGACTAGTGATCAAGAAAGCAAATTCCCAAAGCTTTGTGTTTTCCCCTTCTCGATCGACCCTCTCTCTCTTCTTGTTCTTTCTATTTTCTTTATTCAAACCCTCTTTATTTTACCCTAATTAGCATATGATTAAGAATAAAAGATGGCAATAATAACTCACTAATTAACTTAAGGTTACCTCTTTTAACCCCCAAGTAATTAGACTTATCAACATTAACCCCTTAACTTTATAATTAAAGCAGGAATAGTCAAAAACGTCCCTTAAAACGTATAAGAAATCCGACCCAGACTGGGATTATGCAACCTGCGACAGCCCGTCGTGCCTGCGACGGTCCGTCCTGCAGGTCGTCGCAAGGTTCAGAGACTCAATTTCCACCAAAGAGTCTGTGACGGTCCGTCCTGCCATTTCGTTACGAAGTTCAGAGAGTCGATTTTCAGTACCCAATTTTAGATTTTCTAAGTGTTTTGAAACGAGACCCTGCGACGGTCTGTCGTGCCCATGACGGTCCCTCGTGGGGTCCGTCGTCTCAGCCAGTTTTCCAGAAATAAAATCTGCTGCTCAAAACGACTAAACAGGTCGTTACATTAACTTTTCCCATTTTTTTCTGGTAAACAATTGTATTTACATATATTAGCCTGTGCTCCTGTATCTATCATTGGTGTATAATATCTCTTATAATATCCTTCTATTATTATCTTTGCGAGTATATATATTTTCATATATTTCTTATATTAAAGTTCTTTTTATTATGACTCTTTTATTTTAATAATTTATCATTAGTTGTTTATCCTTTATATTATATGGTTTTACTTGTTCTAGCCATTTTATTCCTAATATTATATTCTCATTTCCTTGATATATTTTAAATTTTGTTATCATTGGTATACCTCCAATTATTATTTCTTGTTCTGTTGTTTCTTCAATATTTATTAATACTTTTGGTAATTATGGCCATGAGTGTTCCGTAGTTATTATTTTATCTTCCATTACTAACTCTCTTATAATATAACTCTCTTCTTGTCCTGTATTTATTAGTATTAAATATTTTCTTTGTTCTACTATTCCTGTAATATAATAATGGTGTGGTTTTATTTCTTCTTCTATTAATCTTTGTGAACTTACATTTATTCTTTTGGAACTATTTAAAGTACTTATTTTTTATGATGTTTGTGATATATCATTATCACTTATTTTTTTGATGTGCTTAGTCTTTCTTGTACTATCTATAAATCTCCTTCTATATCAATTTAGTTATAACTATAGTCATTATTATCTATAACTGTAACTATTTTTTCAAAGGGTTTTTCTATTTTTTTTTTTTGCTTTTATTTTATGCTTTGTTGTTAAAACATATAAATATTTACATCTGGCTGTAAATATTTTACTTCCGGGTGCTAGCTCTATTCCTAACATTTTCCAATATAATACTAATGATTTATCTAAGTTTCTGCCCTTAATTGCTACCGAGTAATAAGCACTTATTATAAATTTAAATTTTTCGTATATTAAATTACCTCTACATCACTTATTATACTTTTTTCTATAGGTTGTATAATTCTGTCATCTGCTAAATATATTTCTATAGGTGTATCTATTCCTTCTTTAAAACATGCTTTTATTAATATTTCAGTTCCTCCTAAATGTACATATTTAATTGGGTTTTTTTGCATTTATATCTTTATTTTTGTTTATTAATTATTCTCTTATTAATTATTGGTATTTTAGCTTTTCCTTTGGTATACTTACACTCTATGATATGTTCTCTTTGGCTTACTACATAACATTCTTCTTTTTGTCTTTTAAACCAATTTTTTATTTTTGGTACTTCTAATATTTTTTTCTACACTTATATCTAATTCTTTTCCTTTTATTTGTTCAAATATACTATTATCAAATATTATTTTCTGTTCTAAAGTTTCTTCATCTTGACATTCTTCTTTATTCATTATTTGTATATCTGCTTCAGTCATCTATATTACAAAGTTCATTATCTGATTCTAATTCTATGTCATTATCCATTTCATTTTCTGAAATTTCATATATACTATCCTTTCTTTCTAAATCATAATCGGCATATTCTATTTGTATATATTTTTCATTTTCCATAATTATTTCTGATATATATTTCCTCTTTGGATTTTTAGGTAATTTACAATCTTTAGCTATATGTCCTAATTTCCAACAATTATAGCAAGTACATTCCGTGAATTTTCTTTTTGGTCTAAATGTTCTTTTAGTCTTCTAATTTTTTACATAATATCTCTTCCTTGGTTTTTTGTATTTATATGTTGATCTATATTTTTTTATAATTTTTATTTTTATTATATTTGTTTTTATAATATCTATCTGTACAACCAAATTGAGGTGCTATTTTATTTTTGCAACATGCTAAATTTTTTACTAATACTTTTTCCATTTTTATGTCTTCTTTATGTTTTTCACATAATTCTGTAAACCATCTTTGTAAGAATTTCATTCTAGCTCCTAAAGTATCTGTTAATGCTGCTTCATTCCAACTTTTTATTATTTTTGAACTAAAAGGTTCTGATAATTTTGTAAAATATGATTTTCTTATTTCTTTACTTTCTTCCATGTTATATATTCTTTAATAATAATATTCTCTAAATGCGCATATATATTCATCTATATAACACATGTTACATATTGCCAATTTTGCCATAAAATTTTTATTTATAACTTTTTCTTTATTTTGTTCTTCTACTTCTGTTGTCATACTACTAAATTCATATTTTATTGCTATTTCATATTTATTTAATATTTCCATAGATGTTGTAGCTATTTCTCCATTAATTTTTTCATTATTTCTTTTGGTCTTTATACTTTCTTCTGTTTAATTTTGTAACCATAATTTTACTGTTCCTATAAGTGTTCTTTCTATATATCCTGGTGTTTCTGTCATTCCTATCTTGTTATCTATTAGTTGTTTTGATATATATCCCATCCATAATTGAATTGTTTTATTTATATCTGCTACACAGTCTAAATCTAAAAAATTATGTTGTTCAATTGTTGGTTTAGGCGTCCATTTATTTAATCTTTTATCCCATAAAATCTTTTCTCTATCATACTTTTCATAACTTACATTATAGTATGTTGGATTTAAATATTTTGGATTTTTTACTCCTAATGTGCTAGGTTTTTCATTCATGTATATATCTCCGTATTTATTTCTACATTTTTTGTATTATCTATATTATCTAAAAGTTCTGTATATGTTTCACTTATCTTTGAGTATTGTTCTTCTAAATTATTGTTGATATCATCAATTCTTACTTCTGGTAGATTAGTTATTTCATATTGATTACTTTATTCTAATTTATCTCCTAATTGCAATCTTAGTTTAAATTTGTTTATTTCATTTTCTAAGTTTCTTTTTTGCTCTTTTTCTTTTTGTTTTATTTCATACATTTCTTTTAACACTGCTAATTCTTTTTCTAATTCTAAAATCTCTTTATTTTTATTTCTTCTATTTGTTGTACTTCTTTTTTTTGATGTTTTATTTTTTCAATTTCCATTTTTCTGTCTATTTCTTCATTTCTTTTGCTATCCTAACCATAGCAGTTAAACTATCTTCTAATTTTACCGTTTCTTTTTCTAACATTAAACTTAAATTGTCACCTATTTTCTTATATTTTCTTCCTAGACTAGAAAATATTATTCTTATTTTTAATCCTTCATAGTTTTCAAATATTTTTTCATCTATTGCATATTCTTCCTTATTCATTTATAAATTATGTTTTAAATAAATTAATTAAAGAATAAACAATCATGCACACCAATAATTGAGCAATCCACCCGACGTAATCAGAAATATATAGGAATAAATTGAGATAGACATAAAGATTTAAAAAGATCAAAACTAGCATGAGATTGAAAAGGTTTCTTTGATCAATTTTGACGAATTCAACACTGAAAGTCTTTACATCCTATTTAGTTGTCTTACCTTCAGCTTTAGGAACCTCGATATGGCGCTTGTAGTATTCGATGACTTTTGCTAAGATCTTTCTAATAACATTGTGTAGAGGGATGATGGTGTTAGAGTATTCATCATCTATCATATGTTTAATTGTATATGCTTCTAGCACACCCCCTCATCGACCTCAAAGGTATCGTCATCAAAGCTCCTCAAAATGACCATCTTTGACAGAGGATTATGATTCGACCAACAAATCCTAATTGTAGGCTAGAGAGAATAAAAAGAGGTAAGAGTGAGAAAACCTTGTAGGATTTTTCTACTTATATTACTTTTGTTTATTTATATTTATATTAATTTTTTATATTATCCGTTATTTAGAAATGAAACCTTCTCGAACGAACACGACATTACAAAATATGACCAAAAGTTATTAAGATTGTACTACGATGCATTTATTATTTTGTAATTTGTAGCCCTATTTGATTGGCTATTGAATCCCATTAATATTTTTGCAGACATCTTTATTCTAAAATATCACACGTTTTTTTTAATCATTCTATTCACTATAAAATATAGACCTTAGGTTTATATTTCCTCTTCCCACTGGTTCAAATGTCACTTCATCTACAAAAAGATCTTTCTATCTTTCATTTTCTGAAAGTGTTACTGCAATTTAAGGTATTTCTTTTCCCTTTGTTCTTCTTCTCTCTTCAATTTTCTTTGTGCTCAAATGATAAAAGAAGAATGACTTTTCTTATCATATATTTTGATTCGCTTCTTTTGTTTCTACAAATATAAACTTAGCTATTTAAACCTGTATCACGTCGAAATTGTTTTAGCTAAAACTCTAACTGTTTTTCAAAAATTATGATTTACCGAGGAATTTAAATTTACATAGATGTAAAAGTCTCTAGATGTAGTGCCTCGATTTCCAAAAAGAACCAAATCGAAAACATTCAAGTCATTGATGGAAAAAATACCGAGTCCCTATTTGAAGGTGCCAAAGTCTATAAGAGACGTGCACAGAATGATAAGCTAATTGACTATTTTGAAGAAAGGAACTACTATGTTCCAATATTAGACCTTGCTCTGCTTTATTCTTTTAAAGACATGGGACCCTATTGAGCCAATTTGAAAGATTGATACAATAAAGAAAGTTCCTACTCACGAGGCCATATTTGCAAAACTTGCTTCCTTTACTGCTTTCACATAGTCGACCTTAACAAACATCTATTCCATTTTTGTAGATGGAAGACCTGGTGAATAAATGAAATTAGATGCCGCTTACCTATATGCATTGCTTGTCCCTCGAAGCGACGGTAAAGGCCAAGACTCCATAATTTATTTTATTTTTTGTGTCAACTTCGAGCAACCCAAACTTTTAGGAGTCGTTTGATTTGAATTCAAGTTATGATGGAATAAGTTATAATGAGATTTGTATGATGGGATAAGTTATGATAAATATTATTGTTTATTGATTGTTTGATTTGTTATACTAAGAATAATAAATCTTAAGAACAACATATATGTTCACAAAAAAATACCATTCATGAATGTGAAACGTAATATTAAAAGTGTTTTAAGGGATATTTTCATCATTTAGTGATTTTGTCATGGGTTATGTTTTTCCGGGATTATTTTACCACCTATGGTAAGGGATAAATTATCCTGGTACTTATTAATAATCTCAGGATAAGTTATCCAAACTTTCCAACTAAATAACATATTAAGTGGCATTATAATTTAATCGCATGACTATTTGAAGTTATGATTCACACCAAATGACCCCATAGAGAATAATTATTTAGGCGACCCATGAAATATCAAATCAAATATCTTTGTCTCTTCTTTCCAACCCCACCGAGTTTGCTAAAATTCGAGTCCGGATGAGGGAGATATGGTCGTTTGAGTGTAGCCTCTTTAGATAGGGCTTTTTCACCCAAACTAAGGAGGGATATTTTAGTATTTTCCTTAACCCCCACTTAATCTAAGGTTATTTACTAAACTTATTAGAATCAGTTTCATTAATCGGCAAAATATTTAAGGCTTTAGAGAGGAGGTTCAACAAGAGAAAAAGTTCAAGGTTCCAAGCGTTTATCAAAGATTTTGCCAAGATCAGTTCTTTAAGGTATAAAAGTTCTCATAGTGTTGGGTTCGTTCACCCACACATCAATCATGTTATTTTATTCATAATTTCATTATTGAGGTTTTAGATTCATTCCTTGATAATGGAGTCTTGTAGAAATTTGAGGTTAGGGTTTTGCGAACGAGTGATTGTTTTGATTGGTTTTTTGAGTAAAATAAGATTGTGAAATGTATAAGCAAAGAAGGTTTGTATGTCTTAAACACATGTGAAGTTATTTATAATATCTATCTTTCTTCTCTTTTATTGTTTTATTGTCGTTTTATGTTGTATTTTGGTCAACATCGGTTGTGCTCTTCGAAAACATAATTTCAATTTTCTATTCAATTCAAAATTCAAATTGAAGTATGATAATTTTTTTGATATCTGATATAGAATTGGTATATCAATACCAATTTGATTCGATCTATTGGAAATGGAATAAATTTGGCAGTGGATTCCGAAATCATGGTGATCTTCTCTGGCTAATCAATGGGGAGTCCTCTTTAAATCATCCACTCGTAACCCATCATATAAAATACATTACATAATCTAGGGATTGTCCCATTTAGTGACTTTGGGATTGGACATTACCATTTAAAATTTTTGTTTAAAGTTAGATTTTTTCAGAGGCAAGACAATATGAATGTTTTATCATTTTCCATCAATAATCTTAATGGGTTATATGATATATCTGGTGTGGCACTAGGTCAAAATTTTTATAGGTGAATAAGGGGTTTCAATATATATGGCCAAGTACCCCTGCGCACACTAGCTGATGCTCACATATAAATGAAAGCCTTGGTCTATATCACCTTAGTTACAATGGCAATCCTCTATATTAATCACCCTAGCGACATAGGCGGGCCCCTGCACACGTCCCCAGGGAGACATTGGATGAGGCCTGCACACATGGGCAAGTACGTTCGCACATCTGCAAAGTTAAATCGTACAATTCTCGCGCACAAGGCCATGCCATTGCAAGAAAGTGACATCGACTGAGCCCTATGAATTGTAATGACTGTGGTCTTCATTATAGAAATCCTAACGAAGGGAAAATTGGGGTCGGAAATACTTTTTATAGTATTTGAATTTTTTCACACCTTGTCAAAATTTGAAGGGAATAGGAGTCTTTTAGGTGTAGAGAAATCTGGTAGCAATCGAGTTAAATAATTAAAAATTTTGTAACACTAGGTGTTAGATAACTTTTTAAGAAACCTGTACGATTTTAAGGAATCGAATTTGAGTGAGTAGAGCTCCGGGAATCGACCTTAGTATAAAAGTTATTTTTTGAGCATAGTGGAATGGAGGTGTGTTGTTAATTTGGACTTTGGAATTATACGAAAGAGCTATTTATTTAGTTTCTTGCCTCTGTAGCGGGACCTTACCGCTGATGTAGCGGGATAATACCCGACGTGAGGAACGACATGGGACATAAAATCATAGGTTTTTGTGGAGGGCTCACTGTTTTGAAAATGCAACTATAGCAGGACATTAGGCTGCAGTGGCGCCACTGCTATAGCGGGATGAGTGCCTATGTAGTGGGTCAAGCATGTATTAAGTCATTGATAAAATCACTGAACGATCTTATTTGGCACTTTTCAACTTTTTTGAGCTAAGGAGCAATTCCTAGGGGACTCTAATTAATTTTTCACAGTTCTTGACACTAAAGGTAAGGTTTTAACTCACTGAATCAATTTTTTAAAAACGTAATAGAAAGGGTCAATATTCATGGGGAAGGGTTTCTTGATATATGTATGATGGAAACAACCCTGATCTAGATACTAGAGATCATGGGTGTGATTAAGGGTTGTGAGCATTGTTAGTGATCCGTGCAATTTGTGATTATTTATTGATTTCCGTATGATATTAATTGTTTGTAGACCAAGAACAAGCGGAAAGAATCCAGAAAGGGAAGGATCAAGTTTCTTAGGGTTTCATGTTTTTTTCGAGGTAGGTGATGGTTCCGATGCTATTAATCTGTGATGTTTGATTGTTCTTGCTTCATTATGATACTTGTATATTATTTATGTTGAAATATTGATCACACTTGTTGTAAATAAAATAGTTAAATGACCGTAACCATAAAATCATTATGTAAATGTATAATTTTAATGATGTACTTGTTATCTGTGGTATGTATATGGGAATAAGATTGTCACAGTTCGACAAGCTAATTTGGATGTTCCGGCACAATGATTGGATTGAGTTGCCATATTCTTGCACAACTATGGGATTGGATTGCCGCGTTCCGACAAACTAACATTTTGAGTTTGGGTTCTATGAGAGGACCAATGACGTGTGAGAATTATATGTTGACGAGCATGTTGATAACATTGTATATTTTGATATATTATGCATGTTATTGTAATGATGTTTGACTTGCTTATGTTACACTAAAGGGATAGCCGCGTTATCCTACCATTACACTGTGGTTGTGTACTAATTCTTCACTTGCTCTTACTTTTGTTCAGTATAGGGCATCTTCAAGCGTCTATTGACATACCTCGCTGAGTTGAGTAGATTTTCTCGTAGACTTAAGGGTGAGCAAAATCTTCTAGGATGCAATGTAGTTCTCTTTTGTGTAAGTCCACCATTTTTGAACTTAAACATTTGTTTAGTCAGTGATTTGTAAAGTACTTAGGGTCTTAACCCTCCCTATTTATACTTGTATTTTATAGTATTTTTGGTACATTGACTTTGAGATTCTAGGTTTGTCTTTCACAACTGTTAGTTAGTTCTTTAGAATCCTTGTTAAGGTTTATTGAAACCTCTTACTTAGTTTGTTTAACATTCTTCCGTAACTTAAGTGATTTAGTTTTTAGATTATTTGATTTAGTTTATGGTAGTAGAGGTTCTCCACCACATAGTAAGTGTGGTTCCAATAACGGTGGTCTGGGTTGTTACGCAAATGTCGAAAAAGCTACATTGTCCAAGGCCCCCACAAAACAATAGGCCCTTGGCATCTCCCAAGATACATTGGCATACCCCTTCGCAAATCAGTGACATTGGCCTAAGATCAAAGAAATTGTAGGCCCTTACGCATATTGGTTCAACGACATCAGACGCTACCTGCGTAGAAGCTTAAATCCATGCGCGCATCACCCAGACGACATCGACCAAGGCGCCCGTACACACTTGACATTATGTAATGTTATCGCTTATTTTTTGGAAAATTTTGATGTTAAAATTTTTTTGAAAACTATTATTTTTGTTCTATGAGTTACTTGTACAAGCCGAAATATGTATGATGGATCTTTTATGTTTTTTCGTAATAAACTATTTTTTCTAGAAAAATTCAATGTAGGAAAAACTAATGTTTTCTTTTTAAAAACAATTTTTATATTAGAAATTTATCTGTGCAATCTGAATCATATTTGGCGGTTTTTGAAATATTTTTATTTATAATTTTTTTATTCAATTACTTTGTCCAATTTCAAAATTCTAACTAATCATTACACAGTAAGTGGAATGTTGTAGAGTGGACATGAGTTTCTTTTCCAATGGTAGTTTCACAAAACATTAAGTTTTAAGTTGGTTCTTCTATGATGCGTTACAAGGTGCAGGCCATCAGAGCCTTCTAAGGTGCATGGAAAATGCGCCTTGAAAGGCACATGAAATTTCCCGCCCTGCGGCGGTCAACCTAATTTAGACGACGTTAGTTCAACTACTAAGAAGTTTCCCTTTTTGTTCTAAAAGGAATTTTGTTTCCCTTTTGGAATTTGTGATAATTTTTTTATCCTTTTGGCTTAAGAATCCCCCGTAAATGGTGGTTTTATGGACCGTTAGGGATATTAAGTACCCTATTATTTTTCTACACATTAAAGTATTTAAAACATGTTTGAACCTGATGCAAATTATTAGATTCTTCCCAGAACTATTGGATCTTTTAAATATACCTCTCTACTTGACTAACTAAATTTAAATGTAGTTCTATCATTTCATAAACATAAAATTTTATTCACGAGCGTACACGTATAATTTTCTGTTGTTGAGGCATGTACACAAATATATTAAATTGATGGGCAATAAAATGAACTAGTTTTAGACAAGTTTTTATGTGGATTATGTAATTAATTGTTTAATTTTTGTATGTGCAAATGTTGCAATTTTGAGTGTTTTAACAGGATTAGTGCAAAGACAAAGAAGAATTCTAAAGGAAGAAAAAGAACAAAAATGGGCACCTACAAAGTTGCACAATCTTGTAGCCTGAAGCAATAAACATGCAACCGAATAAAAAGAAAATTATGCCACTGTCTTTCCGCGTGCTGCTCATTCTCTAATGCTCCCACTACGCACCCATGAGGGAAAATAAAAGAATGCTGATTGTCCTTCGCGCTATCCGAATGCTAAAGTGCCTAGTTATATGAGCCCGTGCAACGTGAGTGTGTAAAATTTTTTAGAAAATTTCATGAGAGACTATGCTATATGATGTTAGAATTTTCCTCAAAGTTAAGGTGTCAAGTAAAAGAGCAATAAAAATGCTCAGTTATGACAGAGACATAGAAAAAATTGTACACAACTTAAATCCAAAATGAAAGTTGAAATTTAATGTTTGACCGCTACGTGTTTTTGTTCATCCTTTTTTTTTAATAAACTTGTTATCATTCATGGAGTAGCGTATAGAGGGTATTTGACAAACATTTCGTATTTATGAATATTTTGGGATTTTTATTTCCATTCTCATGATTGAACTCGCCGTGGTAGTTTGAATGAAATTGCTAGTATGTTCATTATCTTTTTTTATTCAAAAAAATATTATCTTATAAATATTGTCGCATAATACTATGTGAGATTGGATTAATATATTTTCTCTAAACTAACCGAAAAATCTTATTGATGATTATTAATTGAATCTAAGGAGAAAAAAAGGAATAATGCAGAAGTACCCCCTCAACCTATGCCCGAAATTTCAGAGACACACTTTTACTATACTAAGGTCCTATTACTCCCTAAACTTACTTTATTAATTTTCTACTCCTTTCGGCCTATGTGGCACTATCTTGGGCGCAAAGTTAGTTGACCTTTTTTTCAAACTAGTGTCACGTTGTCCGAATGGGGGTAGAAAATTACTTATAAAATAAGTTTATGTGGGTAATATGACATTAATATAATAAAAGTGTGTCTCTGGAATTTCAGTCATAGGTTGAGGAGGTAGTTGTGCATTTTCTCAAAAAAAAAAGATAATCAAAGGACATTAATCCCTTAAGAACAATCCATGAAATTTTCTTGCATATTAGTATCACTAGGTTAAAAAAAATTATTCCTTAATTGGGATCTACTCGGAAGAGAAATATTAATCTTTAAGATACTCTAATGACCTGTCGAATTTGAGAGAATCAACAGAACAATATATGTGATATATAAATTACCTTAAATTGCGGATATCATCGTGCACTTGTTTCTTCTTTTACCCTATTATTATTCATATTCAACTTTGTAGTTATCAGTTGTTTTAATTAATGTTTTAGCTTATAAACTTGGTTTATAACCAAAACCAACACGTTTTTTTTATGAAATCACTAATAGTTAGAAAGACTTAATTGAATTATTATGTACTAATTCATGTGGTGATGATCTTTATACTATACTATCTTTTAGTAGTCAAGTGCTAAACTTAAAATGTTTTTTCTCATAAAATTGTGATGTTGTTGCTGGAAATTGTTAACAAGTAGTAATTATAAAGTTTTGTGTATTAATTTAGATATTCTTTTCTATTTTTTAGTTAACATCTTAAGTTCCTAGTGTGAAAGACAACATATATTCTCCACAACTTTGATGTAAGACAATCAACCTCAAAAGAAGTTATCAGAACAATCTAGAATTGGATAATATTTTGCGCTTGCATAAGAAGGAACTTCTGAGAGGGTTCCAGTGCTATCTCAGATACAGAAACAATAATGGATGAAGCTGGAAACATGATTCCGAATTGTCATGGATTGTAATAATCAAGTAGGCCATTTTAGTAAAATTACATGAATTTATAGTTTTTCCCTCCTGATTTTGACCCCTGAATCTTTGGTATTTGAGTCTTGAAAGTTGTTTACGACCTTTGGGTTAAAAATGAGATCTTTGTAAGTTTTGAGTTTGAAAGTCTAATGTTGTTGAGAAAGTAATTTTTTGTGTCTTCTGGATTTTTGAGTGCAAGAATGAAATTTTATTGATTCCATCACTTTAAAATATGGAATATGGTCTGCGAGAATTATCGGTTTCAAATTCAGAGTACTTTTGAAGATTTGAGATCATAAGGTAGAAAATTGAGGAAATTTAGCCTTAGAATTGACATTGGCCAACACTTAGGGTTCAGATTCTCAGTTTGAAATATTGAGAGTTCAATTGGATTTGGGGGATTATTGGTATTTACGGATATATGGTAAATGAGACGTCAGGTTAGTGTTTTAACAGTTCTATTGAGTTCAGAACTCTATTAGAATTGGATTAAATATTTGATTTGTGTATAGATTTCAAAAAGTATCCCGAGAATTCTTTTCGATATCCTGAGTATTTGTTGATTTTTTGTTGTTTATGATCTAGTGCATCTCGCAATTGCAATGGGTGGCTTACTTTCGCGGGTCTCGCATTAGTGAGGTCTTGATCACATTCACGAAGGGAAACTCCTATTAACCTTTGCGTTCACAAAGAACCTTTTGTTCGTGATGGATAGGTATGCGATCGCGAAAGTCTTGACTATTGCGGGGTTTGCTTTTGCAAATCAAAGGTCGCTTTTGCCATATATGAGAAAGGTTTATGTTTTAAAATTTCAGTTTTTTAGCTCCATTTCTATTTTTTATCTTTGCAAAACACTTGGAGGAGATTTTGCAAAGTATTTCTGGTGCTAAACTATTTGGGTAAGGTTTTGTGATCCTAAACATCATTTGTCTTCGATTATTGATGGATTTTAACATTAAAATGAAGAATTTTGATTTGAAAATGAAAAGGTTTTTCAAGAACTCACGTTCTTGACTAAAATTATGATTGTGGACTGATTTTGAGTCCTTTTCAAAGTGATTTGCACCAAGAATTTTAAGTTGATTGACTAATTTTTCAATGAAATTGATGCAAATATTATTGTTTTAAAAAATTTATTGTGAATACTTGGTTGATATAGATTGTGTGGTTTTGGATATTGGAAGAGGAAGACTCCAAGAGAATAATTGGTTGAATTTAAGGCAAGTGATCTCCTAAAACTTGTAATTTAGTAGAATTCATTTATTTTCTTTGATGTATGTATGTTAGGGGTAATGGGAATGAGGTGAGAGATTCAATGTTCCACTTGATTATGCTTATTGAATATAAAAGGGTTAATTGAAAAGGTTACATATTTATATTGATGACACGTGAATTGCCTTGTTTTCACCTCTATTTAATTGATTGATAAAGTGCTTTTATGACATGAGAGTGAACTTGAGTTGTTTTATCTTCTTTATTGTGTACACTGGCTTATATGAATTGATTGTTGTTCACCGTGATGCGAAACATGAGATATGGTTGTTGGGAAATGATTTCATATAGTGAAATAATATAAAATCGATGAGAAATTATTCCAACTAGTGATTTGATATAATGCCGATGGGAATTTTTTATGACTTGTGAATTAATATACAGCTAATGGGGAATGGTTTTGACTAGTTATTTGATATAAAACATATGGAAAATTATTACAGCTAGTGAAATGATATAAAGCCGATGTGTTCGGTTTTGGCAAGATATTAGTTATAGTGGTTTGATGCATTTTGATGCTTTTGTTTAACTTATTTATTAACTGTGATTGATTCTTTTTACTTGTGATTGAACAATTTGATGTTGAGATTGACTTACTTGATTCGTGTTATTTTACCAGACTGTAACTATTCAACTATTACCATTAAGCCTTATGAGTTGTGCAGTGTAGAAATTAGTCTACATTGATTTATATGCAAGTTGTAGTTTGAGGAGTTTCAGTTGAAATGATAAGAGTATCCCATATTTTGATAGGTTACCTTGTTTATAAGGTTGCTTGCTTGTATTGTGTTGTTGATACTCACTCCTTGATTCAACATATGTGCAGGTGTTATTTTTCAGTTTTGATGATTTGACAAACAACTATATGTAAGGGGACATGATCCCTTGGTGCGTCGCGGAAAAATGATTGCAGGAAGTTTGTTTCAAGTACATTTATTATGCTTCTTATGAAGTTTGTTTCAATACTCACAGTTTTATTTCTCTTTTTCATGGAGCTTGATCTTAACTATGAATTATATTTTTTATAAAACTATGACAATATTTTTTTGGTTATTTTGGTGACTTTTTTAACTCTATAAAAAATTTCAACATGTATGATTGAAAATTGATGTTCTCTTATGCGTCTTTCACCATGATTCTTCATATAACAAAGAAATTTGATTTCAAATTTAATACGACATTAATAATCTTGCACCTCTCAGTCTTGACTCATAACATGTCTAAAATGGTTGAATTCATTACAATTTAGTTCTTTAGTAAACAAAACTTTTATTTATGCCACTATTATTTATGTCACGCCTCGAGCCTACACTAGTGCGTGGCCGACACCTAAAGATCACTGCTGGCCTCGAGCGAACCCTGGGTCTGACTTACTTACTCAGAGGAAGACTTAAACATATGAGATTATAAATCAAGGAATAACTAAAAGAAAATTACTAGCCAAAATGGCAACTCAAGTATTAATCGTTTCCATGTGAAATGAAAAGACCAAAGAGCCACTACTGTTTGTCTATGAAGCCTCTAAACAAAAAAGGAAGTTAGGACAGGACCCCTAATCATCCTTATCAACTAAAAACTAAAACTATAAATTTAAGGTAAAGATGTCCTCCGGAATGAAGTAAGACTCACTAACTGACGCTGAGCTACTCACTAGATCAACGGTACGTTGGATGTTGATTCTAGTTACCTATTTTTGCATCATGATACAATGCAGGACAACTGACTTAAATACATTGAATGTACGAGTATGTGATTTGGAATTCTAAACAATTTAAGCTTGAAAAAATTAAGAGGAACACTTACCATCGTTCTGCTCAACTCATGAATAGCATAATTCGATAGTGCTGACTCATTTCAATATTAAGCAATTTAACATAAAGTGAAATATAAGGAAAGGTTGTTTGAAGACATACTGTAAACTCTAAATATATACAGGGATACAATTAACTTTGAGGTATATGTAAAAATAAAAATAAATTGATGTGTATATATAATACATTTAAGTCCTGTGGGAGTTTCTCTAAGCACAAAACATTACATAAGAGCTAGAGTGATGATACAAAGTTTTTCCTAACACCGCCATGGCCTTCCTACACCTTGCCATCCATATAGAACCTGAACTTCCTAATGGATCCACTACTCTATGCTAAAAAGTACTAAAGGAATCATCTAAAAATTATGACCCCTTCTACCTATGATGACTACATGGTTTATGGGGGATGGGAGTTATCTGAACTCTCCCCCATATTGGTGCTCAATATTACTCCCAAAAATATCATTATATTAGTTCTTCTGTTTGTAAGACAAACTTACTTCTGTGTTTTATGATTACTCCTCAAAGGTTATCTTGTAATTCTCAGTTTCCTTGTTTGCTTCATTTCAAAAATTATTACTACCTTACTATGGGCTGAACTCAAACTTAAGTGTTAAAATGATATCAAAACATTTTTGAAAGACTTATGAAACTTGAAATGAACTTTTTATTCTTATCTTTACTCTTTAGTCAAACTGATGCTTAAGTCTGAAAACAAGTCTAAAAGCATTTGTAAATGATTTCTTGAAAGGACTCAAAGAACTTTCTAGACTTTGATCCAAACTTTCCTTGAATTTGAAGTTATGTATTCAAGGTTGTAATTCATGTTTCTGGATGATTTCTATATGATTAGAAGTCATCTAGAGTTTCTACAATAGTTAGGAAGTGTAAAAACACTTTAGAAAAGTTTATATGGACTAAATTACAAAAACTGAGAAAAAATGTTGATTCAGGTGCGCCATGCTAGGCCTTACGTTCAGAGGCCTCATTATGGTGCACCTCCTTAGGCTCTATGGCGTAGATGGGACTCGCCACACCTGGCCTTGCCCAGGTGACGCCTGATGAATTTTTATCTCGTTTCCTAACCTTAAATCTTTCTAATCGATTTCATTTCTCAAATTCATCTTAGATCTATGTACCCAATTCATATATAAAAGGATCAACCCAAAGAACTCAAAAACAACATTTTCTATCTCAATAAATTCATAAACTTCAACTTATGTTAAGTAAAAGCAATTGAAGAACAACATTAAAGAACATCCAAGTTTCGATCGTAGTGGAATGAAAACATGCTCAGTCAATCATGTTTGGTATGTGGATGAACGAACCAAACATTGAGATAGATCCACATACATTTTTAAGGATAACCCCGATGAAATCCTCAAGTAAATTTGACGATATTGGCGAATCTTGCGCTCTTTCTCCTCTTCTTCTCCTATCTCCAAGCCCTAGCATGATTTCTCTTTTTCATAGAAATAATAAAGTCTTGTTTTTACCAAAATTTAATCCCTAAAACAAATTAATTAAATTAGGTAAGGAAAAGTTAACTTTTCCCTTCCCAAATCCGGATTGGACTATCTTTAATTCAACAATCCAACTTCTGAAAGGCATAACTCACTCATCAAATAAGGCAATCGTGCAAACTCAGTGGTGTTCAAAAGATTAGTCTAAGGGCTTTACAAACATAGTTGGAACTACTGTTTACTCATCCTTATCTAGGATTTATGATCATTTGAAAATGACCAAAACACACTTTCCTAACTTAAACAAAATTTTCCAGATTTCCTTATTTTTTCCAAAGAAAAATATTTTCAGATTTTAAAACCCTTTTCTAGTTCTTTCTTGTTACGAGGTGTGACAATATCTCCCTGTTGGGAACATTCTTCCTCAAATGAAGGTATTCCTACAATACTATTGGTAGTAACATTAAGTTCAAACACCCACCAATCAAGTGCAACAATAACATCTTTACTCATAACTTAAAATTACTAAGAAGAAAATTAGTACCTTGGTCTGCATTTTCTCCGAGTTCAAAGAGATGTTGATACTCTTATTCATGTCCTCTCCAGCATCCCAAGAATATTCTTCAACAAATTGGTTCTTCCAAAGGATCTTGACTAATGATACTTATTTTGTTCTAAATTTGCAAACTTGGCGATCTAAGATCTCAACCTGAATCTCTTTATAAGATAGACTATCCTTGATCCCAATATTTTCAGTTGGAATGATCAATGAAGGATTCCCCATGAACTTATTCAACATAAAGATGTGAAACACTTGATGAACAACTGCTAATAATTGTGGTAGCTCTACCTCATAAGATACATTGCCAATCCTCTTGGCAATGCGATAATTTCCTATATATTGGAGACTGAGTTTCCTTTTCTTACCAAACCTCCTAACACCTTTCAACGGTGAAACTCTCATAGATACCCATCATCTACTTCAAACTCTAACAACCTTCTACTAATATCAATGTAAGATTTTTGATGACTCTGCGCCATTTTCAACCTCTATTTAATCACAATTACCTTTTTCACAGATTGGTGAACTAAATCTGGTCGTATCAACCCTAGTTTACCAACTTTATTTCACGACCCGAGTCTACACCCTAGATGTGACTGTCACTCAAAGAACATTGTTGGTCCAAAGCGGAAGACTAACTTATGCATACAAAATTTTAAAACTGAAATGAACAATATTAAATAAAAATTATATATTCAACCAGACATAAAATAGGAAACTTTAGACTTTAAAAAATTTAATAAAATAAATTATTAATACCGACTCCTCAACTTTATTGACTATCTATGAACCCTCTCACTGATAAAGATGGATGTCAGGAGAAGACCCGTGACATCCTGACTAAACTGAAAAGTATATAAGATCCTCCGAAAGCAGGAAACCCACCATAGCTAACCCGAACTCTCGGATGTATAAGTGAAGCTCCTGATGAATTTCCTAAATACATGTGTCCGCGTCATGAGAATATGCAGGTCAATAGGCTTAGTACGTGGAATATACGAGCATGTAAAGGGAATTCTAAAGCATATAACATAGTCTTGCACTTGATAAAAAGGAAACAAACTTACTTCTTTAAAACCCAACTAAAATCAAGGATAAGATATTTAACTCAAAGATTAGATATTAAACTCCGAGATTAGATACTCAACTTCAAAGATATGATACTTGACTCAATGAAGCGCAAATCAACCCAACATACTCAACTTAAAATTCTCCACTCGAAATAGTCAACTTATGATACTTAAGTTAACTCATTTCAATATAAATCAGTTTAAAACAAGTGCAATATAAAAGAAGGTTGTTTGAAAACATGATTTTAACTCAAGATAATAATATCATAAAAGACATATCATGCTCCCTCTCGAAGTCTACTTTTGCAATGCATGAATAAAGTCCCATAACTTAATTCATACTAAGTAAAAACCATTGAGGAACCATGTAACTAATATTGTGTGAGAGTTTCTCTAACCAACAACCACCACTATGAGCCTAAGTGGTGTTAAAACATCTCTCCTACGCTGCCAGAACTGTCCTATACTTTGCTGTTGTGTAGAACATACTCAACCTAGTGGATCCACTGGCTTAGCTCATGTGATCATCTAAAAAGTATGACCTGTTAATACCAATGATGGCTAAATGGTTTACATAGCGACTTGAGTTAATATACTTTAGCTCATGCTTTTAAAATAAACTCCAAGATATGGGTTGAGGTAATTTGTTAAACCCTTTTTAGCTTGGAAATCGTAGTTTCCTGTTTAATTAAATGTGAAAAACATTTACAAACACTTAGGGAATACATAGTTCCCATATACTTCTTTGAAGGACAGAACTTCAACTTAACTCTTTCTCAACTCAGTGCTCAAATCTTTAAAATATGTTTTAAAAGAAATTGTAAAAAGACTTCTTAAAATAGGGTTCATGTCGAATTATAAACATGAACTACTTAACTCAATGACTCAAGCTCGACTAAGAGGGTTCATGCGGAATTATGGGCATAAACTACTTAATTCAAGGAATTAATGGGTAAAATGTAATAGTCCAACGTTAGGAATATAATCTCAAAAGTAATAAGGAACTCAATACTCAAGACTTTGGAAATTGGAGATACTACTCCTCTCAATAATACTCAATTTATAGAGTTCATGCGGAAGGTATGGGCATGAACAACTCCACTTGACGGTCTAAGTAACTAAATGGAACTCATGTATATGAATATTCTAATTTTATTATTTACTTCCTCAAAACATAGTTCAAATCAATGATGGATGTCAAAGAATTTACAATTGAACATAAATACTTTCTTGAGCTCTACTTTTAACTCCCTCTTGAATGTGAATTAGAAATTCAAGAATTATAGTTTATAGTATGAAGGATCTAAGTGATACGTTTGACTCATGAATACATAATCTTCACTCTTATACTCACTTTCTTGAATCTTGAAACAAGTTACTAGAAGTTATAAAAGACTCCTCAAAAGGACATTCTTAGAACGTTTGAAGAATTCTCAAAAACTTAACTCTCAACTCTACCTTGAATTTTAATTTTTGAATTCAAGGTTATGAACATGTTAGCATTCATTTTTGATAGGAAAAAGAAGTTTCTTGAAGATCTTGGATAAGAACTTGATTAAAAACCTTGAAACCCTAGTTTAAAGGTAAATGATCAAGAATACCTTTCTTGAGATTCTTGAATTAGTTTATTGACATTTCTATGGCCAAGAATTATGATTTTCATTAGTAAATATTAAAATGTGATTGTTTTGAACCTTTTATTAGTCAAGAAATTCATTTAGGGTTTTCTTGGAGGTAAAAAAAAACAAAAACAACCCTTATAATGTATTCTCGTCGGCTAATTTGTAACAACATTAAATAGGTTGCTAAAATAGTCATAACCTTTTACTCAGAAATTGGGTTAACGCGAAATTGGTGCCGTTGGAAAGTAGATTCAAATATATTTAATTGTATCGGTTATGACTCATGTAACTCTTAATATTTTAAGTGATATGGTCATTTAGAGTTGACCTAACTAGAATCTTATATCAAAACATAATGAAACTTCAAGAATACTTATCAAGAACATTAATATTTCAACTTTAAGAATTAAATTGCGCTAAAAATAACATGTTTCGTGATATACCGTGGTCACATGGTGTTTGCAATGCATTTTTCTTTAGAGTTGTGTATGTCTAGAGCCTTCTCATAGTAATTTTAACAAGTTTTTATGTTTGTTTTGCCGGAAAGATATCCAGTTTGAAAACGCAGAAGGCAACTGAAAAAGTGCAGAAGATGACCTACGTAGGCCATCGACGGCCCATCGTTCAATCGATGGTCCGGAGGTTGTGACCGTCGATGTGCAGTTAAGGCTAAGGGAGAAGATCAGGGAATTTGACTTAGGGTAGAACCATGAGAGCAAACGACGGTCCGTCAATTGATCAACGGACAGCAAAAATTAATCATCGAATTGTTTAGAGAAGGTTCCAAACCTGACTTTTCAAGATTCTAAGTGTGAGCGACGGAGGAGCATCGACAAACTGTAGATGAGGCGAAGGACCGTAGATGAGTCGATGGACCGTACTGGAGGTCCATTTTTTAATTAAAAGAAGATGTTGAGCTAATGAAGAAAACTAATTCCAAGTATCGTCTGACAGAGGCAGTCGACGCACCGTCGTTCTATCGATGGTCCCACTGTAGGGTCGTCGATTCTAGTCGCGTCAACTTAGGACAATGCTTTCTATAAATAGGGGATTAAAACCTCGTTTTTGGGGATTGATACCCTTGGTTTTGTTCTATTTTGTGTTGGAGATTATTGGTTGCAAACTTTTAGCAATTCATTAATTTCCATATTCGTGTTGAAGAAATATTCGTGCAATTTCAAGTTGAGTTTCTAGGTTTCTTCTTGTTGTTAAGTAAGTTTATGAATTCTTTCTTAAAATCCATGAATTGTGTTCTTTCTTGCATGGGTAACTTAATGCACAACTAGGGTTGTGGGAACCATGGGTAAATAACAATGTAACCTAGCTACTTTGCAATTCCCAAATAGGTTCTTGCATACATTGATAATTCTTTTGTTTAGATGTTTTTTTAATGAGTGCACGGTTTATAAGTCTCCTTGTAGCTATTTTCCATACCAAGGGGGTATTTTATAAGAGAAGAGTTATCAGCATAAATTTTGTGGGATAATATCTAATAGGATAGTGTCGATTGGTGTGAAGAAATAAGTAAGGCATACATCGATTTTGAATTCTAATATAAGTTAAAGATAAGGGTTAGTAAAGTATAAACACGGTGTCGAACAAAGGTACAAGGTGAAATTCTTAAGATGTCGAACCATAGATTTAGAGATATATAACTTGCCACTTTACATGCAAAACACTAGGGAAGAATTGCTATTTCTAGGAATACAACGTTATGGGGAACACATATATCGTAGTTAGTCTCACACCTTGATAAAAACTCAGTCTTTTACTTTTTCTCACTTTTTAACTTAGAATTGTTTAAAGAACTTGTTTCATAAAAACCCCACCTTCAATTACTTGCTTTTGGAAAGACCTTAACTAAATAAACATGATTGTGCATTCAAGTTAAGTGTAAACAATTTTCCTCGTGGGATCGAACCCAACCTACTAGTTGAATTTCTACTTGATTACGATCTCTTATACTTCTTTAGAGAGGTATAATTTGAACGTATCAAATTTTGGCACCATTGCCGCAGAATCTAGCTTTTAGAATAACTTCAATTATACTATATAAATTTATTCAATGATTTCCTGATTTTACTTTTTCTTTTTCTTTTTGTTTTTTTCGGGTCTAGCTCTAGTGTATGCCTAGTACATGGAGCCGCAGAGAACCACTCATCCCCTTTGATGCCAAACTTAACCGCACTTCGATAAGAATGGACAATCAAAAGAACCCAACCAATATAAGAGATGAGGCATTCCAACAACCTCCATTACCTATTGAAGCACACAACCAAGGTCATGCTGAAAATCAATTGAACAATGCTTTGAGGGTGCAACATCGGTCCCCACGACCGTAGGATTACTGTATGGGTAATGTTAACTTTACTGACTCTGAAGGACCTATTGTCCTACCCCCTTTTCCACTTGGGCACATATTCGTGGTGATGAGTAGTTTGATGCAGATGCTCACCACGAGGGGTTTATTCTCTGTTCTTCCATAGGAAGACCCACATGCTGATACAACAAAACTGAGGTCTGTGCGAAAATGTTGTGTGGGTAGACTAGACATAGATATGAATGTCATCGGGTTGTGAATATTTCCTCTATTACAAACAAAAGATGACACCATATAGTTAACTGAACTTCCTAAAAACTCTATTAATACTTGGGATCAGTTAAGAGATATGTTCTTGGAAAAGTACTTTCCAGTGTCTATGAAGCTCAACCACAACGATAAGGTGAATAATGTTTTTGCACTACCGGGAAAGTCGGTGAGTAGCTCTTGGGACAGATTTATTGCCTTTGTGAGAGGCGTCCCAAACCATTGCATTAATGATGAGTCGCTGAAAGAGTACTTCTAAAGAGGTCAAGACGATAACCACAAAGCAGTGCTATATACTATTGTGGGTGACTCCTATGGGGAATGTACTTATGCTGAGATTGCAAAGAAGTTGGAGAAGATATCTCACAACAATAAGGTTTGGAGAATTAGAAAGTCAGAAATTGGGAAAAATACCTTTGTGGTAAAAGCTACAAACAACCCATTAGCAGATGATATGCGTGAAGAGTTAGTACAGATGACAACTGAGCAAGAGTTTGTTTTGAAACATGTAAGTGGAGGTTAAGAGAAGGTAAATGCAGTGAACTATTTGACTAAACCGCTACTGCATGCAAATGAGTACTATTATAAGAGGATACATATGTAGTGGATGATCAGATGGGGGGTTTCCGATCAAATGCCCAAGGATCCAATTAGGAAAATTGGGACCAAGGTCAAAGAAACCAAGGTCAAAATTATGGTAACTACAATGGAAAGGGTCAATATGTCTGAGATGGGAACTACAGCACTGACAAAACCTTCATCCAGAGTAACTATGGTAATAGGACTGATCGGAGTGGTCCCTATGTTCCACCTTAAAACTGAGAGGATGATCCTAGGGTTGGTGGACGTAGTATGCAAAGAGTTGAGAATATTCTACAAAATATGATGAGGAGGTTTGATGGTAGTGATGAGAATGTCAAAGAGATGAGAAGTGACTTAGCTAACATTGGTCAAAAGGTTGACGCACATGCGATTTTGTGAAAAACCTTGAGTTATAGATGGATTAGTTGTCCAATATTGTAAACCCTTTCCAAGATGGCACTCAACACTATCCAGAATCCTAAAAATTATGGGCATTGTATGACAGTCATAATTCGAGGAGGTAAGCAAACCATTGATCCACTTATGCCTTCTAAGGTAGAAGATAATATTAGAAAAGACGATGAGGTAGTAAAAGATAGTAGAGAGTTGGTGGACAAAGTGATGAAAGAAGTTGAGGTCTCCCATAAAGTGGTCGCCTTTCCTAGACCTCCACAACCATTCCCTCAGAGATTAGTGAAAAAAATTGAGGATGGTAAATCCAAGCGATTTATCACTATGTTGAAACAACTCCATCAATGTCCCATTAATAGAAGCTTTGGGACAAATGCCTAGTTATGCTAAGTTTATAAAGGACATGGTAACTAAGAAGAGATCTATGAGTTTTGAGGATGATGACAAAATGCAGCATTGTAGTGCTATTGCTATAAGGTCTCTAGTGTAGTAGAAGAAAGATCGTGGTGCTTTTACTTTTCCATATACAATAGGGTTGTTACACTTTGCTAAGGCACTATGTGATTTAGGTGATAGAGTAAATCGCATGCCTTTGTTCATCTATATGAAGTTAGGTTTGGGTGAACCAAAAAGCCTACTACGATGTTGTTATTGATGGTAGATCAAACAGTGTAGAGGCCCACTGGTATACTCCATGATGTACATGTGAAAGTAGATTCATTTATATTTTGGCCAATTTTGTGATTCTTGACTGTGAGTTTCATTTTAAGGTTTCCATTATTCTAGGGAGGACAGTCCTTGCCAGTGGGCGTGAATTGGTTCATACGGAAAAAGGGCAGATGAAGTTTAGGTTGAACAATGAATAATGAAATTTCAACATATGTATATCCATGTAGCAGAATGGTGGATCCAGACGGTTTCTGCTATATCATACAGGTTTGAGACTGTATCTAAGGTACAAATTGAAGAGCAACTAGGTGTTGAGGCACTAGCAGCAGTGATAATGAATTTTGACAGTGGTGATATTGAAGAGTATGGGTATGTGGTGGCTACACTTTAATGAAAGGAATATCGGTCAAAACCAAAGAAATTGGAATTAGATATGAAACATCGCGAGTCTCCACCGGAGAAATTATCTATTGAGAAGGCCCCAATTTATATCTTAAAAGGCTTTACCACATAATCTGAGGTATGTGTTCTTGGATAGAGATGACACTTTGCTGGTAATAATTGCAGCAGATTTGAATGAACGACAAGTAGAGGCCTTAGTGGCGATATTAAAAAGGCTTAAACGAGCCATTGGGTGGACTATTACGAATATTATTGGGATTCCTCTATTATTTTCTCCCAAAGAATCCAACTCATGCCTGATCACAAACCAAATATTAAGCATTAAAGGAGGTTGAATCTACTTATGCAAGAGGTAATGAAAAAATATATCATCAAGTTGTTGGATGTTGGAGTCATTTACCCAATTGTGGACAGTAGTTGGGTGTGTCATGTTCAATGTGTACGTAAAATGGGTGGGATGAAAGTGGTGCCAAATGAGTGGAACGAGCTTGTTCTAATGCAGCCAGTGATCGGATGGAGAGTTTGCATGGACTATCGGAAGTTGAATTATCGGAATGAGAAGGACTATTTCCCCATGCCCTTTATGGATCAGATATTAGAAAGACTTGCACGCAAAGGGTGGTATCGTTTTCTTGATTGCTATTCGGTCAACAACCAAATCTCTATTGCAATTGATGATCAAGAAAAGACCACTTTCACTTGTCCTTGTAGGACATTTTCTTTCAAAAGGATTCTGTTTGGGTTATGTAATGCATCAGCCACCTTCCAGCATTGTATGATGTTGATATTCTCTAATATGGTCGAGGACACCATTTAGGTGTTCATGGATGTTTTTTCTGTGGTCGGAGACTCCTTTGATCACTGTTTAGTAATTTGGCCAAGGTGGTCAAAAGATGTGAAGATTTTAATTTGGTGCTTAATGGGGAGAAACACCACTTTATGGTAAAGGAAGGTATAGTGTTGGGTCATCACATCTTGGAGAAGGGGATAAAGGTGTGAGAAGTTTTATTAGACATGTTGGCTTTAATGAAAGGCTCATTAAGGATTTTTCTAAATTGGTCTCCCTTTGTGTAAACTGCTTGAGAAAGAATGTATGTTCCATTTTCATGAATCCACTCTGAAAGAATTTGGAGAGTTAAAGGAGAAAATGGTATCCATGACCATTATTATTAAACCAAATTGGAGTGAGCCATTTGAGTTTATGTGTGATACTAGTGGGGTTTCTCTTGGTTTGGTATTGGGACAGAGAAAGGATAAAATTCTTCACCCTATTTACTATGCAAGTAAGGCTCTGAATGAAGCTCAAAAGAACTATAGTGTAACTGAATAGGAGCTTCTTGCGGTGGTGTTCGAATTTGAAAAATTTTGCGCCTATTTGCTTAGCACAAGGTGATAGTGCATACAAACCACTCCGCTTTGAGATACTTGATGGAAAAGAAGGTTGCGAAACAGAGGTTCATTAGATTGGTGCTGTTACAGTAAGAGTTCAATTTTGAGGTAAAATATAGAAAGGGAACTAAGAATCAAGTTGTAGGTCACTTGCATATATTAGAAGATAAAGCTATGCATGAATTGGGAGAAAAAGAAAAAATTGATGATGCATTCCTAGATGAACATGTATTGGCTGCTTCACAAGATTTTAGGCATGTAATATAGTCCCATCGGACTTGTCTTTCCATTAGAGGAAAAAGTTTGCCTATGACGTAAAAAATATCTTTTGGGATGAGCCTTACTTATAGTTGATTTAAGTAGATGGGATCATTCATTGTTGCATATCAGAGGTTGAGATGTTGAGTGTTTTGGAGTCATGTCACTCCTCGCTTGTGGGTGGGCAACATAATGGTATTCGTCTACGTATAAGATCTTGTAGGGTGGGTACTGTTGGACAACTATTCACCAAGATGCTCATGAGTTCTCCAAATTATGTGAAATGTGCCAACGTGATGGAGGAATTTTGAAGAGGCAAGAGCTCCCTTTAAATCCTATTCTGGTGATTGACATAGTTGATGTATGAGGCATTGATTTTATGGGCACATTTTTTAGTTCTCATGGGATGAAGTATATACTTGTGGCGGTCGACTATGCGTCCAAATGGGTTGAAGCACTAACCCTTCCTAAAAATAAATGAAAGAGTGTCATCGCATTCTTGAAAAAGAATATCTTCTCCAGATTTGGAACACCGAGAGCCATTACTAGTGATGGTGGCTCTCGCTTATGTAATGAGTTTTTTAAAGGGCCATTGGAGTAATATGGGGTCCTCCATAACGTGGCTACTCCTTACTATCCACATACTAACGTGCAAGTTGAGGTGTCCAATCAAGAGATCAAGAAAATACTGGCGAAAAGGGTGAATGCAAATAGTTGGATTGGTCAAGGAGACTTGATGATGATTTTTGGGACTACTGCACTAAATACAACACTCCCATAGGTATGTCTCCATAACAACTTGTAAATGGGAAGGATTGTCACTTGCAGGTCGAGTTAGAGCACAAAGCAATGTCGCAAAGGAAGATAGATTGGAATGAAGCAATAGAACAAATATTAAATGGGTTGAATGAGCTTGATGATTTTCGCCTCAAGTCGTATGAATGTTTGGCCATCCACAAAGAGAATATGAAGAAGTATCACGACAACAGAATTGAAAAGTGAGATTTTGCAGTTGGTGATTTGGTGCTTCTATTCAATTTTAGGCTATGCTTATTTTCGGAAAAACCGAAATTCCAAGTGGACATGGCATTCCTTATCACTAAATCATTTCCATATAGAGTGGTCGAGTTGGAGAATAAGGAAGGTGCAAAGTTTACGGTCAACGAACAGCGGATAAAGATCTACCTAGGACATTAAGAGAGTGTTAATGGAGTGGTTGAGTCATACTATATTGATAAATTTTTATTAATGAAGGGCTGCATTTTTCCATGACGTTAAATCAAGCGCTTCTTCTCCACCGAAAGAGTATCCTCTAGCCAGTGATAGGTTTTATTTTGTTTGTAGAAATAATTGTATTTTTGTTTTGTTTTGGTTCTTAGTCTTAGTTCATTCTTGCTTATGTACTAGGGTTGGGTAGAAATTACTATAGGGTTTGTGTCTCAAAAGTGTCTAGAAAAACACAAAAAGAATGGCCTAATAGGTGTTAAATGTCTAGGGACAAAAAGAAAAATCTGTATAATATGGGCTGGTGCAGAGTTCTAAGGACCCCATCGACGGGCCGCCGTTTAATCAACGGACCGTTGATGGTGTCCGTAGATCCCAGGTACATTTTTTAAATTGGTTAAGTCAAAAAGTCATCGACGATCCTAGTCGAGGGTCCGTTTATTGACCTAAGGATCATTGACGGGATTTCGTTAGTCCAAAATGCCAGTTACCCGACCCGACCAGACGAGTAATATTAAAGGACATAAAAATTTACATTCATTCCCAACTTCAAATTCTTTTAAAATTACCATGCATAAAAATTTCTAGTTCTTTATTTCCTTCCTTTATAACAAAACTCAACCTTTCCAAACCTCATTTCACTCCCAAATAAGAATCCTCTAATTCCCAATCTCTCTTTCCCCAAATTATGTCTGTCCCACAATTGTTCTTCAGCTGGTGATCGAGTTCAGACGTGTGGGCTAGTCTTTGAAACTTCATAGTGCACATAATTACTCCACTACTCCAAAAGGTATTTTGATTTCTCTAATAACATTGAATTTTCGTTAATAATTGAATTTATGAATTTAGAAGTGTGTTTTGATCTTGGGATGAGAGTCGGTGAAATTGCATTCTAGAACTTGTGTAGTTACGTCTAACGGAATGATAGAGAGTTGTTGTGTCACCTTGTAGTCTATATGAAATATGGGTATCTCTTTAGTTTTTGTAATTCCGACATAGGGTTTCTCACTGTGGATGAAGCAAAACACAAATTGTTTGAAAGCAAAATTCTATGAATGAGGAATTTGCCTTTTGGGCATTAAAATTGCATATCCAAACTTGAGTGTGTCAAAAGTTGTCTAAAATCGGACCTTACAAAAAAGACTTAAAATTTGTCTCACCCCGATAGTACGAGACCCCGTCGCAAACCTTCAATTTAATGGCGAGCCGTCGATGTAGTCCGTGACTTCACAAACTTAAATTTGTTTAAGTCTTAAACGACAGAAGTGGACTACGGTCCATCGATTGATCGACATATTCTTTTGCACTTCTGCTGTTTCCATCAGAGAACCTGTTTTATCTAACTTCTAAAAATAATCTAAGTGTTCAAACGACAGAAATGGACTACGGTCCATCGATTGATTGACGGACCGGTCTACACGACCATCATGAAGTTTGATTTTTTAGTTTAATAATTCTAAGTGTGAGACGACGGACCGCATCGAAGGACCTTCGATGGTGCTCGTTGATATGAATCTTAAGAATAGAATTGAGTTGTTTATATTTCAAATTGTCTTCGCCTTGTGTGTTTCAAATGTGTAGTAATGCTGAGTTGAGACTAACAACTACTCTATGTATAGGTACAAATGGCTCCCCGGAAGGTGATTCTCGCTGTAGTCACTGCCTCCCAGTCTGATGAGGAGTGCACACTGACCGACTCATCGTCCGGGGTTGCCTCTAGTTAAGAAGGAGTATCAGGCTCCGAATATCTCTACATTAGGTCCGGCCCAACTTTCTAGGTCAAAGGCAGCCACTGCCTTTGATTCCACCTCTAAAGGATCCACTAGGTCGGAGGGCCAAGACCACAAAGCCTCGTCATATGAGGCTAACAACTTGAAGTCTGTACCCGCACCCCTAGAAGATGACCCCCCACATATTGATGAGGAACCCAACCGTTGGTGTATCGACGGCCAATATTAGGTGTACAAGGACGCTAAAATGCTGAGTGAGAAGGAGGTGATTACCCAACTTGTAATGTCCCATAGCCAAAACAGACCAAAAATTAGTTTTTCTGAAAAATCTGCAGGTGCAACTAACGTGACCATCGACGGACTGTATCGTGAACCATGGTCTATCTTGCACAATCGTCGATGGGATCAGAAACTCCCAAAAATCTCAGCCATGAAAAATTGGTCAAGTGTTGGTCGACGGATGGACTTATGGTTCATAGGTCAGACTACGATCCGTAGTCTATGACCGTCGATCAAGACTCCCTTCACCCACTCTCTTACAAGAGCTACGAATTACAATCACGGTCCGTAGGTGGACCTACGAACCGTTGGTCTGACCGTATGTGGGAAATTAGCATACAGTTAAGGGGAAATGTCGTTTGGTCAACTTCAAATGGTTGTAAGTCTTAGCACATAATGAATTAGGTGTCCCATGACCTACCCATAGATAGATAATTGAATTAGCTTTCCATAACCACGGATCTTGCTAAAACCAGGACTGACGGTCTGTCGATTGGTCTGATAGCCACTTACCCAGGGGTATTTTGGTCTTTTACCACTTTGTTTTAACCTTAAGATACGTCGTTTTGACCCTAAATCTTCAGATTTAAGTAAATGTAAGTCTAGAAACATAATTAAAACTCAGTTATAAATGCATAATTATTAGATTAATTATTGCATTCTCAGTTGGCATGTTCAGTTTTGAGTTATCCAGTATTTAAAGAAACTCAGACATAAACAGTAAATTTAAAGAATTCATTGGGAATAGCATCATACCGAGTTGGACAAGGGTTTAGCGTACCCAATAGTTCCAGAACTACTAGCCAAGTAGATTGTAAGTCTCCTCTCTGGGCAATCAATTTAGTGATCACGCCAGCATGCCTTTATACCTTTGGCAGGGTATTTTTGGTCCTTTCGATGGGGCGTATACATCGAACTCCACATTTAGCTCATGTGGTTTTATTATCGATTATTAGTAGCTCCCACATATCATTAAGACTCTCATCATTAACCATTTATCAGTATATTCAGTATTTTTTTCCAGCATGTTATAAATTGGTCATTGCATCTAGTAAGCTCAAAATTTAGTTTTTCATATCAGAATATTATACTTGCTTTTATGCTTGTTCAGTTATATTTTACTTCATTTTAATCTATCCCACATGCTGAGTAATTTTCAAGTTCTGACGCATGCATGCACTACATCTTCTCGTAAGGTTCACGCGTAGATCGATTTCGAACTCCAGTTCAGCAGATTAAGTGGTGAGTCCTCATCCTCCAAGGACAATACTCAGTACTTTCATTTCACTCCTGTAGTCATTTAGTTTCAATTTTTGCTAGATTTAGCTTGGGGCTTGTCCCAGTATTTCTAGTCTAGATTAGTGGCTTACTTTACACATAGTTAGTTTCAGTTTAATGTTGAGTTAATAACTTCATAGTACTAAACTCACCAGCCTTCATTATCAGTTTTTAGCATATGAGTATTCCACATTTTTTCATTATAAATTATGATTTAGCTTCCGCATCAGTTATTCTCTTTAGTATGCTTATGATCATGCCTGCAAGGTTAGCTTGGATTGTCACACCCCTTTTTTTTCTCAAATATTTTTTGATTTTATTGTTTTGAAAGAGAAAGAATTTTTCCAATTAAAGTGATATTTTGAAATAAAGGGATAGTATTATTCAGAATCGCCACTTGGAATTGAGTTATAGTGTTCCAAGTCACCTTATTTAAATCTCTAATAAAAGAGAAATTTGACTGTATTTTTATTGGTCTGCAAACTAGAAATCCAGGTAAGGAAAACTGTTGAACGAGGGGAAGGTGTTAGTCGCACCTCGAGTCCCGTGGTTCTAGCACGGTCATTTCATTGACTTTTATATGACTTGATTTTATTTTGAAAATTATATTATTTAAATTATAATAAAAATGTTTTTACTTTATTCTCTCATTTATTTTAAACCTTTTAAAAGTCGTCTTATTTATTTTAAATATATTTAAAATTATATATATATATATATATATATATATATATATATTATGTGTAGAATTTATATAGGTGTTTAATATTTAGGAAATAGAATTTGTGTACCAAATTTTTTTTAGAGTTCAAGTTAATTTAAAATTGTATTTTTTTTAAAAAAAAATAGATCCAAAATACGAGGTAAAATTGTATGAAATTTATGATTAATTTTAGAAAAAAAAATCTAAAGAGATTAAGAACATTTCTTTTTAAAAAGTTTTTTTAATTTAATTTTTTTCTCGTCTTCTCCTTTTTCACGTTAAAAATTACCCTTTTAATTTATTATTATTTATTTAATTTTTAGCAACATTCTGTTTCTCCTATATTAGAGTTTTTTTTAGTGATTAGCTCTTTATTTTTATCTTCAGCATATTATTTTATTACATTTCTATTTTATATAATTTTACAATAACGTAATTTTTATTTATTTAGTTTTGGTTTTCCATTTTTTAAAAAAAAATATTATTTGTTTTTCTTTCATTTAATAAGTTTAATCTTTTCCTTTATTTTTAATCTTTCTCTCTCTTTTTTACGTTTTACTTTCCTTTTTCTTAATTTGTATTTTTTGACTCTCTGTAAAAAAAATTACCTTTTACTCTAATTTAATTCAATTTGTTTTCTTCTGCTTTTTCCAACAAGTTTATTTATTTATATATTTATTTATTTACTTACTATTTTATCAAAATCACAAAAGCTTTTCTAAATCACTAGTCGATTAAATTTTAGTTTATGCACAAGTCTACGTAAATTTAACAAAATCTTTTGAAGTGAAAACTAGACGGAAGAATATACTAATCTATTCAACTTTAACAAATCAACATTATAAGGCGGTATGGATTACAAATTGCATCTAAAAAGTATAATAATAGCAAATAATAATAATAATAATAATTTAACAATATAAAACATAATACATGCAATTTGAAGAATTTCATACTATTGGAATCAAATTTTCATACAAGTAATATTATTTAAATCACGCGAGAATTTAAAGTTACCTCACTGCGAAAAGTGATACCACAAAAGCAAGATGTTATCCACGAATTTGGAATCACAATCAAAATCTCTAACTCTCTCCTAATTCTCAAAATAAAATTTCATTCTTTTCATCGCTTTTTACTTTTGTTTTTTTCTCTCTCTATATTTCAACGTGCCTCTTGTGTTCTTTATATCTCTCAGTATATTTTTTTTCAACTGAACGTGAATTATATAATGTGGGTGAGAATCCTGTGCTAATTCAAAGGAACGTAGTGTAATGAGATTAGGATTTAATTTGAATATTAGTTGAGAAAATTAAGGTTGTTATAAAGATATAAAAATAAAATAAAAAAATAATAATAATAGGAAATTAAGAAAAAAAAACGTGTGAACAACAAAAAAACATACGTGCAAAAAGAAATAAAAATAATTATAAAAAAAAAGTGGGATAATAAGTTAGGAAGTTGGGAGTAATTAGGATAAATTAAAACAAATTTGAAATTATTTAGGACTCCTCTTTTCTTTTCTTTTTCTATACTCTTTCATAATATTTTCTATATTATAATTATTTTTGGACTAGATAGAATTAATAAATAATTTAAATTCCCAACTTCTAATTATTAGTTTTTATTATTATTAAACTATAACTGATCTTATAGTTTATATTAACTATTTTTATTAATCTTGTCAATTGGTGTAAAAGTATTACGTTTTGGTAAAAAAATTAGGTGTTCATAGTATATCCCTCTTTGCTTGGAAACATGAAGAGTTTTTATGCAATGGTGTGAACAATGTGACTAATTTTTTACTGAAACATTTATGCCAAAATGTGAAAATTAATAAAAGAGAAGAGGTTTAATTACATCCTAACATTTGAAAAACTACCTATTCTTAATTGATGATAAGAAGTCACGCATAGTTCCAATGAGTTAGGTAGTCGAGTGTGGTTTGGTCAATATTCCGATTCGTAGCTCCAACTATTAAAAAAGAAAATGCAGAAGGAAAGATAGGAAATCCTATCTACTCCAATAGAGCTTAGCCTTCAATTTGATATCTCGGTTATTATTTCACCCTCTTTGGAAGATTAATCGATTCCGAACTTTGATCTAGACATCTGAGTTTAAGATTTGAAACTTCATGACTTGACATCAACCATTGACGTTCTTCTGCATGATATTCTTGAAAACTTGTTTTCTTGAAAGGACGAATTCTTTTATTCTTGAACGGGAGATTTGTGTACAATGTAGAAATCTGCACACCATACAAAAATGAAACAAATTTGTTGCGCATTTTGCAGTAGGAAATTTTGTGAGTTATTGATGAAATCTATAAAAGTCTAAACTAACAAGAAAAATAATGTTTTTGTAGCCATTACAAAATATAAATATAAGACTAAATGGAATTTATTATCCAAATTTCAACCAGAGGTTATTTTGCCCTGTGATAACATGAAAAATAAAATAGAGGTTATTGTGCCTATATGCAATCAGGGGTTAATGTGCCCTAGAAGACTTAAAAAATAAGATAGGGGTTATTGTGTCCTATATGCAATCAGGGGTTAATGTGCCCTAGAAGATATAAAAAAATACGATAGGGGTTATTGTTCCCTATATGCAACCAGGGGTTATTGTGTCATACGAAGACATGAAAAATAAAATAGGGGTTATTGTGCCCATATGCAACCAGGGGTTATTGTGCCCTGTGAAGACATTAAAAAATAAGATAGGGGTTATTGTGCCCTTTATGCAATCCAGGGGTTATTGTGCCCTGTGAAGACATGTAAAATAAAATAGGTGTTATTGTGACCTATATGCAACCAGGGGTTATTGTGCCCTGTGAATACTTGAAAACATAGGATATGGGTTATTGTTCCCTATATGCAACCAAGGGTTATTGTTTCCTCTGAAGACATGAAAAATAGGATAAGGTTTTATATTAAATCATGGGTTAATGTGCCCTATAAGAAATGAAAAAAATGATAGGGTTTATTGTGTCCTAGATACAACCAGGGGATATTGTGCCTTGTGAAGACATGAAAAATAAAATAGGGGTTATTGTGTCCTATATGGAACCAGGAGTTGTTCTACTATGTGAAGACATAAAAAAATAAGATAGGGGTCATTGTGCCCTATATGCAATCCAGGGGTTGTTGTGGCTTGTGAAGACATGAAAAATAAAATAGGATTTATTGTGCCCTATACGCAACCAGGGGTTAATTGTACCTTGTGCAAACATGAAAACATAGAATAGGGGTTGTTGTGTCCTATATGCAACCATGTTTTTTTTTACTTATAGTATTATTATTTAACATTATTATAAGTTATTTTATTTTTATAAGTACACTGATCAATCTAAATATAAAATAAAATGCCTCAAATTTTATTAGGAAAAATAATCCTTTTTTTTGCATATTATATGAGAGACAAAGATTCAAGAACTTATCTTCGTGGTGTTTTTCTCTAGCGAATAACTTGCACAATTTGTGTTTATAGCTCTTTCATCCTATAAAATTGTTTCTCTTTTGATTGTGCTCATTCCAAGACGACATGTCATCATTTGATAAATGGTATTGTTCGTGATTTATTACCTAGTTGACATTCTTATCTTTTTACTTTCGTCTTATGGTTGTCGTGAGATTTCTCATTTATAACACCCTCTTTTTTTCGTAATACACCATAGTCCACAACGTCATGTTTCAACCCTTTGAGATTTGAATAACATGATTATTATTTTATTGAGTGATTACATCGAACCTCAATGAAGGGCTGCCTACATATCCGCTTAGGATTCGGGTCAAACATAGTTCAATAAAAAGTTATTTTTCTTTTTCTTAATTATATAATGAAAAAAATGGGAAAAAGAATCAGTTCATGTTTGACAATGTTTTGACTTAAGTTGCTACCAACAATTAGTATTATGCAAATGAACCATATTCAACTACTATCAAACTGAGGCCAACTTTGATTAATTTATATAGTTTCAAATTGTATTTCAAATATGCTTAAGTATTTATAATATTAATTTATCTTGCCAAAATTAAGGGATATAATTATTTGTATCATCATCTTTCAAATGCACTCGCAACATATGAAAGTCTTGCTTCACACAATATAATAATTTAGATCGTAGGGAATTTTCGAAAGTCACTCACACTCAAAAAGATGTTCAATGCATAAGATTGAGATACCATATGCTTGGCCCTCGTGTAAGAATCTACTAATGTGAGAACATAAAAAATGAAATCAAACAAGACTTGTTATTGGCTTGTAATGTAGTCTTAGGGAAAGGTAGGATATTTATTCTGGATAAAGTGATTATTTCATCAGAATTTTCACAATGGTTTTAATACTTTTTTCATTTTTGCATTTGACCTTGTTTTCTTGTAAGCTCCGTCTTATTTATTTTTCTCTTCCTTTTTTGATTCTCCTTCCTTTTTTGAGATTTTTTTAATTTTTTTTATTCTATCTTTTTTTTGGACATATTTTGTTTTTTTCACTTGGTTACCCAACTTAGGTCTTTGGTGTTATATATATATTTCATAGTGCGCTCAAGGAGGTGAGACAAAGGGATTAGCGCATTTATACACTCCAAATGTATATGCTAAGATGTCGTTATTCAAATAAAAAAAACTTCAGGCTCGAAGTGAGATTTCTATAGTTAACAAGTAATTTGGTAGGCTTGAAAGGCACAATCGAATCACAGAAACCCTATAATCTTTTCTCAAGTTAAATATTGCTCAAAATTTCGTCTTAACCAACATTCGGACCAAGTTCTAGATCAACAAGATTATGTCTTTGAATTTTATATTTAATGATCACCACACAATGCATTTGAAATGAAGATGTCGAATTTATTTTATCCATATCTTTAAAGAAGATAATTTCTCAAGTATTACATAAATATATTGAGAGATGTCAATAGAAGTCTAGAGATCACAACAAAGTTGATCTGTCTTTTCAAATAGTTGAACATTTTTTTATTGTTGTTATGCATGACTCTAAGCTTGTTGTAACCAACCAAGTAAAAATAGATTTTTTCCCAAGTTTATGTGACGAGAATTTTTAGATTTTTTCTTGGTTGGACCAAATCTAAAAAATAAGGTTGCCTACGTATCTTGTAAAAGCAAGAATCAGGTCAAACATAGTTCCGAAATATGAGTAAAAACATTTTGGTTTTATTGAGGACAAATTCCCTTTTTAATGAATACACATATTATTTCATTTTTTAATTTTAAATAATAATTAAGAATTTTTTTATTTTTTATTTTTCAAATAAGGATCACCGAATCCATGGAAGGTTGCCTACATATCTCATGAAGGTGAGAATCAGGTGTGCGTAGTTCGTTCAGATTGAACACTTAAATAATTATTGATAGAAATTTGTTGACAAATGCAACTCTTTTCTTCATTTAAAGTGATATAAGAAAACTTTTCAAAATTCTTTTTGTGATCTTTACATTGTAAAATAAAAAACTTTTTTCTATTTTTTTATATTTTAATTTATAATGGTAAATTGAGTTATCTATCCTATATAGATATGATCATATGTAGAGTCTTTCATAAAATCATATGTAAATGATTCAAATAATGAAGTATACTAGGAACAACCATATTTGATTTCAATTATCAAGCTTAAACCCATGGAGAAAAGTATATAGACTGACTGTAAAATGAGCAGACAACTCGAGTTATGGAGTAGCAATGTATCGGTAGCAGCGTTTTCCCGCTTTGTGCTTAGGTGCTTCCTATCCTAAATATGTGTCACTAAAAATCCTTTACAATGGACCGAATATCCACTGGCTATTTTGATAGAAGTGGGGTGCGTAGTTGTAATTCCCATAATATTATTATTGAAGACTCAGTAAAATGCTCGAGGGAAGACAATTTATATGCAGTTCCAATAATATCAAACATTAAATAAGTAGACAATTAGCACATTAAGACAAATAAATACAATTGTAATCATTTAAAATTTATTAAATATAAATTTATAAAATGATTCGGATTATATTGAATCAATAAATATATTAATTCAAATAAATATTGTGGATTGATATAATTGAGTTAAATATTTAAGTCCAACAAATCTGAATTTAATTAAACTCTAAATTAATTGATTTGTTCTACATTGGATGAACCCAATTTGTTAAACCCAATCTCATCTCATTCTAGAGCCCATCTTGGCACCACGTGTGCAGATGATGTGGATTCCAAGTCAAAATAAGAAAACCAATAGAATCATGACATGTGTCAAAGATGACAAGCGCGCTCCATAAAGCCCAAATGCCATATCACTTCAATCTGATTGGCTGAACCGAATCCTATTTCAATCGCAACTCCTCTATTCTAAAACTATAAATAGGGGTCCTCATAATTCATAAAAGGGACAGAAAATTCTAAACAAGAAGCTAGAGAAACTCTGTGGTACAAACACCATTTAAATATCTACAAAGCTACAAGTTTAAGAATTCAAGAATTCAAGTTCAAGAACGATCAAGATCAAGACCACCAAATTCAAGAACAAGCTCGAAGCCCTTGAGTTCAAATAAAAGTCAAGATCTAGATAAAGTTCAAGTTCAAGTTCATCATAGATTCAAGAACAAGCTTTAATGCCCTTGAATTTATATTTGAAAAGGCAAATTCAGAGGAATTATAGAGATTGTAACACTCACATTTGAAATAATAAAATTGATTGTTGCTATAATTTTCCGTTCATGAATATTGTTTTCTCAGCGCGAATTTTATTGTCTACAAATTCTGGCACGCCCAGTAGGACAATCTCTACCTCTCATCTGAACTTTTCAAACGTCAAAGAATATCAAGATGACTTCCCTGAACGACATGAACAACAACTCTCGATCAACCGCCTCTAAGGTCACTAGCTCCAAGTTCTCTACTGAAGTTGAAGACATCCTTGGTGTTATCTTTGGATGTTTTGGAGCTGTTACGAGAAAGAAGGCTGCTAAACTAGGACAACAAACGCTTCAAGTGTCGTCTGTGTCAACTCCTGTTTTTGCGACTTCGACTCCAAAAAGGAGCAAGTTCCTCCACAAATGTTCTAGAAGGAGGAAGTAGTGTTGCTGAAAAGATCAAGAAGACCTTGGCTCTACTTGAGCAATCTGGTTCCAAGAACTCTACCACAAGGGAAAACTATGATTCAACTTATGAATCATCTCCACGTATATCACGTAACGTGAGTCCACAGAAAATTAACTTACGCGACAATCAATGTTACTCTCCTGCATCTCCGATGATCATGCAAACGATGGTGACTGTTGCTTCCTCTCTTGAGGAACAACTTGCAAATCTGACGAAGTTGGTTGAAGGATTGACGAATCATGTACAACTCCAAGAATCTCAAATTGACAATTTGATGGACAGGATAGAAGGACTTTTAGATGGAGTTGCGAGCCATGCACCTAGAGAGGGCATTGAAGTTCAAGAAATCGATGATCCTGCTAAGAAATCCCCATTTGTTAAAGAGATGCCAGTTTCTTTTGAAGGAATGATCCCTCTCGATCTATTGAAGGAGTTTATTGAAGTCATTATCAAAGATAAGTATGAAGTCTCCACCAAGTCTTGTCATATGTATGCTAAGCCATACACTGCTAGGATTGATAACTTTAAAATGCCTGTTGGTTATCAACCTCCCAAATTTCAACAATTTGAGGGAAAAGGAAATCCGAAACAACATGTCACACACTTCGTGGAGACATGTAATAATGCTAGAACATATGGAGACTATCTTGTCAAACAGTTTGTTCGCTCTCTAAAAGGAAATGCCTTTGATTGGTACACGGATCTCGAACCTAAGTCTATTGATAGTTGGGAGCAACTGTTTCTTAATCGCTTCTATAGCACAAGGCGCACGGTGAGCATCATAGAACTCACGAATACTCGCCAAAGGAAGGATGAAACGGTGATAGATTTCATAAATTGGTGGAGGAACGCGAGCCTAAATTGCAAGGACAGGCTTACTGAAGCTTTCTACAATCGAAATGTGTATTCAAGGAATGCACTGGGAGCTTCTTTACATCTTGTAAGGAATAAAACCAAAAAATTTCGAGGATTTAGCTACTCACGGTCATGCTATGGAGTTGAGCATGACATCTGTCGGAAAAGATATGACTATTGTCCATGATCCTTGCAAAGGAAGGGACAAACAGGAACCCAAGAGATGGAGCAAAGTTCTTCCCAGAAATGACAACAAAGAATCCATGACTGTAAATGTGTCACCCGCAAAATTCACCACGAATGAGGGCGTAAAACAAAATGTGATAACGACTTTCCAAGCACGTTCAAATCAAAAGTCGACGCTAAGGGAGATGCAAGGGAAAAAGTATTCCTTCTTGGATTATGACGTTTCTGAAATTTTTAATGAATTGCTTGAGTTAAAGCTCATTGACTTGCCAGAGATTAAGTGACCCGATGAAGCTGGAAAAACTGATGACCCAAATTATTGCAAGTATCACAGAGTTGTGAGTCATCCGCTTGAAAAATGTTTTGTCTTTAATGATAGAGTTATGCGATTGGTAAACAAAAATAAAACTATCCTTGATTATGAGAAGTCTAGTTCTAACTAGATGTCTATTCATGTTTGGGTCATTGGATCCAATACAAATGTATATCTCTTAAAAGCATGAAGAAAAGCCAGTAGAACAGGACGTTGACATAGATGGTGATAAGGGTTGGATTCTTGTAACTAGGCGAAGACGCAACAAGTCAAGCTTACGAAAAGAATTATCCGAGCAACCGGTTAGAGGAAAAATGGTGAAGAAATCAGAGAAGCAAAAATCTATCAAGCGCCCCAAAAGGGAAAATGTTGAAGTGCATCACTACCAAAAACCTCGACGTCTTGTCACTCAAGAGGAATTCTTGCCAAGCTCGTTTGATACAAAGTCTACTCAAGGTAATGACGAGGCATCATGTTTCAATGTGGATAAAGGACAAACAATGAAGCTGCCTCCTACTGTAAAAGAAGGAATAACGAGTAAATCCTCACCAAAAGTGTCTCCTGGGGAAGAAGAAAAAGAAACAAGGGAAATCTCATAAATGATGTCTCTTTCATCTTCTAAAAAATCTATTGAACTTTCTATCCAACAAGCACATTATGTGATACTAAAATCACATTTATGGATAACGATATTCTATTTGGTGAAACACTACACAATCGTCGTTTGTATATGGTGGGTCATGTGCTAGAGAAGAAGATAAATAGAATATTAATAGATGAATGATTTGGAGTTAACATTTTGCCTATCCACACATTGGAGGAACTTGGCATCCCCACTGGGGAACTTAGTGAAAGTCGTCTGTTGATACAAGGATTTAATCTAGGTAAGCGGAGGTCCATAGACTCTATTAAATTAGAGATCCACATGGGAGATTTGCGATCCAGGGCATGGATGCATGTGATTTACACAAAGACATCATACAACATATTACTTGGCAGGCCTTGGGTACATGAGAATAGAATTGTCTCATCTTCTTACTCTCAATGTTTGAAATATCTTGAAGGTTGAATGGAAAGAAAGATAGTTGCAGATGATAATCCTTTTACCGAAGTGGAGACACACTTTCGGATGCGAAATTCTATATGAGAAGTTATGTTGTTAAAATTGTCAAATCCAATGACATCAAATCAATCAAGATTGATAATATCCTAAGTAAATGAATTGATACAACTATCGAAAAGGTGAAAATTGACATTAAAGACTCTTGTCCCATTCTTAATGAAGGGAAGATCTTGTCTTCAAAGAAAAAGCAGACTTCTAGGCTTTGGTATGTTCAAAAAGAGAAGAAAAAACAAGATCAACCATCTAACCTTGAAGAAAATGCATTAAGAGGGCTAAATCTTCCTATCAGACGGATTGATGCAATAAACTTGTCTGCAAAGTTGCCAGAAAATTCAGTCGCTCAAGATCAAGTGCTAGATATGGCTCTCCCTACAAAGAGCACAAGAGAAGGTTTTGATCCCAATGCCTACAAGTTATTTGTGAAGGCAGGATACAACCCTAGCGAGCCATCATCGTTAGGGAGACTCTTATCAGAAGATACAACTAGGAAAGCACGTGAAGGCCCAGGTTATAGCCAACCACCACCAATTCACATTTCCATAAGAAGGGCCACTTATAATCATATAACTTTTGATTATGACGTCACTGCTCCCTGATATACCGTGGTTTCACGGTATAAATAATACTTTTTCCTTAAGCTTAGTGTGTCTGAAAGCCTTTTTGTGCTAAGTTTGATATATGTTTCTCTTTATTCTGCAGGAAATCTGTCCAGAGCTGAAAGCGGAGATTTTGAGCGAAAAAATGCAGAAGAGACCACCTACGGAGCTTATGACGGTTTGTCGTGCCTGTGATGGTCCGTAGGTGGCAGCGTATAGAAGCTGCTGAAGGAAGATGGGGAAGTGTGACCAAGTGTGGGAATACGAAGTTTGTGACGGTCCGTCATGGCTATGACAGTCCGTCCTGCAGGTTCGTCGTGAACATCAGAGAAGTGATCCCAGTACCCAGATTTCAAGAGTTGAAGTATTTTGAAACGAAGACCATCGACGGACCGTTGTGCCTATGACGGTCCGTCATACTTTCCGTCGAGGGGAATGAAGAAAGAAGCAGAAGAAATTGCACCAAGTATGGGACGACGGTGTCCACGACGGTCCGTTGTGACCACGACGGTCCATCGCGTGGTCCATCGACCCAGCCGCGTTTTGGCAGATTTTTAGTAATTAGAATCCTTGTGTAATTAGGTTTTTATTTTTTATAAATAGTTCAAAAAAACCTCGTTTTTGAGGTTAGACTCTGGGAGATTAGACATCATATTATTAGACTTTGTGTATTAGTGTTTGATTTTGGAGATTCTTACAAGTGATTTTTGGTGATTAATCAAGCAAATTTTCGGACTTTATTCTTTCTCATTGAAGTAAGTACATGAATTCTTGTTTAACATATTTGAATATTGTGTTTATGGCTATGAGGAACTGAACTCCATAACTAGGGTTGTGGGAACCATAGGCAAAGAATGAGATAAACCCTAGATAAAATAACAATTCTAGAATAGTGTCTTGCATGTATTAATAATTCTTTTGCTTAGAAGTCTTTTTAATGGATGATAAACGTTAGAACTCTCCTTAATTCTACTTGCCGGACCAAGGAGGTAGATAATAGGAAAAGAATTATTAACATAGATTTAGTGTATACTATCTAATAGGATAGTATTGATTGGTACGAGGTAATTACTTAGTCAAATATCGAATACGATGCTTAATATGAGGTAAAGATAAGGGTTAGGAAAGCAACACACGTAGCCGGACCAAGGTGTGGAGTGAGATTTTCTAGATGCCGCAGCAAGGATTTACAAATACATAACTTATCACTTTGCATACAAGATACTAAGAAAGAATTGTTATAGTTAGAATTATCAAGTTATGAACCTGTGGGGAACACGTAAACCCTAGTTACTTTGATTAATTGATTAAAACCTTAAATTAAAAGTTGTTAAGTGTCTCTTTCAAGTTCGTTGTTTTCACTTATTTAGAGATAGAACCCCCCTTTTTATGTTTTTACTTTCTAAGGAAGTAATCAACCGAACAATAGTAATAACAAGTTGAAGTTAAGTCTAGACTATTTTCCTCGTGGGAACGATCCCAACCTCACTAGTTGGGTTATTTACTTGATGCGACCGCTTTACTTCTCATTTGAGAAGTAAGTTTGAGCGTATCAAATTTTGGCGCCGCTGCCGGGGATTTTAGCTTTTAGATTAACTTGAACTTATTACTAAAGTTTAGTTGATATTTTATTGATTATACTTTGTTTTATTGTTTTTGATTTCCTTTCAGAACTATCCTCCTTGTATGCCAAATACACGGAGAGGAAGAGAACCCTTATTTACCTATGATCACGAGCTAGAGCATACACTGCGCAATTTGAATCGAAACTTGGGAATAAATGATAAGGAACCAAACCAGAACATCCCAGATCCAGTGGATTTTCATGGTCAGATGTTACCCGACGCTCCGAGTGAACATCAGCAGAGGGGACAAAATCCCGTTCCACGGCCCCAAGCATACTACAGAGGGTATGATAAAATAGCAGACTCGGATGGGTCACTTGTCGTGCCCCCTCTACCCACAGGCCACACTTTTGTGGTAACTAGTAGCTTGATGAAAATTCTCACTGCCAGAGGTTTGTTTTCAGGGCTACCTTCTGAGGATCCACATGCCCATATAGCTAAGGTAAGGGAAGTGTGTAAAAGTTGTGTGGGGAGGCCTGATTTGGATCTAGATGTAATAGGTCTCAGAGTGTTTCCTCTCTCACTGACGGGAGAGGCTGCTATGTGGTTTACTGAGCTCCCATACAACTCCATTTTAACTTGGAACCAACTACGGGATGTCTTCTTAGCACGCTACTATCTGGTCTCCAAAAAATTAAACCACAAAGACAAGGTGAATAACTTTGTGGCACTACCAGGAGAGTCAGTTAGTAGTTCTTGGGATAGATTCACCTCATTCTTGAGAAGTGTCCCAAATCACCGTATTGATGATGTCACTAAAGGAATACTTCTATCGGGGACAGGATGATAACAATAAAGCATTCTTGGACACTATAGCAAGTGGATCTTATGGAGAATACCCTTATGCTGAGATTGCTGAGAAATTAGAGAAAATCTCCCGTAACAACAATGCTTGGAGTACTAGGAAGTCGGATACAGGGAGAAACACCTTCGCAGTGCAGTCCACTCACAACCCAGCCACAGATGATATTTGTGAAGAAATGGCTCAGATGAGAACTGAGCTTGGGTTGGTACTAAAACATGTCACTAGGTGCAGAAAAGATTAATGCAGTCAACTACTTGGCTAAACCACCACCTCCAATCGATGAGTGTTATTATGAGGAGGATTCCTATGCAGTAAATGAACAGATGGGGGGTTTTCGACCAAGTGCCCAAGGCTCTAATCAGGAGAATTGGCGCCAAGGTCAAGGGAACCAAGGTCGGAAATATGGTAACTACAATCGTGAGGGTCATTATGTCCGAGATGGAAAATACAATTGCAACAACAATTTCAACAGGGGTAACTATGGTAATAGAAACGACAGGAATGGACCCTATGTTCCTCCTAAAAATCGTGAAGTTACTCCTAGGGATGGTGGAGGTAGTATGTCGCGAGTTGAGGATAAGTTGCATAAAATGATGAGGAGGTTCGATGCTAGTGATGAACACATTAAAGAGTTGAGGTGTGATTTAGCTAGTATTGGGCAAAAAGTTGGTACACATGCAATTTCGATTAAACAGATCGAATTGCAAGTGGCCTAATTATCTGCGACAGTGAACACACGACAACCAGGCACTCTTCCTAGCAACACTGTCCAAAATCCAAAGAAAGATGCGCACTGCATGGCAATCACTACACGGGGTGGTAGACAAACCATAGACCCACCTATGCCATCTACTGAGGAAAATGTGGTAAAGGGTAGTAGTGAAGATGAGGAAAGTAATGGAAAAGATGCAGAAGTACCTATCAAGGTAATTCCCATGCCTAGGCCACCACCCCCATTTCCTCAAAGATTAGTGAAAAAGAATGAGGATGGTAAATACCGGCGCTTCATAACAATGTTGAAGCAGCTCTCTATCAATGTCCCTTTTGTAGAAGCTCTAGAACAAATGCCCGGTTATGCCAAATTTATGAAAGATCTGGTCACCAAGAAAAGATCGGTCACTTTTGAGGATGATGATAGATTGCAGCATTGTAGTGCTATTGCTACAAGATCCCTAGTACAAAAGAAAAAAGATCCGAGTGCATTCACTATTCCTTTTACAGTTGGGTCATTACATTTTGCGAAAGCATTATGTGATCTAGGGGCAAGCATAAATCTAATGTCTCTCTCAATTTACAAGAAGTTGGGTTTTGGGGATCCAAAACCCACTGCGATGCGGCTACTGATGGCCGATCGGACAGTGAAAAAGCCAATAGGGATACTCCATGATGTGCTAGTAAAAGTGGAGTCATTCATCTTTCCAGCAGATATTGTTATTCTTGATCGCGAAGTCGATTTTGAGGTGCCCATTATTCATGGGAGGCCATTCCTTGCTACAGGTAGAGCCTTAGTTGATATGGAGAAGGGACAGATGACATTTCAGTTGAATAATGAAGAAGCAACCTTCAACATTTGTAGGACCATGAGGCAGATTGGTGAGCTCCAATCGGTATCTGCCATTTCCCACAAAGAAAAGATGAAGAAGGGAACTTAACAGAAAATTGCAAAACAAGAGTTTATGGTTGGGGATTTGGTGCTTTTAGACAGTTCTGGGGTGCTTTGTCTTCCGGGCAAGCTCAAGTCCAAATGGACTAGCCCTTACTTGATTACCCAAGTATTCCCTCATGGGGCAGTTGAGTTAAAAGCCAAGGGGGGAGTGCGGTTTAAGAGTAATAGAGATAGAATAAAACTCTATTTTGGGCATAAGGCATCGGGGAATAAAGTGATAGAGGCATACCATCTTGTTGAAGTCTGAGTAATCGAGTGTCTCCAGTCGTGCCGCGACATTAAATCAGGCGCTTGTTGGGAGGCAACCCAATACTTATCGTCTTTTTAATAATGGTAGCATTTTTTTATTAATGGTTTTTAAATTTGCAGGCACATCACCAGGAAATTCTGCAGAAAAGTACTCCGCAACATCCACTGATGGATACATCGACGGACCATTGCGCATGCGACGGACCATCGTAGGCATCCGTCACACCAGGTACGTCTTTCTGTCATTTTGAAATTAAAGAACACACGACGGAACCTACGACGGGTTGTCGCAAGTGCGACGGACCGTCGTCAGGGAACCGTCGCGTGATTAATGAATTCTACCCGACCCGACCCGGCTGAACCCTTTTCAAAATCTGACCGTTTATACTCCCCACCCCTCCACATTTCACCCTATTACTTCCTTGTTCCCAACATCTCCCCTTTATTTTCAACTACCACACTTCCCCTCACTGATCATTGCCCGCAAAATCCTCCTAAGCCTTATACTTATCATCCACTAGTCCGTGCTGCTGCTGTAGGTGTCTACCTTGCCAACTGAATCATTCTTCATTTGTTTTTCTCCATTTCCAAGGTATGTGTCTCTAAATTTATACTCATTTATCTTGCATTTTGGTTATGTAGTTATTATTAGCTTAGTTCTTAGTAGTATATTGTTTCCTTTATATGCTTATGTCTAAACCTAGGCTCAAAATGTTCGAATGTGCCATGTTGATAACCCTAGGCATAGGTGATTTTGCATTGGTAGTTTCCTAGGTAGTTGGGATAGACTCATATAGGTCCACAACACTACAAGACTATGTGGGTACATCAGGGATGCATAGTGTACCCCCAGTTCTAACACTGCTACTCAGAATGAGACCCCGATGACGGACCGTCGCACACACGACGGACCGTCATAGGGTCTGTGTCAAAAGCCCTAGCACCCTGTCCCAACGACGCCTGTGACGGACTGTTGTCTTCACGACAGTCCGTCTTGCACAACCATTCTGGTTGTCAGAGACCCTGTTTCTAAGGGTCTTTCAAAATTTTATAAGTGTCCTACGACGGACCGTCATACCCACGACGGTCCGTCCTGCACGACCGTCCTGATGGTCAGAGACCCCTCTGCTAAGGGTCTCCCAACATTTTTCAAGTGTCCTACGATGGACACTTACGACGGACCGTCGTCCCCTCGACGGTCCGTCCTGCACGACCGTCATGATGGTCAGAGACTCCTATGATAAGGGTCTCCCAACATTTTCTATGTGTCCTACGACGGACTCTTACGACGGACCGTCGTACCAACGACGGACCGTCGTACCAATGACGGACCGTCGTACCAACGACGGTCCATTCTGCACGACCTTCATGATGGTCAGAGACCCCTCTGATAAGGGTCTCCCAACATTTCCTAAGTGTCCTACGACGGACCATCGTACGATCGACGGTCCGTCCTGCTTGACCGTCATGATGGTCAGAGACCCCTCCTTAAGGGTTCTTTATATATACATAGACCAAGTACAACACGACGAACCTCATGACGGTCCGTCATATCCACGACGAGCCGTCATCTAGCCCGTCGTGTGATACAGTTTCATTATCACTTACACACTATTTTAAATGTTTTATGTCGTATGGGCTTGCCTTTCTTGTTTGCCACTACTCGTACTAATAGTGATCCTTCGCAGGTACTATCTACTATGGCACCCAAGCAAGACCGAACCTACACACGCGGGCGATCCAAGTCTGTTGCCCCGTCTGCACGCTTGATCATCGGCTCTGATGATGAGCGGGACCCTGAATATGTGCCCCCAGGCACTTCCGCACCTTCCCGTGCTGCACGTGCTCCTAGAGCCATACCCAAGACGGTGGCGTCCGGCGTAGTCACTGCCTCCCAGGCTAATAAGGAGCGCACACTGGCCGGCACACCCTCTGGGTCAGCCACAAATGAGGAAGGAGCGTCTGGCTCTTTAGGAGTATCATGGTCCGAGGAAGCGTCGGGGTCTGCTGAGGTTCCCGCACCCGCCACTGCTACAGCATCGGCCTCGTTTGATGAGGCTGACAGTTCAGACTCTACATCCGGCACACCAGCCCAGGTCCCCACCCTAGCCTCTGACCAGCCAAATCGGTGGTGTGTCGAAGGCCAGTTTCAAGTTTACTCCGACGCCAAATTCCTTACTGATAAAGGAGTAATGACTCGGACACTCACCTTGGAGCGGCGGGTACTTACAAGGAGTCTCCTATCGATGCCGGAGATCCACAACCTCTTCACCAGGATTCGCTTAAAGTGGACAGCCCGTACGTTGGGATGATACAGCAAGGAAATGGTTCGAGAGTTCTACGCATCTTATGTAGCGACTCTCCGATCACAGATCGATAGGTGGGCTGCTCCCGCTAAACAGGCCCCACTGGAGCAGGTTCGAGTCCGGGGCGTGCAGGTTGACATTTCCCTGCCAGCTATCCGCCGGTTCCTCTACGGTGAGAGTGCAGATGCTACGAGGACCCCCATCACTGCCGAGTTTGACTACCACTGGCAGATTGTAAAGGATGGATAGTTCTTGCGTGAGCCAGCAATGAGAGAGACCACCAAGAGGTGGATGGCCCAGCACCTGTCAGTAGATGGAGATGGTGCTGATTGGGTCACTGAGCTAAAGGGGGCCATCAAGAAGGACAACCTCACGTTCGTTGCGAAGTTCTTGTGGATGGTCGTCTGTCACTGCCTTTCCCCCATAGCTACTGATAACCTCATCACCTCGGATCGAGTAGTGTTGATGGCGGCGATGATATCCGGATTCGAGGTCAACTTCGCATGTCTTCTCCAGGCAGTCATGCACGAGAGGGCGTTCAAGGTCACTACTACCTACCCCTTTCCGTGTATGATCTTTGCCCTTTGCAGGTCCGCATGTGTGCCCATATGGCACATAGACCAGTTGAAGACCCCGCAGGGCACCATTGACGTCGGCCTCATCAGAGACGAGGCCAATGAATTGGCTCCACGCAGAGGGCCCCGTCCGGAGCTGCCCCCACTTACTGATGATCTTGCAGATATGGTAGCCCAGGACCGCACCACTACACAGGCGTCCACTGACACTACCCCGGTCGAGTCTATCCCGGGTAGTAGCTTAGCCCCGAGCTCCTCTCGCACAGCCCCTCTACCGACACTTGTCCCGCTTGCTAGGTTCCAAAAACTGGAGGCACAAATGGCCACTCTTCTGCATCATATCCAGCCATGGATGCAGAATTCGATTACTGAGTCTGAGGCGCGTCTAGAGAGGAAGATGCAGCAGTTTACCGAGCGGAAGATTGCTGAGGTTAACCAGCGCCTAGATACATTTGAGTTGAGAGTGTTAGCCCGCCCAGCCCCTCCGGTAGATGTGTCGACTCTTCAGGCTGCAGTCGACAGTCTTCATGCAGACATCGACATGGTCCTAGAGGCGAGAGTGCCGGAGCCTGTCGAGCCTGCTGAGGACACTGTATTGGCGGCCCTGTTTGCTACTTCAGAAATTCCCCCACCTTCCCCTCGAGAGAGTGCCAAGAGGCGTAGGGGTCGATCAGAGGATGAGGCGTGAGCAAGGAAGAAGGAGCTCCGAGAGATGGAGGCTGCGAGGAGAGCCTCACTTGCTGAGGGAGGCACACCACATCAGAGCATCGCAGATAGCGGATGGGGCGTCTAGCTCCCGCACTGTAGAGACAGCAGGAGGCACTACTGATGGTGCGGTTGTTGCTGAGGACATCATTGAGGGTGTCCAGATTGCTGAGGACACCAATGAGGGTGTCCAAATTGCAGAGGATGTGGGTTCCGGGAAACCGAACCCACCAGCTTGATCGACGGTGCTATGTGCCACATGTTTGCTTCACCTACCACTCTAATATTTAGATTTTTTTATGCATTGGGGACTATCGCTTGCTTTTTTGTTGGGGGTGGGGTAAATGGAAAGTGAGTGTTAGGGTGAAGTTTGAGAAGCCCAACTCACTATCCTCTTTTGGGGTTTTCTTGCCTGTGTTCTTTTTCTCCGAAAGACTGATTACTTATTACATTTAACCGGCACGTTATATCTTATGTACATAGTTTAACTTTGAGGCATGATGGCTAAAATGATATCCTCGTAAAATTGGAAAATGTTGCATGACTAGGCGTAGTAACTGATAATTGTGTGGCTTTAAACATGAAATAAAGTTACACCATTGCATTACCCTAAATCTTCAAGTCGAACTAGGTGTCTGATAATCTGGTATAGTGATGAGATGTCAAGTGAGTGTGAGGAAATTTGAATAGTCCGCTACTGGTACTGAGCTAGAACTTGCCTGGTTGGTCCTACTAAAAGTAAGTTGTAACAGACAATTAGGAAAGGATCATAGGCCCTTATTCAAGATAGACCATTTCTAGCCTAAATAAAAGAAATAAAATGAAAGTTATCCTTCTTTGTTCCAAATAATTTGAGCTTAAAATTAGACCTTTCTTTTTCACCCCAAGTGATCTTTTCTGGGAACAATATGTTGGCCCTGGTCCCTCCTTGGACATGTGCACCTCATCTTATGCCAAAAGCATAAGTTGAGGGTGGCTAATGCATAAACATCCTTCGTTATGGCCCTGACCCGACTTTGGGTATTGTGTACCTTGACTCATGGCAAAGCCATGAGTTGAGGGTTGATGTTTTGAGGAATGCTCTGGAAAGTGGGGTTGAAAGAACAAAGAGAGAGAAAGAACAAAAGTAAAGTGACTCAAGAACTCGTTGAAAGAAAAGGAAATAAAAGGAGAAATATTCAAGAATTACAAACAAGAAAAGAAAAGAGTCACTTACACAAATGAAGAAAGAAGGGAAAATAGCAAGGTGAAAGAATGGGAGAAACTGGGCGAGATAAAGTGATAGAAAGTTGAAGGTTTAGCCGATATGTCAAGGAGGGCAAAAAGTCACTAAAGTATACCTAAATATACCCTACCTGACTCTGAGCCTACGTTACAAGCTAAAAAAAGTCCTATCGTGATCCTAAGGGTTGTATAGCGAACTTAAGACAGTGAAAATAAGGGCAAGCTTATGGCAATAGGTATGAATGACTGTGACATTGTTCTGAGAGCGAGTGTTGAAATGTAATCCTTATACTCAAACTGAAATCATTGTGTGAAAAATGAGGATTTTGTTCTAAAGTGAGGACACTAGTTGCAATACCGAAATTGTTAGCACCTCGGTGAGAAATTGAAGAGGATAGTTGTTAGTGCATGGTGAGTCTGTGTCATGTTCGAATCCCACAAATTCAAGCCTAATAGTGATAGCATGCATAGATTTGATGAGATTAATCGGGATTGATAGCCAAATGATTGCAAAGGATAAAACATGAATACTATTGTACAAAGATTGTGTAGTGAGTCATAGTGCGTCGCTTGAGGACAAACAACGAATTTAAGTTGAGGGTGTTGATATACCGTGGTTTCACGTTATAATTAATACTTTTTCCTTATAATTAGTGTGTTCGAAAGCCTTTTTTGTGCTAATTTTGATATAAGTTTCTCTTTGTTTTGCAGGAAATCTGTCCAGAGCTGAAAGCGGAGATTTTGAGCGAAAAAATGCAGAAGAGACTACCTACGGAGCTTATGACGGTCTGTCGTGCCTGTGACGGTCCGTAGGTGGCAGCGTAGAGAAGATTCTGAAGGAAGATGGGGAAGTCTGACAAAGTGTGGGATTACGAAGTTTGTGATGGTCCGTCATGGCTATGACGGTCCGTTCTGCAGGTTCGTCGTGAAGATCAGAGAAGTGATCCCAGTATGTAGATTTCAAGAGTTGAGGTATTTTGAAACGAAGACTCTCGATGGACCGTTGTGCCTATGACGGTCCGTCACACTTGTCGTCGCGGGGAATGAAGAAAGCAGCAGAAGAAATTGCACCAAGTATGGGACAACGGAGTCCACGACGGTCCGTTATGACCACGACGGTCCGTCGCGTGGTTCCGTCAACCCAGCCGCGTTTTTGCAGATTTCCAGTAATTAGAATCCTTGTGTAATTAAGTTTTTATTTTTTATAAATAGTTCGAAAAAACTTCATTTTTGTGGTTAGACTCTGGGAGATTAGACATCATATTATTAGACTTTGTGTATTAGTGTTTGATTTTTGGAGATTCTTACAAGTGATTTTTGGTGATTAATCAAGCAAATTTTCGGACTTTATTCTTTCTCATTGAAGTAAGTACATGAATTCTTGTTTAACATATTTGAATATTGTGTTTATGGCTATGAGGAACTAAACTCCATAACTAGGGTTGTGGGAACCATAGGAAATAATGAGATAAACCCTAGCTAAAACGACAATTCTAGAATAGTGTCTTGCATGTATTAATAATTCGTTTGCTTAGAAGTCTTTTTAACGGATGATCAGCGTTAGAACTCGCCTTAATGCTAGTTGCCGGACCAAGAAGGTAGATAATAGGAAAAGAATTATTAACATAGATTTAGTGTATACTATCTAATAGGCTGGTATTGATTGGTACGAGGTAATTACTTAGTCAAATATCGAATACGATGCTTAATATGAGGTAAATATAAGGGTTAGGAAAGTAACACACGTAGCCTGACCAAGGTGCGGAGTGAGATTTTCTAGATCCCGGACCAAGGATTTAGACATACATAACTTATCACTTTGCATGCAAGATACTAGGAAAGAATTGTTATAGTTAGAATTATCAAGTTATGAACTTGTGGGGAACACGTAAACCCTAGTTACTTTGATTAATTGATTAAAACCCAAAATTAAAAGTTGTTAAGTGTCTCTTTCAAGTTCATTGTTTTCACTTATTTAGAGATAGAACCCCCCTTTTTATGTTTTTACTTTATAAGGAAGTCATCAACCGAACAACAGTAATAACAAGTTGAAGTTAAGTCTAGACTATTTTCCTCGTGGGAACGATCCCAACCTCACTAGTCGGGTTATTTACTTGACACGACCGCTTTACTTCTCATTTGAGAAGTAAGTTTGAGCGTATCACTCCCAATAAAAGGCCTTCTGTCTTTTATCGACTTGGGGAAGCGACAAAAAGAATTTCTGTGTTTAAGAGGTTAGGTCCTCTGAAGAAGAATAACAAAGACCTAAAAAGTTATTTGAAAGTTACAAAGCCTACGTCACATTTGAATCGAAACAATTTCAGAAGTTTTATTACTTTTAGGATGAGGCGACGAGTGGAACTTATGGTTTCCTGTAAAGAGGAACTCAAGGCAAAGGTTCATACTGTGGTTTTTCAACCAAGGAGCGCGAGTAAGATGAAGAAAGTGTACGTTCCTCAAATCATGTTACAATCCAAAATGATAACGATTCATTGCCTCAAAAGAAGATTGTGGAAGAGGTAGAAGATATTGTCTCGTGTTGTCATATATCAGTCAATGACACTGATTCTGTGGAAAAGGAAGATACTAAATATTCTCCACCAGAACTTGAAGAAGGAGTAAAGAGCACAATAGATCCTTTGAAGGAAGTTAACCTTGGCACTGATGAAGATCCGAAGCCAACTTACTTGAGTGCGTTTCTAGAAATTTATGAAGAAGTCGCTTACATGAATATACTCAAAGACTATAGAGATGTATTCGCTTGGAGTTACAAAGAAATGCCTGGATTTAATCCTAGAGTAGCACCTATCAATTAGAAGTTAAAAATGGTTCTCGTCCAGTTAAAAAAGCTCAAAGACATTTTAGACTAGACTTGATTCCGTTGATAGAAAATGAAGTTAACAAACTCATTGAGGCAGGCTTTATTCGTGAGGTCAAATATCTTACATGGATTTCAAGTATTGTTCTTTTGAGGAAGAAGAATGGTCAAATTCGAGTTTGCATTGACTTTAGAGATCTCAATAATGCATGCCCTAAAGATGAGTTTCCTCTTCCCATTCCAGAGTTGAGGATTGATGCCACCACTGGTTATGAGGCAATGTTGTTCACGAATGGTTCTTCTAGATATAATCAAATCCGCATGTCACCAAAAGATGAAGAACTCACTATATTTCGCACGCCAAAAGGTATTTATTCTTACAAAGTGATGTCATTTGGTTTAAAGAATGTTGGCGCCACATATCAAAGGGCTATGCAAAATATCTTTGACGACTTGCTCCATAAAAATGTTGAATGTTATGTTGATGATTTGGTAGTAAAGTCGAGGAAGAGGGGTGATCATTTGAAAGACATAAGGATGGTGTTTGAGTTACTCCTAAGATATCAACTAAGGATGAATCCATTAAAATGTGCCTTCTAAGTTACTTCCGGCAAGTTCCTTGGCTTTATTGTGAGACATCGAGGATTGAAATTGATCAAGCCAAAGTCGATGCAATATTAAAGATGCCTGAACCTCGAGATATTCATGAGTTAAAAAGTCTCCAAGGAAAGTTAGCCTACTTGAGAAGGTTCATCTCAAATCTAGCGCTGAGGTGTCAACAATTCAGTCATCTCATGAAGAAAGGTGCTCCTTTTAATTGTGACGAAACATGTAGCGAAGCCTATAAAAGTATCAAATCGTATCTAGCAATACCTCCGATTTTGGAAGACCCTATACATGGAAAACCATTGATACTCTACATTGCAGCACAAGAAAGGTCTGTAGGAGCCCTGTTAGCTCAATAGAATAGTGAAGGCAAAGAAAATGCTCTTTATTACTTAAGTAGAACAATGACGCCAAATGAGCTAAATTATTCGCCAATTTAAAAGTTATACTTGGCATTGGTCTTCTCAATTTAAAAGATGAAGCATTATTTTCAAGCTCATGTTGTCCGCCTTATTTTTAGAGCAAATCCCATCAAGTTTGTTATGTCAAAACCGGTCCGTAGTGACCGACTAGCAAGATGGTACCTCCAATTCCAACAATATGAGGTTGTGTACATCCCTCAAAAATCCGTGAAGGGACAAGCACTAGCGGATTTCTTAGCAGACCATCCTATACCAAATGATTGGGAGTTAACTGATGAGTTTCCTGATGAAGATGAATGTTAATTGAAGTTCAACCTCCTTGGAAAATATAATTTGACGGGGCTGCACATAATGGCGGAGCTGGTGCTGGCGTGGTGTTCATCACTTCACAAGAAGAGATTCTACCATTCCCTTTTACTCTAAAATAATGTTGCTCCAATAATGTCGCTGAATATCAAGCACTGATACTTGGACTTGAAATGGCCGTTGACATGAAACAATTACATTTACAGGTCTTTGGTGATTCTCAATTGGTGATTAATCAACTCTTAGGAAGTTATGAGGTAAAAAAGCCTGAATTACGACCTTATCATGATTATGCTCAAAAGTTTATAAGATGGATTGGGTATGTAACCCTTCAACATGTGTGTCGCATAGAGAATACGAAAGATAATGCATTGGCTACTCTAGCTTCAACGCTAACCCTTCCTGATAAAACGCAAGTAATTGTCTGTCAAAAATAGATAGTACCACCGTCAAATTAGGAAGAATATATTTAAAATAAGCTTGATCATATCGTCGCCATTGTTGAAGCTGCGAAGGAAGATTGGAGACAACCAATCATTGACTACCTATGTTATGGGATACTTCCAGAAAAGCGAAGAAGAAGGACTGACGTACGTCGTCGTGCACCTCGTTTCCTTTACTACAAGGATACATTATATAGAAGATCATTTGAGGGTATGTTATTACAATGTTTGGGAGAGAAAGAAGCGATTCAAGCTCTGCAAGAAGCACACTCAGGAGTACGTGGATCACATCAATCTGGACCAAAACTTCATTTTCACAGAAAGAGGATGGAGTATTACTGGCCAACCATGGTGAAAGATTGCTTATATTATGCCAGGAAATGCGATGCTTGTTAATTTCATGCGAATTTCATTCATCAGCCACCCGAAGTATTGCACCCAACGATCGCATCTTGGCCATTTGACGCTTGGGTACTTGATATTATAGGACCATTACCAAAGTTTTCTGGTGGACACTTGTACATCTTGGCCGCAACCGATTACTTTTCAAAATGGGCTGAATCTGTCGCTCTTAAAGAGGTGAAGAAAGAGAATGTTGCAAATTTTATCCGAGTAAATATTATCTATCGCTTTGGCATCCCTCGCTATATAATAACAGACAATGGCAAACCATTTGATAACAAGTTAATGAATAAGATTTGAGATCTTTTTGACTTTAAGCATCGTAAATCTTCTATGTACCATGCTGCCGCTAATGGTCTTGTTGAAGCATTCAATAAAACTCTATTCAACCTGCTCAAGAAAGTTGTCTCCAAATCCAAACGGGATTGGCATGAAAGAACGGAAGAAGCTTTGTGGGCATATAGGACAAAATATCGCACACCAACTCAAGCAACACCATATTTACTTGCTTTTGGAGTTGAAGCAGTCCTGCCACTCGAGCGTCAAATACCCTCCTTAAGACTTGCTATTCAAGAAGGGCTCACTGAGGAAGAAAATGCTCGATTGCATCTCGCTGAGTCAGAAGCACTTGATGAAAAGAGGTTAGAAGACCAACAAAACCTTCAATGTTATCAAGCTCATCTTTCTCGTGCTTTTTATAAGAAGGTTCGCTTGAGGTGCTTTGAAGTTGGAGATCAAGTTCTCGCGGTAAGAAGACCAATCATTAATTCGCACAAGTCTGGGGGCAAATTTACCTCAAATTGGGATGGACCATATGTCATACAAGAAGCATATTCAAATGGTGCTTACAAGCTTATTGATGCTGATGGCTTAAGAATCAGTCCTATTAATGCAAAATTTCTAAAGTGATAGTATCCTTGAAGGAAGACGATGCTCCTTAAAGTACGAGACTAAACTGCATGTTACTCCTGGCCTGCAAGAGTATAAACTGTGTATGGCACAACCACAAAAAAAAGAATTATCACTCAAATCCCCAGAACTACGTTGTGACTTGATCCTCTTTATTGAGGTAGGTAGGCGCTTAGAACAATATTCTAAGTTCAGTTGCATGAGTGTCAAAAAATGTTCCCACTTGATCTATTGCATGAAAGTCAAAGTGATATATATTTTTTATCTATTGTCTCATCAAACTTTAGACTTGCACGAAGTATTGATGGGTTTATGGAAGGGTCAATCCCTTATAAAATATGAATTTCTTATTCGTACGCTGGAAGTCTTTAAATTAGATCAAGTATGCAAATTAGAGTCTTTATATTCTTCGAGTTTATTATTTGAAGTATCCAAATTATCTAAGTATAATGGCTGAAGTATTCAAATACTCTGAGTATGAAGGTAAGACTTCAAGTATAAGTAGAAGTCTCCAAATGTGTATGTAATTGAATTCCATGCCTAAAGGTGCGTGAGGTTTGTCCCTTTGCACCTTAAGCTAGATTTATTGCTTATTATCCCTCAATAGATCTTTGAATTTCTATGTTTTAAGGTGGACAAACTTGTCCCTTTGCACCTTAAGCTAGGCCTTTTCATGGATGTATAATTAAAAGAATCTTTTTTAATTTTCATGTCTTAAGGTGGACAATATTTGTCCCTTTGCACCTTAAGTTGACCTTTTCACTGGTGTATATTTAAAAGGATCATTTTATTTTTCATGCCTTAAGGTGGACAATATTTGTCCCTTTGCACCTTAATCAAGCTTTGTTGCGAATTTATCCTTCAACGAATTTTTAAATTTCTATGCCTTAAGGTGGACAAACTTGTCCCTTTGCACCTTAAGCTAGAGTTCCGACGGATTTGTCTTTAAAAGGATCTTTAAATTTCCATGCCTTTAGGTGGACAATATTTGTCCCTTTGTATCTTAAGCTAGAAATCCGACGGATTTATCTTTGAAAGGATCTTTAAATTTCCATACTTTAGGTGGACAATATTTGTCCCTTTGCACCATAAACCGGTCTTTTCACGAGTTTATTATGTCTCAAGTTGGTTAAGCATTTGACACCTTGTAACACCTTGAGTTTATTTTGAAGGCGGGAGCGTTACACGGTATCCTATTAAAGCTTCAAGATGGTTAAGCATTCAGGATCTTGTAACACCTTGAGTTTAATTTCAAGGCGGGATCCTATTAAAGATTCAAGTTGGTTAAGAATTCGGGACCTTGTAATACCTTGAGTTAATTTTCAAGGCAGGAGTGTTACACGATATTCTAGTAAAGCTTCATGGTCAAACATTCAGGACCTTGTAACCCTTGAGGTTATCCTCAAGGCGGGAGCGTTACATGGTATCCTATTAAAGCTTCAAGTTGGTCAAGCATTCGGGACCTTGTAACACCTTAAGTTTATTTTCAAGGCGGGAGGTTACACGGTATTAGAGTAAAGCTTCGTGGTCAAACATTCAGGACCTTGTAATACCTTGAGGTTATCTTCAAGGCGGGAGCATTACATGGTATCCTATTAAAGCTTCAAATTGGTCAAGCATTCGGGACTTTGTAACACCTTGAATTTATTTTTAAGGCGGGAGTGTTACACAGTATTTTAGTAAAGCTTCATGGTTAAGCATTTGGGACCTTGTAACACCTTGAGGTTATCTTCAAGGCGGGAGCGTTACACGGTATTCTAGTAAAGATTTATGGTTAAACATTCGGAAACTTGTAACACCTTGAATTTATTTTCAAGGGGCGAGCGTTACACGCTATTCTAGTAAAGCTTCATGGTCAAACATTCAGGTGCTTGTAACACCTTGAGGTTATCTTCAAGGCGGGAGCATTATATGGTATCCTATTAAAGCTTCAAGTTGGTCAAGAATTCGGGACCTTGTAACACCTTGAGTTTATTTTTAATGCGGGAGTGTTACACGGTATTCTAGAAAAGCTTCATGGTCAAACATTCTGGACCTTGTAACACCTTGAGGTTATCTTCAAGGCGGGAGCGTTACATGGTATCCTATTAAAGCTTCAAATTGGTCAACCATTCGGGGCCATTGAACACCTTGAGAGTATTATTTATTTATTTTGTTAAGGCATGGACGTTAAGCACATTTTTATGTGATAAATCCTTCCATTATGCAGCATCCATAAAAAATAAAATTCCTTTTGCTGTTCTACGAAAAAAAAGTGAAGGAGAGATTGTTACCCGTCAAGATGTTTGAGACTCGAAAGGTATTAAATCTTGAATCTTGGTTGTTTTGTAGACCTTTATGTCTAGATTAGGAATCACCAAGTGGATTGTGATTTCTCTGTTCCTACGTCAAGACACGAAATTTTTAGTAAGTCACACAAATCTGAAAATTCTTAGCATGGCAGAATTTAGAGCTAACTTCAAAAAATCTTGTAGAAAGATTCTAATTGTGTTAAATTTTGAATTTTGGATATGTTAGAGAACGAAAAATATAGTTTCTGAAAAATCAAACGGTTCATGATTTTTATATTTCTACAATGAGATATGAATTTTTTACAACGAACATGTTAGGCTGTAAAAAAGGTGACGAATTTCTAGCATGACAGAATCTAGAGCTAACTTCAAAAAATCATCTAGAAAGATTCTTTAGGTATTAAATTTTATATTTTGGATATGTTAGATATCTAAAAGTCTAGTTTTTGAAAAATCAAACGGTTAATGATTTTGATTTTTCTACAATGAGATATGAATTTTCTATGACGAACATGTCATGCTGTAAAAAAGTGACGAATTTTTAGCATGACAAAATCTATAGCCTAACTTCAAAAAATCATCTAGAAAGATTCTGAAGTTATTAAATTTTTAATTTTAGGTATGTTATAGATCGAAAAATATTGTTTCTGAAAAATCAAACGGTTCATGATTTTGATTTTTATACAATGAGATAGCTGTAAAAAAGTGACGAAAATAAGTAAAAAAAGAAGGAAAATTGCCTTGAGTATGCCCTTTTCGTCGTAGGCTCACAATCCATAATTGAAGATAAAATTATGGACATAATGTATCTATTTATAGATGTCATGTGGTGGAATAGAATCCTTCTCCTAGTTCAATTACAATTTCTTTTTGGCTTGGGCAATAAAACGTAATATGAATATGAAATTTAGTAGGATTACAATTCCTAGTTCAATTACAATTTCTTTTTGGCTTGGGCAATAAAACATATATATGAATATGAAATTGAGTAGGATTACAATTCCTAATTGAATTATGATTTCCTTTTGGTTTGGGCAAGGCAGTAAACCATATAAAGGAATATGACATTGAGTAGGATTACAATTGTTAATTCAATTATAATTCATTTTTTAACTAAGGTGAATTTAGTAACCGGTTAATTCTTCAAGCCTAGTCTCTAAAAGATAAAATATCTCGACAAGACTTGAAGCAGGGGGCATTTGTAATCATTTAAAATTTATTAAATATAAATTTATAAAAGACTTCAAGCCCAAATGCCATGTCACTTCAATCTGATTGGCTAAACGGAATCCTATTCCAATTGCAACTCCTCTATTCTAAAACAATAAATAGGGGTCCTCATAATTCAGAAAAGGGACAGAAAATTCTAAACAAGAAGCTAGAGAAACTCTATGATACAAACACCATTTTATTATCTACAAAGCTACAAGCTTAAGAATTCAAGCATTCAAGTTCAAGAAGGATCAAGATCAAGACCACCGAATTCAAGAACAAGCTCGAAGCTCTTGAGTTCAAATAAAAGTCAAAATCAAGATAAAGTTCAAGTTCAAGTTCATCATAGATTCAAGAACAAGCTTTAAAGCCCTTGAATAAATATTTTAAAAGGCGAATTCAGAGGAATTATAGAGATTGTAACACTCACATTTGAAATAATAAAATTGATTGTTGCTATAAATTTCCGTTCTTGATTATTCTTTTCTCGATGCGAATTTTATTGTATACAATAATATTCAACAATTTAAATAAATAAATCATAGTTATACATGAATAAATATTTAAAGCTCGAAATCTAGTTAATCCCCAGCGAAGTCTCCATCTGTCAAGCCGCTTTTTTTTCTCAATTTTTTTTTGATCTTATTGTTTTGAAAGAAAAAATGTTTCTCCAATTAATGTGACATTTTGAAAAGGGATAATTATTATTCAGAGTCGCCACTTGAAATTGAGTTTTCGTGTTCCAAGAAACCTTATTTAAATCCTTAATAAAAATAAAATTTGACTATATTTTTATTGGTTTGCGAACTAGAAATCTTGGGAAATAATTCTGTTGATCGAGGGCAAGGTGTTATGCACCCCTCGAGTCCTTTGGTTCTAGCACGGTCACTTCATCGACTTTGATATGAATTGACTTAATTTTGAATATTATATTATTTAACTTAATAATAAAAATATTTTTACTTTATTCTCTCATTTATCTCAAACCTTTTAAAAATCGTCTTATTTATTTTAAATACATTCAAATTATATTATTATTTTTTTATTTGTGTCCATTCAAAATTTGAAACACTCATATTGATTTAGTTATTATTTAATATTTATTTATTGTTATTATTATTTATTTATTACATTTTGGTGTGTGTGTGTGTATATATATATATATACATATATATATATATATACACACACACATATATATATATATATATATATATATATTTATATACATATATATATATATGTATATATATATATATAATTTTATTATGTGTACAATTTATATAGGTGTTTAATAGCTAGGAATTAGGATTTGTGTAGGAAAAAGATTTTTAGATTTCAAGTTAATTATGAATTGTAATTTTTTTTAAAAAAAAATGATCTAAAATAGGAGGTAAAATTTTATGAAATTTATGATTAATTCTAGCCAAAAATATTTCTAAAGAGACTAAGACAATTTCTTTTAAAAAAAGGTTTTTCTTTTATTTTATTTTTTTTCTCATCTTTTCCTTTTGCACTCTTTTAGTTACCATTTTTTATTTATTATTATTATTGATATTATTATTTTTAACAACATTCTGTTTTCTTTTTTCTTAGAGTTTTATTTGTTTATTTATTTTTGTGATTAGCTCTTTTTTATCTTTATTATATTATTTTATTACATTTCTATCTTCTCAAATTTTACAATAATGTCATTTTTATTTATATATTTTTGGTTTTCCATTTTTTTTTAAAAAAAAATTTGTTTTTCTTTCTTTTAGAAAGTTTACTCTTTTACTTTATTTTAAATCTTTCTCTTTTTTTTTTTTACGTTCTACTTCCCTTTTTCTTAATTTGTATTTTTTCACTTTGTGTCAAAAAATTTACCTTTTACTCTAATTTAGTTCAATTTGTTTTCTTCTGCTTTTTCCAACAAGTATATTTATTTATATATTTATGTATTTACTTAATATTTTATCAAAATAAACAAATTAAAAGGGAACATATTTCACAAAAGTTTTTCTAAATCCCTAGCCGATTAAATTTTATTTTATTCACAAGTCTATATAAATTCAACAAAATCTTCTGAAGTGAAAACTAGATAGAAAAATATACTAATGTATTCATGTTTAACAATTCAATATCATAAGGCGGTATAAATTACAAATTGCATCTAAAAAGCATAGAAATAACAAATAATAATTATAACCTAACAATAATAAACATAATACATGCAACTTGAAGAATTTCATACTATTGGAATCAAATTTTCATAGAAGTAATATTATTTAAATCACGCAAGAATTTATAGTTATCTCGCTGCGAAAAGTGATACCACAAAGCAAGCTGTAATCCACGAATTTGGAATCACAATTAAAACTTCTAACTCTCTCCTATTTCACTTTTTTTCATTGCTTTTTGCTTTTGCTTTTTTTTTTCTCTCGCTGCATTTCAATCTACCTGTCACGACCCAAAACCGGGACGCGACTGGCACCCACACCTACCCTCCTATGTGAGCGAACCAACCAATCTAAACCTTAACATTTCAATATAATATCAACAGAAACTAATGCGGAAGACTTAAACTCATTAATCAATATAAATCAAATAACTTCTAAAACTCAAACATCTATTATTATCCCCAAAATCTGTAAGTCATCACCACAAGAACGTCTATAATGAAGTTACTAAGCTAAGAGTATTCTAAGAAGCTAAAACAAATGAAAGCTAGTCCATGCCGGAACTTCAAGGCATCAAGACATGAGGAAGAAGATCCAGTCCAAGCTAAAAGCATTAGCTCACCCTGAAGATCCGGTGTGACAAAGACTGGCTAGAATTACTGTTGAGTTGAAGACGACGGCACGTTTGCTGCACTCCACAAATAAACAAGAAGAAAACATAAAAGTAGGGGTCAGTACAAAGCAAGGGTATTGAGTAGATATCATCGGCCAACTCAAAATAGAAAACAGTATATACGAAGTAATATCATAAATCAACTATGATACTCAACATGTAGCAACAACAAGTACTATATCATTAACAATTACCGTCAAGTTCACACATGAGGACTCAAGCCTCAATACCATACTCATTTGGGAATTATGTTCATTAGATTGAGTATATTAACATCTTTCAAGATTCATTATCTTTATTTCTCTTGTGTCGGTACGTGACACTCCGCTCCCTCATATTCATTAATCCTCTTGTGTCGGTACGTGACACTCCGATCCCCTAAATCTACGTGTCGGTTCGTGACACCCGATCCCCTAAATCTACATGTCGGTTCGTAACACTCGATCCCCTAAATCTACGTGTCGATTCATGACACCCGATCCCCTAAATCTACGTGTCGGTTTGTGACACCCGATCCCCTAAATCTACGTGTCGGTTCGTGACACCCGATCCCCTAAATCTACATGTCGGTTCGTGACACCCGATCCCCTAATCTCCTTCTATCACTTCATCAAGCCTTTTTTCTTACCAAGGCATCATCATTAAAAAGAGATTAGGTTTTTATCAAGATTTGGGATTCAATAGCTTCATCATGCTTAATATAATCACAATTATATAATCACGTTCATGCATGCATACAATTAAGCACATAGCAGGGTTTACAATACTATCAATACATATAATTCTCTATTAAGAGTTTACTATGAAAGCATGAAAAACATAACCTACCTCCACTGAAGATTAGTGATCAAGCAAGCAATTTCCTCAAGATCTTTGCTTTCCTCTTCGTTCCTCTCTCTCTCGATCGTTTCTCCCTCTCTTTCTGTTCTTTTCTTTTTCTTATTCAAACCCTCTTTCTTTTACCCTAATTAGCATATAATTAAGTATGAAAGATGGCAATAATAACCCACAAATTCACTTAAGGTTACCTCTTTTAACCCCCAAGTAATTAGACTTATTAACATTAGCCCACTAACTTTATAATTAAAGCAGGAATAGTCAAAAACGCCCCTTAAAATGTATAAAGAATTCCGACCCGGACTGGGATTACACAGTCTGTGACGGGACGTCGCGCCTGCGACGGTCCGTCATGCTGCTCCGTCACAGACTTTAGAGATTCAATTTCTCTAAAGGGTCTGTGACGGTCCGTCACACCTGTGACGTTCCGTCCTGCCATTCCGTTACGAAGTTCAGAGAGTCGATTTCAGTACCCATTTTTCAGATTTTCTAAGTGTTTTGAAACGAGACCCTGCGACGGTCCGTCGTGGGGTCCGTCGCCTCAGCCAGTTTTTCCAGAAATAATATCTGCTGCTCAAAACGACTAGACAGGTCATTACAATAGATACCAATTTACCCATCGTTCGTCCCCGAAAGATCACAAGAAGGAAAACAAGTGCGAAAAGGAGTACTTGAATCTGTAAACAGATGTGGGTATCTTTCTCGCATATCAGCCTCCTTCTCCCAAGTGGCTTCTTCAACGGGTCGATTCTTCCATTGAACTTTGATGGATGTAATCTCCCTTGATCTCAACTTGCGAATTTCTCTATCTAGCATGGCAACAGGTTCCTCCTCATAAGACAAATTCTCATCAAGCAAAACTGAATCCCAACGGATAATGTAGTTTCCATCCCCATGGTATCTTTTCAACATCGACACATGGAATACCGGATGCACTCCTGACAGCCTTGGAGGCAAGGCTAACTCATAAGCCACCTCCCCTACTCGCTTAAGCACTTCAAATGGACCAATATACCTTGGGCTAAGTTTACCTCGCTTACCTAACCGCATCACCCCTTTCATTGGCGAAACCTTCAACAAGACTTGTTCACCCTCCATAAACTCCAAGTCTCTAACCTTTCGATCTGCGTATTCTTTTTGTCTACTTTGCGCCGCTAGAAGCTTTTCTTGAATAGATTTCACTTTGTCTAACGATTCCCTCAGAAGGTCAGTACCCCAAGGTCTAACTTCAAATGCATCAAACCACCCAATGGGAGACCTACATCTTCTCCCATATAGTGCCTCAAATGGGGCCATATCAATGCTTGAGTGATAGCTATTGTTGTAGGAGAACTCTGTTAAGGGTAAGAAGCTATCCCACTGACCACCAAATTCTATCACACATGCACGAAGCATATCCTCCAACACTTGAATCGTTCGCTCAGACTGACCATCGGTCTGAGGATTGAACGCAGTACTAAGGTCCAACCTAGTACCCAATTCCGCATGCAATGTTTTCCAAAACATAGAAGTAAACTGCGTACCTCTATCTGATATAATGGAGAGTGGAGCCCCATGCAATCGCACCACTTCCGAGATGTAAAGTTTGGCTAACTTCTCTGCGTTGTAAGTCACCTTGACCGGAATGAAGTGAGCAGACTTAGTTAACCTATCAACAATTACCCAAATTGAATCAAACTTTCCCAATGTCTTTGGAAGACCAACCACGAAATCCATTGCAATCCTTTCCCACTTCCATTCAGGAATGGGCATTCCTTGAAGTGTTCCTCCGGGCCTTTGATGTTCATGCTTTACTTGTTGACAGTTTGGACATTTGGAAATAAAATCCACAATATCACGCTTCATTCTACTCCACCAAAAGTGTTGCTTTAGGTTACGGTACATCTTGGTTGCACCCGGATGTATCGAATACCTTGAACTATGAGCCTCTGTCAGAATACTGTTGATTAAATCATCGACGCGGGGTACACATACCCTTCCCTTAATCCTCAAAACACCTTCCTTCTAGATTGTCGCTTCTTTAGCCTCTCCTTGCAACACTTTATCTCGGATCCGGATCAATTTTTCATCATTCAACTGCTTTCCCTTAATCTTGTCAAGGAAGGAAGATCTTGCCTCCACACAAGCTAAAAATCCTCCCTTCTCATTTACTTCTAATCTCATAAGGTCGTTAGCCAGAATCTGAACTTCCTAGCCAATGGGCGTCTAGAAGCTCTCAAGTGAGCTAGACTCCCCATGCTTCCCGCCTTTCTACTTAAAGCATCAGCTACAACATTCGCGTTCCCCGGATGATACAAAATAGTGATGTCGTAGTCCTTCAGTAGTTCCATCCATCTCCTCTGTCTCAAGTTCAAATTTTTCTGAGTAAAAACTTACTGTAGGCTATGATGATCCGTATAGACCTCACACTTAACCCCATATAAATAGTGTCTCCATTGCTTTAATGCAAACACTACCGCGGCCAATTCCAAATCATGAGTTGGATAGTTACGTTCATGCACTTTTAATTTTCTTGAAGCATAAGCAATCACATTCTTCTCTTGCATTAGCACTGCACCCAAACCCGAATAGGATGCATCACAATAGACAATGAAATTCTTACCTTCCACTAGCAAGGTGAGAATTGGTGCAGTAGTCAACAGAGTCTTGAGATTCTGAAAGCTTTCCTCACACTCATCCGACCATACAAATGGAACATTTTTCTTAGTCAAGTTCGTCAGTTGGGAGGCAATAGAAGAGAATCCCTTGACAAATCGGCGGTAGTAGCTAGCTAACCCAACAAAGCTCCTTATTTCTGACACATTAGTAGGTCTTACCCAATTCTTGACTGTCTCAATCTTAGAAGGATCCACCATCACTCCATCCTTAGAAACCACGTGCCACGAGAAGGACACTGCATCTATCCAAAACTCACACTTAGAGAACTTGGCATAAAGCTTTTTCTCCCTCAACATTTCCAATACCATTCTCAAATGCTCCTCATGTTCCTCGTTACTTTTAGAGTATATCAGTATATCATCAATAAATACGATCACAAAGAGATCCAAATATGGCTTAAAAATCCCGTTCATCAATCTCATGAACGCAGCAGAGGTATTTGTAAGACCAAAAGACATCACTACAAATTCGTAATGCCCATACCTGGTTCTAAAAGCAGTCTTTGGCACATCCGTTGCCCGTATTTTCAATTGATGATAACCGGATCTCAAGTCAATCTTAGAGAAGACACAAGTACCTTGTAACTGATCGAACAAGTCATCAATGCGAGGAAGAGGATACTTGTTCTTTATGGTTACCTTGTTCAACTGCCGGTGGTCTATGCACATCCAAAAACTCCCATCCTTCTTCTTTACAAACAAAACCGGAGCACCCCAAGGAGATGCACTCGGTCTAATGAAGCCTTTGTTCAACAACTCTTGAAGTTGGGATTTTAACTCTCTTAACTCCGCGGGAGCCTTTCTATAAGGGGGTATAGAAATGGGGCGAGTACCCGGTTCAAGATCAATACAGAAGTCAATATCCCTATCTGGTGGCATACCAGGAAGATCTGCAGGGAACACATCCAGAAACTCACGGACCACCGAAACCGACTCAATCTAAGGTACTAGGGTAGTGTCATCCTTGAGATGTGCCAAGAAAGCTAAACACCCTTTACTAACCATTTTCTTAGCACGAAGAAAGGAGATTATACGTACCGGATTGGGAGTGTAGTCACCCTCCCACACTAACGGATCTGTCCAAGGCTTGGCTAACGTCACCGTTTTAGCATTACAATCCAAGATCGCAAATTGCGGAGAAAGCCAAGTCATACCCAGAATTACATCAAAATCATCCATTTCTAAGATAACTAAATCCACATAAGTGTTGCTCCCCACAAAGTTCACCAAACAAGACCTATATACCTTTTCAACTACCACAGACTCACCCACCAGCGTAGAAACACGAATAGGCATATCAAGTAATTCACAATGTAAATTTAGACCATTAGCAAATGAGGAAGATACATAAGAAAATGTGGATCCAGGATCAAACAATACAGAAGCCATGCAATCACAAACTAGAAGATTACCTGTGATGACAGCATTAGATGCTTCCGCTTCAGACCGCCCAGGGAAAGCGTAACAATGGGCCCTATCGTTGGTCTGTCCATTGCCCCTACCATGTTGTGATGTAGTGGCTCCAGTTTTCCCATCACCTCGACCATTTTGGTGACCACCATTACCTCGACCACCACGTCCTCCAGAATAACGGCCTCTACCATGACCACCTCTACCTCTAGCCATTGGGGGTCTATAACTCTGTTTTGGACAATTTCTCCTAATATGTCCAGTCTCCCCACATCCATAACACTCTCTAGAGTCAAGTATAGGTCTCTCAGAGAAGTGTTGACCGGTATGAGGTGGACCCCCAACTACAGTCTGTAGTGAAAACTGAATGGGTCGAACTGAGTAACCTCCGGAACCCTGTCCTCTAGAGTAAGAACCATTAAACTCACCTCCCTTTCGAAACCTCTTTGATGTCGATGCCATGGTGAATTCATCTGGCTTCACTCCTTCCACCTCTACCACGAAATCTACCACTTCTTGGAAGGATTTTGCCGTTGCCGCTACTTGTAAGGCTGAAATCCACAACTCTGACCTCAACCCCTTCACAAAACAGCGAATCTGCTCTTGTGGACTGAAACAAAGCTGAGTGGCATATCTGGAAAGTGCACGAAACTTAGCCTCATATGCAGTAACCGACATCCTACCTTGCTCTAGGCTCAAGAATTCATCTCTTTTCCTATCCCTCAAAGTCCAGGGAATATACTTCTCCATAAACAAGCTAGAGAATGATGCCCAAGTCATAGATGGTGCCTCTATTGGTTGACACTCAACATGTGACTGCCACCACATTTTGGCGTTCCCTTGAAACTGATAACTCACAAACTCAATACCAAACCGTTCTACTATACCCATCTTGTGTAGTAGCTCATGACAAACAACCAGAAAATAGTAAACATCCTCAGATTCAGGACCCTTGAAGACTGGGGGTTTCAATTTGAAGAACTTACTGAAAAGTTCATGCTTATCATTTGTCATTATAGGCCCAGTAGTCAGACGTGGAAACGTGCCTATGTCCAATGAGGCATCCATACGAGGAGCCATAGTGGCTGCATGTTGTACCTCTGAAACCGGAGGTGTTGGTGCAGAAAACACTGGAGAGGCCTTACCCTGATCAGACAACCCACTAAGATAAGCGAGAACCTGATTGATCATCTCTGGGTAGGTTGGGGTGGCAATCCCTCATTTTGCACTTGTTAAGTTTCCCCTTCCTCCCCTTCTCTTACTACTTCCTCAGTCGGTGTAGGAGTCACCGCCCTAGTACCAGATGGGCTAGGTGCTCGTCCTCTTCCTCTAGAGGACGTCCTCCCACGACCTCTACCACGGCCTCTTGCCGCTACTCTTCCTCTAGCTACAGCCCCAGTGGCTGGTTCAGACGCACCCTGTCCCGCCGGTGCTGGTGTTGGCGCGGTTGTTGCTCTAGTTCTAACCATCTGCGAAATAGAGTGAAGATTGTCAGATACCAATTTGTATCACCTAGATACCAATTGAATCCAACTAATAGCACGAAAGAAAGAAAGAAAGAATGGAATTTTCCTAAAGTCTGATACCAAGTTTTTCACGACCCAAAACCGAGCCGCGACTGGCACCCACACTTACCCTCCTATGTGAGCGAACCAACCAATCTAAACCTTAACATTTCATATAATATCAACAGAAAGTAATGTGGAAGACTTAAACTCATTAATCAATATAAATCAAATAACTTCTAAAACTCAAACATCTATTATTATCCCCAAAATCTGGAAGTCATCACCACAAGAACGTCTATAGTCAAGTTACTAAGCTAAGAGTATTCTAAGAAGCTAAAACAAATGAAAGCTAGTCCATGCCGGAACTTCAAGGCATCAAGACATGAGGAAGAAGATCCAGTCCAAGCTAGAAGCATTAGTTCATCCTAAAGATCCGGTGTGACGAAGACTGGCTAGAATTACTATTGAGTTGAAGACGACGGCACGTTTGCTGCACTCCACAAATAAACAAGAAGAAAACATAAAAGTAGGGATCAGTACAAAGCACGGGTACTGAGTAGATATCATCGGCCAACTCAAAATAGAAAACAGTATATAGCAAGTAATATCATAAATCAACCATGATACTAAACATGTAGCAACAACAAGTACTATATCATTAACAATTACCGTCATGTTCACACATGAGGAGTCAAGTCTCAATACCATACTCATTTGGGAATTATGTTCAGGAAATTTCACTCTTTCATTCTTTCTTTCGTGCTACTACTTGAGTCCAATTGGTATCTAGGCGATACGAATTGGTATCTGACCATCTTCACTCTCTTTCGCAGATGGTTAGAACTAGAGCAACGACTATGCCAACACCAACACCAGCACCGGCGGAACAGGGTGCGTCTGAGCCAGCCTCTGGGACTGTAGCTTGAGGAAGAGCAGCGGCAAGAGGCCGTGGTAGAGGTCGTGGGAGGACGTCCTCTAGGGGAAGAGGACGAGCACCTAGCCCATCTGATACTAGGGCAGTGACTTCTCCACCGACTGAGGAAGTAATAAGAGAAGAGGAGGATGGGGAAACTGAACAAGTGCAGAATGAGGGATTTCCACCCCAACCTACCCCAGAGATAATCAATCAGGTTCTCGCGTATCTCAGTGGGTTGTCTGATCAAGGTCAGGCACCTCCAGTTTTTTTCTGCGCCAACACCTCCGGTTTAAGAAGTACAACATGCAGCCACTATGGCTCCTCGTATGGAGGCCTCATTGGACATAGGCACATTTCCACGTCTGACTACTGGGCCTATAATGACAAATGATCAGCATGAACTTTTCAGTAAGTTCTTGAAATTGAAACCTCCGGTCTTCAAGAGTGCTGAATCGGAGGATGCTTATGATTTTATGGTTGACTGTCATGAGCTACTACACAAGATGGGTATCGTAGAACGGTTTGGAGTGGAGTTTGTGACTTATCCATTTCAAGGGAACGCCAAAATGTGGTGGCGGTCACATATTGAGTGTCAACTAACAGAGGCACCACCTATGACTTGGGCCTCATTCTCTAGCTTGTTTATGGAGAAGTATATCCCCCGAACTTTGAGGGATAGGAAAAGGGATGAGTTCTTGAGCCTAGAGCAAGGTAGGATGTCGGTCAATGCATATGAGGCTAAGTTTCGTGCATTATCCCGGTATGCCACCCAACTGTGTTTCAGTCCACAAGAGCGAATTCACCGGTTTGTGAAGGGGTTGAGGTCAGAATTGCGGATTTCGGCCTTACAGATAGCGGCAACGGCAAAATCCTTCCAAGAGGTGGTAGACTTTGTGATAGAAGTGGAAGGAGTGAAGCCAGACAACTCACTACGACATCGACATCAAAAAGGTTTCGAAAGGGAGGTGAGTTTAATGGTGCTTACACTAGAGGACAGGGTTCGGGAAGTTACTCAGTCCGACCAATTCAGTCTTCACTACAGACTGTAGTTGGGGGACCACCTCAGACCAGTCAACACTTCTCCGAGAGACCTATGCTTGACTCCAGAGAGTGTTACGCATGTGGGGAGACTGGATATATTAGGAGAAATTGTCCAAAACAGAGTTACAGACCCCCAATAGCTAGAGGTAGAGGTGGTCATGGTAGAGGCCGTTTTTCTGGAGGGCGTGGTGGTCGAGGAAATGGTGGTCACCAAAACGGCTGAGGTGATGGGCAAACTGGAGCCACTACATCACAACATGGTAGGGGCAACGGACAGACGAACGATAGGGCCCATTGTTATGCTTTCCCTGGGCGGTCTGAAGCGGAGGCATCTGATGCTGTCATCACAGGTAATCTTTTGGTTTGTGATTGCATGGCTTCTGTATTATCTGATCCCTGATCCACATTTTCTTATGTATCTTCCGCATTTGCTAATGGTCTTAATTTACATTGTGAATTGCTTGACATACCTATTAGTGTTTCTACTCCGGTGGGTGAGTCTGTGATAGTTGAAAGGGTGTATAGGTCTTGTCTTGTAACTTTTGTGGGGAGCAATACTTATGTAGACTTGGTTATCTTAGAAATGGTCGATTTTGATATAATTCTGGGTATGACTTGGCTTTCTCCACAATTTGCGATCTTGGATTGTAATGCTAAAACTGTGACGTTAGCCAAGCCTGGGGCAGATCCGTTAGTGTGGGAGGGTGACTACACTTCCAATCCGGTGCGTATCATCTCCTTTCTTCGTGCTAAGAAAATGGTTAGTAAAGGGTGTTTAGCTTTCTTGGCACATCTCAAGGATGACACTACCCAAATACCTTCGATTGAGTCGGTTTCGGTAGTCCGCGAGTTTTTGGATGTGTTCCCTGCAGATCTTCCTGGTATGCCACCAGATAGGGATATTGATTTCTGTATTGACGTTGAACCGGGTACTCGCCCCATTTCGATACCCCCTTATAGAATGGCTCCCGCGGAGTTAAGAGAGTTAAAAGCCCAACTTCAAGAGTTGTTAAACAAAAGCTTTATTAGACCAAGTGCATCTCCTTGGGGTGCTCCGGTTTTGTTTGTAAAGAAGAAGGATGGGAGTTTTCGAATGTGTATAGAATACAGACAACTAAACAAGGTAACCATAAAGAATAAGTATCCTCTTCCCCGCATTGATGATTTGTTCGATCAGTTACAAGGTGCTTGTGTCTTCTCTAAGATTGACTTGAGATCTGGTTATCATCAATTGAAAATACGGGCAACGGATGTGCCAAAGACTGCTTTTCGAACGAGGTATGGGCATTACGAATTTGTAGTGATGTCTTTTGGTCTTACGAATGCCCCTGCTGCGTTCATGAGCTTGATGAACGGGATTTTTAAGCCATATTTGGACCTCTTCGTGATCGTATTTATTGATGATATATTGGTATACTCAAAGAGCAAGAAGGAACCTGAAGAGCATTTGAGAATGGTATTGGAAATGTTGAAGGAGAAAAAGCTTTAAGCCAAGTTCTCTAAGTGTGAGTTTTGGCTAGATGCAGTGTCCTTCTTGGGGCACGTGGTTTCTAAAGAAGGAGTTATGGTGGATCCTTCTAAGATTGAGACAGTAAAGAATTGGGTATGACCTACTAATGTGTCAGAAATAAGGAGCTTTGTTGGGTTAGCTAGCTACTACCGCCGATTTGTCAAGGGATTCTCTTCTATTGCTTCCCAATTGACGAACTTGACTAAGCAGAATGTTCCATTTTTATGGTCGGACGAATGTGAGGAAAGCTTTCAGAAGCTCAAGACTTTGTTGACTACTGCACCTATCCTTACCTTGCCAGTAGAGGGTAAGAACTTCATTGTTTATTGTGATGCATCCTATTCTGGTTTGGGTGCAGTACTAATGCAAGAGAAGAGTGTGATGCTTATGCTTCAAGGCAATTAAAAGTGCATGAACGTAATTATCCAACTCATGATTTGGAATTGGCTTTGGTAGTGTTTGCATTAAAGCAATGGAGACACTATTTATATAGGGTTAAGTGTGAGGTCTACACGGATCATCGTAGTCTTCAGTATGTTTTTACTCGGAAAGATTTGAACTTGAGGTAGAGGAGATGGATGGAACTACTGAAGGACTACGACATCACTATTTTATATCATCCGGGGAAGGCGAATGTTATAGCGGATGCTTTGAGTAGAAAGGCGGGAAGCATGGGAAGTCTAGCTCACTTGCAAGCTTCTAGACGCCCACTGGCTAGAGAGGTTCAGACTCTAGCTAATGACTTGATGAGATTAGAAGTAAACAAGAAGGGAGGATTGTTGGCTTCTGTGGAGGCAAGATCTTCCTTTCTTGACAACATTAAGGGAAGACAGTCTGATGATGAGAAACTGCACGGAATTCAAGATAAGGTATTGCGAGGAGAGGCTAAGAAAGCACAAATCGATGAGGAAGGTGTTTTGAGGATCAAGGGAAGGGTATGTGTACCCCGTGTCGATGATTTGATCAACACTATTCTGACAGAGGCTCATAGTTCAAGGTATTCTATACATCCGGGTGCAACCAAGATGTATCGTGACCTAAAGCAACACTTTTGGTGGAGTAGAATGAAGCATGATATTGTTGACTTTATTGCCAAGTGTCCAAACTGTCAACAAGTAAAGTACGAACACCAAAGGCCCGGAGGAACACTTCAGAGAATGCCCATTCCTGAATGGAAGTGGGAGAGAATTGCAATGGACTTTGTGGTTGGTCTTCCAAGGACAATGGGTAAGTGTGACTCTATTTGGGTGATTGTTGATAGGTTAACTAAGTCTGCTCATTTTATTCCGATTAAGGTGACTTACAATGCCGAGAAGTTAGCCAAGATCTATATCTCAGAAATCGTTCGATTTCATGGGGTTCCACTATCCATCATATCAGATAGAGGTACGCAGTTTACTTCTAAGTTTTGGAAAACATTGCATGCGGAATTGGGTACTAGGTTGGACCTTAGTACTGCGTTCCATCCCCAGACCGATGGTCAGTCTGAGCGAACGATTCAAGTGTTGGAGGATATGCTTCGTGCGTGCGTGATAGAATTTGGTGGCCATTGGGATAGCTTCCTACCCTTAGTGGAGTTTTCATACAATAATAGCTATCACTCAAGCATTGATATGGCTCCATTTGAAGCATTGTATGGTAGGAGATGTAGGTCTCCCATTGGTTGGTTTGATGCATTTGAGGTTAGGCCTTGGGGTACTGACCTTTTGAAGGATTCGATAGAGAAAGTGAAGTCTATTTAAGAAAAGCTTCTAGCGGCACAAAGTAGACAAAAAGAATATGCAGATCGAAAGGTTAGAGACTTAGAGTTCATGGAGGGTGAACAAGTCTTGTTGAAAGTTTCACCAATGAAAGGGGTGATGCGGTTTGGTAAAAGGGGTAAACTAAGTCCAAGGTACATTGGACCATTTGAAGTACTTAAGCGAGTAGGAGAGGTGGCTTATGAGTTAGCCTTGCCTCCAGGGCTGTACGGAGTACATCCGGTATTCCATGTGTCGATGTTGAAAAGATACCATGGGGATGGAAACTACATTATCCGTTGGGATTCAGTTTTGCTTGATGAGAACTTGTCTTTTGAGGAGGAGCCTGTTGCTATTTTAGATAGAGAAGTTCGCAAGTTGAGGTCAAGAGAGATTGCATCCATCAAGGTGCAATGGAAGAATCGACCCGTTGAAGAAGCCACTTGGGAGAAGGAGGCGGATATGCGAGAAAAATACCCACATCTGTTTACAGATTCAGGTACTCCTTTTCGCCCTTGTTTTCCTTCTTTTGATCGCTCGGGGACGAACGATGGGTAAATTGGTATCTATTGTAACGACCTGTTTAGTCGTTTTGAGCAGCATATTTTATTCTGGAAAAATAGGCTGAGGCGACGGACCCAACGACGGACCGTCATGGGCACGACGGACCGTCGCAGGGTCTCGTTTCAAAACACTTAGAAAAAACTGAAAATTGGATACTGAAAATCGACTCTCTGAACTTCGTAACGAAATGGCAGGACGGACCGTCACAGGTGTGACGGACTGTCACAGACCCTTGGTGGAAATTTGGGTCTCTGAACTTTGCGACGACCTGCAGGACGGACCGTCGCAGGCACGACGATCCGTCACAGGTTGCGCAAATCCCAGTCTGGGTCGGATTTCTTCATACGTTTTAAGGGACATTTTTGACTATTCTTGCCTTAATTATAAAGTTAGTGGGTTAATGTTAATAAGTCTAATTACTTGGGGGTTAAAAGAGGTAACCTTAAGTTAATTAGTGGGGCATTATTGCCATCTTTTATTCTTAATTATATGTTCATTTGGGTAAAAGAAAGAGGGTTTGAATAGGAAAAATAGAAAGAACAAGGAGAGACAGAAAAAGAAAGAGAACGAGTAGAGAGAGAGAGAGACGAAGAGGATAGCAAGGATTTTGAGAAGATAGCTTGTTGATCGCAATTCTTAGGTGGAGGTAGGTTATGGTTTTCATGCTTTCATTGTAAACTCTTAATAGAGAATGATATGTATTGATAGTATTGTAAACCCTGCAATGTGCTTATTTGTATGCATGCATGAACGTGATTATATAATTGTGATTATATTAAGCATGATGAAGTTATTGAATCCCAAATCTTGATAAAAACCTAATCTCTTTTTAATGATGAAGACTTGGTAAGGGAGAAGGCTTGATGAACTAAAGTAATGAGATTGATGATGCCTTGGTAAGGGAGAAGGCTTGATGAGTTGATAGAATGAGATTAGGGGATCAGGTGTCACGAACCGACACGTAGATTTAGGGGATCGGGTGTCACGAACTGACACGTAGATTTAGGAGATCGGGTGTCACGAACCTACACGTAGATTTAGGGAATCGGGTGTCACGAACCGACACGTAGATTTAGGGAATCGGGTGTCATGAACCGACACGTAGATTTAGGGGATCGGGTGTCACGAACCGACACGTAGATTTAGGGGATCGGGTGTCACGAACCGACACGTAGATTTAGGGGATCGGGTGTCACGAACCGACACGTAGATTTAGGGGATCGGGTGTCGCGAACCGACACGTAGATTTAGGGGATCGGGTGTCACGAACTGACACGTAGATTTAGGGGATCGGAGTGTCACGTACCAACACAAGAGGATTAATGAATATGAGGGAGCGGAGTGTCACGTACCGACACAAGAGAAATAAAGATAATGAATCTTGAAAGATGTTAATATGCTCAATCTAAAGAACATAATTCCCAAATGAGTATGGTATTGAGGCTTGAGTCCTCATGTGTGAACTTGATGGTAATTGTTAATGATGTAGCACTTGTTGTTGCTACATGTTGAGTATCATAGTTGATTTTATGATATTACTTGGTATATATTGATTTCTATTTTGAGTTGGCCGATGATATCTATCCAGTACCCGTGTTTAGTACTGACCCCTACTTTTATGTTTTCTTCTTGTTTATTTGTGGAGTGTAGCAAACGTGCCATCGTCTTCAACTCAACAGTAATTCAAGCCAGTCTTACTACATCGAAAATTCAGGGTGAGCTAATGCTTCTAGCTTGGACTGGATCTTCTTCTTCAAGTCTTGATGCCTTGAACTTCCGGCATGGACTAGCTTCTTATGTATTTTTAGCTTTTAGAATACTCTTAGTTTAGTCATTTGATCGTAGATGTTCTCTTGATGATGACTTCCAGATTTTGGGGAATAATAGATGTTGAATTTTAGAAGTTAATGAATTGGTCTTTATTTAATGAGTTTAAGTCTTCCGCATTACTTTCTGTTGATATTATATTGAAATGTTAAGGTTAGATTGGTTGGTTCGCTCACATAGAAGGGTAAGTGTGGGTGCCAGTCGCAACCCGGTTTGGGTCGTGACAAATTGTTATAATTATTATTATTATTGTTATTATTGTTATTATTATTATTGTTGTTGTTATTATTATTATTATTATTATTGTTATTATTATTATTATTATTATTATTGTTATTATTATTATTATTATTATTATTGTTATTATTGTTATTATTGTTATTGTTGTTGTTGTTGTTGTTGTTGTTGTTATTATTATTATTATTATTATTACTGTTAGTATTATTCTTATTATTGTTATTATTATTATTATTATTATTATTATTATTGTTATTATTGTTATTATTATTATTAATATTATCATTATTATCAATATTATTATTATTATTATTATTATTATTATTATTATTATTATTATTATTATTATTAGTATTAGTATTAGTATTGTTATTGTCACGACCCAAACCGGGTTGCGACTAGCACCCACAAATAAACAAGAAGAAAACATAAAAGTAGGGGTCAGTACAAAACACGGGTACTGAGTAGATATCATCGGCCAACTAAAAATAGAAATCAATATATACTCAGTAATATCATAAAATCAACTATGATACCCAACATGTAGCAACAACAAATACTATATCATTAACAATTACCGTCAAGTTCACACATGAGGACTCAAGCCTCAATACCATACTCGTTTGGGAATCATGTTCATTAGATTGAGTATATTAACATCTTTCAAGATTCATTATCTTTATTTCTCTTGTGTCGGTACGTGACACTCCGCTCCCTCATATTCATTAATCCTCTTGTGTCAGTACGTGACACTCCGATCCCCTAAATCTACGTGTCAGTTCGTGACACCCGATCCCCTAAATCTACGTGTCGGTTCGTGACACCCGATCCCCTAAATCTACGTGTCGGTTCGTGACACCCGATCCCCTAAATCTACGTGTCGGTTCGTGAAACCCGATCCCCTAAATCTACGTGTCGGTTCGTGACACCCGATCCCCTAAATCTACGTGTCGGTTCGTGACACTCGATCCCCTAAATCTACGTGTCGGTTCGTGACACTCGATCCCCTAAATCTACGTGTCGGTTCGTGACACCCGATCCCCTAAATCTACGTGTCGGTTCGTGACACCCGATCCCCTAATTTTACGTGTCGGTTCGTGACACCCGATCCCCTAATCTCCTTCCATCAATTCATCAAGCCTTCTTTCTTACCAAGGCATCATCAATCCCATTATTTTAGTTCATCACGCCTTCTTTTATACCAAGACCTCATTATTAACAAAGAGATTAGGATTTTATCAAGATTTGGGATTCAATAACTTCATCATGCTTAATATAATCACAATTATATAATCACGTTCATGCATGCATACAATTAAGCACATAGCAGGGTTTACAATACTACCAATACATATCATTATCTATTAAGAGTTTACTATGAAAGCATGAAAACCATAACCTACCTCCACCGAAGATTAGTGATCGAGCAAGCAACTTTCCCAAAGCTTTGTGTTTTTCCCCTTCTCGAGCGTCTCTCTCTATTGATTCCCTTCTCTCTCTTTCTTTTTGTTCTTTCTATTTTTCTTATTCAAACCCTCTTTCTTTTACCCTAATTAATATGTAATTAAGTGTAAAAGATGATAATAATAACCCACCATTTAACTCAAGGTTACCTCTTTTATCCCCGAAGAAATTGAGTTATTAATATAAACCCACGAAATATGTAATTATAGCAGGAATAGTCCAAAATGCCCCTTTAAAACTTAACCAGAAATCCGACTCCGACTGGGATTACGCAACCTGTTACGGGCCGTCGTGCCTGCGACGGTCCGTCCTGCTGCTCCGTCACAGAGTTCAGAGACTGAAATTCTCTGAAGAGTCTGTGACGTTCCACCACGCCTGTGACGGTCCGTCCTGCACTTTCGTCACGAAGTTTAGAGAGTCGATTTCAGTACCCAAATTTCAGAATTTCTAAGTGTTTTGAAACGAGACCCCTCGACGGACCGTCGTGCCCATGACGATCCGTCGTGGGTTCCGTCGTCTCAGCCTGTTTTTCTAGAAATAAAATCTGCTGCTCAAAACGACTAAACAGGTCGTTACATTAGATACCAATTTACCCATCGTTCGTCCCCGAATGATCACAAGAAGGAAAACAAGGGCGAGAAGGAGTACCTGAATCTTTAAACAGATGTGGGTATCTTTCTTGCATATCTGCCTCCTTCTCCTAAGTGGCTTCTTCAACCGGTCGATTCTTCCATTGCACCTTGATGGATACAACCTCCCTTGACCTAAACTTGCGGACTTCTCTATCTAAAAGAGCAACAGGCTCCTCCTCATAAGACAAATTCTCATCAAGCAAAACTGAATCCCAACGAATAATATAGTTTCCATCCCCATGGTATCTTTTCAACATAGACACATGAAATACCGGATGTACTTCGGACAGCCCTGGAGGCAAGGCTAACTCATAAGCCACCTCCCCTACTCGCTTAAGTACTTCAAATGGTCCAATATACCTTGGACTTAGCTTACCCCTTTTACCAAATCGCATCACCCCTTTCATGGGCGAAACCTTCAGCAAGACTTGTTCACCCTCTATGAACTCTAAGTCTCTAACCTTTCGATCTGCATATTCTTTTTGCCTACATTGCGCCGCTAAAAGCTTTTCTTGAATAGATTTCACTTTCTCTATCGAATCCCTCAAATGATCAGTACCCCAAGGTCTAACCTCGAATGCATCAAACCAACCAATGGCGGACCTACATCTCCTACCATACAATGCTTCAAATGGAGCCATATCAATGCTTGAGTGATAGCTATTATTGTATGAAAATTCCGCTAAGGGTAAGAAGCTATCCCAATGGCCACCAAACTCTATCACACACGCACGAAGCATATCCTCCAACACTTGAATCAATCGCTCGGACTGGCCATCATTCTGAGGATGGAACGCGGTACTAAGGTCCAACCTAGTACCTAATTCAGCATGTAATGTTCTCCAAAACTTAGAAGTAAACTACGTACCTCTATCTTATATGATGGAGAGTGGAACCCCATGCAACCGAATAATTTCTGAGATATAGATTTTGGCTAACTTCTCGGCATTGTAAGTCACCTTAACCGGAATAAAATGAGCAGACTTAGTTAACCTATCAACAATCACTCAAATAGAGTCGTACTTACCCATTGTCTTTGGAAGACCAACCACGAAATCCATTGCGATTCTCTCCCATTTCCATTCCGGAATGGGCATTCTCTGAAGTGTTCCTCCGGGCCTTTGGTGTTCATACTTTACTTGTTGACAGTTTGGACATTTGGCAATAAAATCCACAGTATCACGCTTCATTCTACTCTACTAAAAGTGTTGCTTTAGGTCACGGTACATCTTGGTTGTACCCGAATGTATCGAATACCTTGAACTATGAGCCTTTGTCAGAATAGTGTTGATCAAATCATCAACACGGGGAACACATACCCTTCCCTTGATTCTAAAAACACCTTCCTCATCGATTTGTGCTTCCTTAGCCTCTCCTCGCAATACCTTATCTTGGATTCTTCTTAGTTTCTCATTATCAAACTGTTTTCCCTTAATCTTGTCAAGAAAGGAAGATCTTGCCTCCACACAAGCTTACAATCCTCCCTTCTCATTTACTTCTAATCTCATCAAGTCGTTAGCTAGAGTCTGAACCTCTCTAGCTAATGGGCGTCTAGAGGCTTGCAAGTGAGCTAGACTTCCCATGCTTCCCGCCTTTCTACTTAAAGCATCCGCTACAACATTCGCCTTTCCCGAATGATACAAAATGGTGATGTCGTAGTCCTTCAGTAGTTCCATCCATCTTCTCTGTCTCAAGTTCAAATCTTTCTAAGTAAAGACATACTGTAGACTACGATGATCCGTATAGACCTCACACTTAACCCCATATAAATAGTGTCTCCATTGCTTTAATGCAAACACTACCGCGGCCAATTCCAAATCATGAGTTGGGTAATTACGTTCATGCACTTTTAATTGTCTTGAAGCATAAGCAATCACATTCTTCTCTTGCATTAGCACTGCACCCAAACCCGAATAGGATGCATCACAATAGACAATGAAATTCTTACCTTCCACTGGCAAGGTGAGAATGGGTGCGGTAGTCAACAAAGTCTTGAGCTTCTGAAAGCTTTCTTCACACTCATCCGACCATACAAATGGAACATTTTGCTTAGTCAAGTTCGTCAGTTGGGAAGCAATAGAAGAGAATCCCTTGACAAATCAGCGGTAGTAGCTAGCTAACCCAACAAAGCTCCTTATTTCTGACACATTAGTAGGTCTTACCCAATTCTTTACCGTCTCAATCTTAGAAGAATCCACCATCACTCCATCCTTAGAAACCACGTGCCCCAAGAAGGACACTGCATCTAGCCAAAACTCACACTTAGAGAACTTGGCATAAAGCTCTTTCTCCCTCAACATTTCCAATACCATTCTCAAATGCTCCTCATGTTCTTTCTTGCTCTTTGAGTATATCAGTATATCATCAATAAATATGATCATGAAGAGGTCCAAATATGGCTTAAAAATCCCGTTAATCAAGCTCATGAATGCAGCAGGGGCATTCGTAAGACCAAAAGACATCACTACAAATTCTTAATGCCCATACCTCGTCCGAAAAGCAGTCTTTGGCACATCCGTTGCCCGTATTTTCAATTGATGATAACCGGATCTCAAGTCAATCTTAGAGAAGACACAAGCACCTTGTAACTGATCGAACAAGTCATCAATGCGAGGAAGAGGATACTTGTTCTTTATGGGTACCTTGTTTAGTTGTCTGTAGTCTATACACATTCGAAAACTCCCATCCTTCTTCTTCACAAACAAAACCGGAGCACCCCAAGGAGATGCACTTGGTCTAATAAAGCCTTTGTTTAACAACTCTTGAAGTTGGGCTTTTAACTCTCTTAACTCCGCGGGAGCCATTCTATAAGGGGGTACAGAAATGGGGCGAGTACCCGGTTCAAGGTCAATACAGAAATCAATATCCCTATCTGGTGGCATACCAGGAAGATCTGCAGGGAACACATCCAGAAACTCACGGACCACCAAAACCGACTCAATCGAAGGTACTTGGGTAGTGTCATCCTTGAGATGTGCCAAGAAAGCTAAACACCCTTTACTAACCATTTTCTTAGCACGAAGAAAGGAGATGATACGCACCGGATTGGAAGTGTAGTCACCGTCCCAAACTAACGGATCTATCCCAGGCTTGCTAACGTCACCGTTTTAGCATTACAATCCAAGATCGCAAATTGCGGAGAAAGCCAAGTCATACCCAGAATTACATAAAAATCATCCATTTCTAAGATAGCCAAATCTACATAAGTGTTGCTCCCCACAAAGTTCACCAAACAAGACCTATATACCTTTTCAACTACCACAGACTCACCCACCGGAGTAGAAACACGAATAGGCATATCAAGTAATTCACAATGTAAATATAGACCATTAGCAAACGAGGAAGATACATAAGAAAATGTGTATCCAGGATCAAACAATACAGAAACCATGCAATCACAAACCAGAAGATTACCTGTGATGACAGCATCAGATGCCTCCGCTTCAGACCGCCCAGGGAAAGCGTAACAATGGGCCCTATCATTTGTCTGTCCATTGCCCTTACCATGTTGTGATGTAGCGGCTCCAGTTTGCCCATTACCTCGGCCATTTTGGTGACCACCATTACCTCGACCATTTTGGTGACCACCATTACCTCGACCACCACGTCCTCCAGAATAACAGCCTCTACCATGACCACCTCTACCTCTAGCCATTGGGGGTCTATAACTCTGTTTTGGACAATTTCTCCTAATATGTCCAGTCTCCCCACATCCATAACACTCTCTAGAGTCAAGCATAGGTCTCTCAGAGAAGTGTTGACCGGTCTGAGGTTGACCCCCAACTACAGTCTGTAGTGAAGACTGAATGGGTCGAACTGAGTAACCTCCGGAACCCTGTCCTCTAGAGTAAGAACCATTAAACTCACCTCCCTTTCGAAACCTCTTTTGATGTCGATGCAATGGTGAATTCATCTGGCTTCACTCCTTCCACCTCTACCACAAAATCTACCACTTCTTGGAAGGATTTGGCCGTAGCCGCTACCTGTAAGGCTGAAATCCGAAACTCTGACCTCAACCCCTTCACAAAACGACGAATCCGCTCTTGTGGACTGAAACAAAGTTGGGTGGCATATCTGGATAGTGCACGAAACTTAGCCTCATATGCATTGACCGACATCCTGCCTTGCTCTAGGCTCAAGAACTCATCCCTTTTCCTATCCCTCAATGTCCGAGGGATATACTTCTCCATAAACAAGCTAGAGAATGAGGCCCAAGTCATGATAGGTGGTGCCTCTGTTGGTTGACACTCAATATGTGACCGCCACCACATTTTGGCGTTCCCTTGAATCTAATAACTCACGAACTCAACACCAAACCGTTCTACTATACCCATCTTGTGTAGTAGCTCATGACAGTCAACCAGAAAATCGTAAGCATCCTCAGATTCTGCACCCTTGAAGACTGGAGGTTTCAATTTCAAGAACTTACTGAAGAGTTCATGCTGATCATTTGTCATTATAGGCCCAGTAGTCAGACATGGAAACGTGCCTATGTCCAATGAGGCATCCATACGAGGAGCCATAGTGGCTGCATGTTGTACCTCTGAAACCGGAGGTGTTGGTGCAGAAAACACTGGAGGTGCCTGACCCTGATCGAACAACCCACCAAGATAAACGAGCACCTGATTTATCATCTCTGGGGTAGGCTGGGGTGGCAATCCCTTATTCTGCACTTGTTCATTTTCCCCATCCTCCCCTTCTCTTATTACCTCCTCAGTCGGTGGAGGAGTCACTGCCCTAGTATCAGATGGACTAGGTGCTCGTCCTCTTGCCGCTGCTCTTCCTCGAGCTACAGCCCTAGTGGCTGGCTCAGACGTACCCTGTCCCGCCGGTGCTGGTGTTGGTGCTGGCGTAGTCGTTGCTCTAGTTCTAACCATCTGCGAAATAGAGTGAAGATGGTCAGATACCAATTTGTATCACCTAGATACCAATTGGACCCAAGTAATAGCACGAAAAAAAGAAAGAAAGAATGGAATTTTCCTAAAGTCTTATAGCCTCTTAAAGAAAAGTAAAGGCGTCCCCCTACCGTTCCTTAAGACTCTACTAGACTCGTTCTTGTGTGATGAGACCAACGAACCTAATGCTCTGATACCATGTTTGTCACGACCCAAACCAGGTTGCGACTGACACCCACAAATAAACAAGAAGAAAACATAAAAGTAGGGGTCAGTACAAAACACGGGTACTAAGTAGATATCATCGGCCAACTCAAAATAGAAATCAATATATACCCAGTACTATCGTAAAATCAACTATGATACTCAACATGTAGCAACAACAAATACTATATCATTAACAATTACCGTCAAGTTCACACATGAGGACTCAAGCCTCAATACCATACTCGTTTGGGAATCATGTTCATTAGATTGAGTATATTAACATCTTTCAAGATTCATTATCTTTACTTCTCTTGTGTCGGTACGTGACACTCCGCTCCCTCATATTCATTAATCCTCTTGTATCGGTACGTGACACTCCGATCCCCTAAATCTACGTGTCGGTTCGTGACACCCGATCCCCTAAATCTACGTGTCGGTTCGTGACACCCGATCCCCTAAATCTACGTGTCGGTTCGTGACACCCGATCCCCTAAATCTACGTGTCAGTTCGTGACACTCGATCCCCTAAATCTACGTGTCGGTTCGTGACACCCGATCCCCTAAATCTACGTGTCGGTTGGTGACACCCGATCCCCTAATTCTACGTGTCGGTTCGTGACACCCGATCCCCTAATCTCCTTCCATCAATTCATCAAGCCTTCTTTCTTACCAAGGCATCATCAATCCCATTATTTTAGTTCATCACGCCTTCTTTTATACCAAGGCCTCATTATTAACAAAGAGATTAGGATTTTATCAAGATTTGGGATTCAATAACTTCATCATGCTTAATATAATCACAATTATATAATCACGTTCATGCATGCATA
>CM067869.1:23342462-23367462 GCA_034621305.1 Solanum pimpinellifolium | reverse complement strand
CGAGCACCTAGTCCATCTGATACTAGGGCAGTGACTCCTCCACCGACTGAGGACGTAATAAAAGAAGGGGAGGGTGGGGAAATGAACAAGTGCAGAATGAGGGATTGCCACCCCAGCCTACCCCAGAGATGATAAATCAGGTGCTCGCTTATCTTAGTGGGTTGTCCGATCAGGGTCAGGCACCTCCAGTGTTTTCTGCACCAACACCTCCAGTTTCAGAGGTACAACATGCAGCCACTATGGCTCCTCGTATGGATGCCTCATTGGACATAGGCACGTTTCCACGTCTGACTACTACGCCTATAATGACAAATGATCAGCATGAACTTTTCAGTAAGTTCTTGAAATTGAAACCTCCAGTCTTCAAGGGTGCGGAATCTGAGGATGCTTACGATTTTCTGGTTGACTGTCATGAGCTACTACACAAGATGGGTATAGTAGAACGGTTTGGAGTTGAGTTCGTGAGTTATCAGTTTCAAGGGAACGCCAAAATGTGGTGGCAGTCACATATTGAGTGTCAACCAACAGAGGCACCACCTATGAATTGGGCATCATTCTCTAGCTTGTTTATGGAGAAGTATATCCCCCGAACTTTGAGGGATAGGAAAAGGGATGAGTTCTTGAGCCTAGAGCAAGGTAGGATGTCGGTCAATGCATATGAGGCTAAGTTTAGTGCATTATCCCGGTATGCCACCCAACTATGTTTCAGTCCACAAGAGCGGATTCGCCATTTTGTGAAGGGGTTGAGGTTAGAGTTGCGGATTTCGGCCTTACAGGTAGCGGCAATGGCAAAATCCTTCCAAGAGGTGGTAGACTTCGTGATAAAGGTGGAAGGAGTGAAGCCAGATGACTTCACCACGACATCGACATCAAAAAGGTTTCGAAAGGGAGGTGAGTTTAATGGTTCTTACTCTAGAGGGCAGGGTTCCGGAGGTTACTCAGTTCGACCCATTCAGTCTTCACTACAGACTGTAGTTGGGGGTCCACCTCAGACTGGTCAACACTTCTCTGAGAGACCTATGCTTGACTCCAGAGAGTGTAATGGATGTGGGGAGACTGGACATATTAGGAGGAATTGTTCAAAATAGAGTTATAGACCCCCAATGGCTAGAGGTAGAGGTGGTCATGGTAGAGGCCGTTATTCTGGAGGACGTGGTGGTCGAGGTAATGGTGGTCACCAAAATGGTCGAGGTGATAGGCAAACTGGAGCCGCTACATCACAACATGGTAGGGGCAATGGACAGACAAATGATAGGGCCCATTGTTACGCTTTCCCTGGGCGGTCTGAAGCGGAGGCATCTGATGCTGTCATCACAGGTAATCTTCTGGTCTGTGATTGCATGGCTTCTGTATTGTTCGATCCTGGATCCACATTTTCTTATATATCTTCCTTATTTGCTAATGGTCTAAATTTACATTGTGTATTACTTGATATGCCTATTCGTGTTTCTACTCCGGTGGGTGAGTCTGTGGTAGTTGAAAAGGTGTATAGGTCTTGTTTGGTGAACTTTGTGGGGAGCAACACTTATGTAGATTTGGTTATCTTAGAAATGGATGATTTTTATGTAATTCTGGGTATGACTTGGCTTTCTCCACAATTTGCGATCTTGGATTGTAATGCTAAAACGGTGACGTTAGCCAAGTCTGGGACAGATCCGTTAGTGTGGGAGGGTGACTACACTTCCAATCCGGTGCGTATCATCTCCTTTCTCCGTGCTAAGAAAATGATTAGTAAAGGGTGTTTAGCTTTCTTGGCACATCTCAAGGATGATACTACTCAAGTACCTTCGATTGAGTCGGTTTCAGTGGTCCGTGAGTTTCTGGATGTGTTCCCTGCAGGTCTTCCTGGTATGCCACCGGATAGAGATATTGACTTTTGTATTGATCTTGAACCGGGTACTCGCCCCATTTCTATACCCCCTTATAGAATGGCTCCCGCGGAGTTAAGAGAGTTAAAGTCACAACTTCAAGAGTTATTGAACAAAGGCTTCATTAGACCAAGTGCATCCCCTTGGGGTGCTCCGGTTTTGTTTGTGAAGAAGAAGGATGGGAGTTTTCGGATGTGCATAGACTACCGGCAGTTGAACAAGGTAACCATAAAGAACAAGTATCCTCTTCCTCGCATTGATGACTTGTTCGATCAGTTACAAGGTGCTTGTGTCTTCTCTAAGATTGACTTGAGATCCGGTTACCATCAATTGAAAATACGGGCAACGGATGTTCCAAAGACTGCTTTTAGAACCAAGTATGGGCATTACGAATTTGTAGTGATGTCTTTTGGTCTTACGAATGCCCCTGCTTCGTTCATGAGCTTGATGAACGGGATTTTTAAGCCATATTTGGACCTCTTCGTGATCGTATTTATTGATGATATACTGATATACTCAAAGAGCAAGAAAGAACATGAGGAGCATTTGAGAATGGTATTGGAAATGTTGAGGGAGAAAAAGCTTTATGCCAAGTTCTCTAAGTGTGAGTTTTGTCTAGATGCAGTGTCCTTCTTGGGGCACGTGGTTTCTAAGGATGGAGTGATGGTGGATCCTTCTAAGATTGAGACAATGAAGAATTGGGTAAGACCTACTAATGTGTCAGAAATAAGGACTTCCCAACTGACGAACTTGACTAAGCAAAATGTCCCATTCGTATGGTCGGATGAGTGTGAGGAAAGCTTTCAGAAGCTCAAGACTCTGTTGACTACTGCACCAATTCTCACCTTGCCCATGGAAGGTAAGAACTTCATTGTCTATTGTGATGCATCCTATTCGGGTTTGGGTGCAGTGCTAATGCAAGAGAAGAATGTGATTGCTTATGCTTCAAGACAATTAAAAGTGCATGAACGTAACTATCCAACTCATGATTTGGAATTGGCCTCGGTAGTGTTTGCATTAAAGCAATGGAGACACTATTTATATGGGGTTAAGTGTGAGGTCTACACGGATCATCGTAGCCTTCAGTATGTCTTCACTCAGAAAGATTTGAACTTGAGACAGAGGAGATGGATGAAACTACTGAAGGACTACGACATCATTATTTTGTATTATCCAGGGAAGGCAAATGTTGTAGCGGATGCTTTAAGTAGGAAGGCAGGAAGCATGGGAAGTCTAGCTCACTTGCAAGCTTCTAGACGCTCATTGGCTAGAGAGGTTCAGACTCTAGCTAATGACTTGATGAGATTAGAAGTAAATGAGAAGGGAGGATTGTTGGCTTCTGTAGAGGCAAGATCTTCCTTTCTTGACAAGATTAAGGGAAGACAGTTTGATGATGATAAACTGCGCAGAATCCAAGATAAGGTATTGCGATGAGAGGCTAAGGAAGCACAAATCGATGAGGAAGGTGTTTTGAGGATCAAGGGAAGGGTATGCATACCCCGCGTTGATGATTTGATCAACACTATTCTGACAGAGACTTATAGTTCAAGGTATTCGATACATCCAGGTGCAAGCAAGATGTACCGTGACCTAAAGCAACACTTTTGGTGGAGTAGAATGAAGCGTGATATTGTGAACGTTATCGCCAAATGTCCAAACTGTCAACAAGTAAAGTATGAACACCAGAGACCCGGAGGAACACTTCAGAGAATGCCCATTCCTGAATGGAAGTGGGAGAGAATTGCAATGGACTTCGTGGTTGGTCTTCCAAAGACATTGGGTAAGTATGACTCTATTTGGGTGATTGTTGATAGGTTAACTAAGTCTGCTCATTTCATTCCAGTCAAGGTGACTTAAAATGCAGAGAACTTAGCCAAAACCTATATCTCAAAAATTGTTCGGTTGCATGGGGTTCCACTCTCCATTATATCAGATAGAGGTACGCAGTTTACTTCTAAATTTTGGAAAACATTGCATGAGGAATTGGGTACTAGGTTGGACCTTAGTACTGCGTTCCATCCTCAGACCAATGGTCAGTCTGAGAGAACGATTCAAGTGTTGGAGGATATGCTTCACGCATGTGTGATAGAGTTTGGTGGCCATTGGGATAGCTTCTTACCCTTAGCGGAGTTTTCATACAATAATAGCTATCACTCAAGCATTGATATGACTCCATTTGAAGCATTGTATGGTAGGAGATGTAGGTCCCCCATTGGTTGGTTTGATGCATTCGAGGTTAGACCTTGGGGTACCGATCTTTTGAGGGATTCGATAGAGAAAGTGAAATCTATTCAAGAAAAGCTTCTAGCGGCTCAAAGTAGACAGAAGGAGTATGCAGATCGAAAGGTTAGAGACTTGGAGTTTATGAAGGGTGAACAAGTCTTGCTGAAGGTTTCGCCCATGAAAGGGGTGATGCGGTTTGGAAAAAGGGGTAAGCTAAGTCCAAGGTATATTGGTCCCTTTGAAGTACTTAAGCGAGTAGGGGAGGTGGCTTATGAGTTAGCCTTGCCTCCAGGGCTGTCCGGAGTGCATCCGGTATTCCATGTGTCTATGTTGAAAAGATACCACGGGGATGGAAACTATATTATTCGTTGGGATTCAGTCTTGCTTGACGAAAATTTGACTTATGAGGAGGAGCCTGTTGCCATTCTAGATAGAGAAATTCGCAAGTTGAGATCAAGGGAGATTGCATCCATCAAAGTCCAATGGAAGAATCGACCCGTTGAAGAAGCCACTTGGGAGAAGGAGGCAGATATGCGAGAAAGATACCCACATCTGTTTACAGATTCAGGTACTCCTTTTCGCCCTTGTTTTCCTTCTTGTGATCGTTCGGGGACGAATGATGGGTAAATTGGTATCTATTGTAACGACCTGTTTAGTTTTTTTGAGCAGCAGATTTTATTTCTGGAAAAATAGGCTGAGGCAACGGACCCTACGACGGACCATCATGGGCACGACGGACCGTCGCAGGGTCTCGTTTCAAAACACTTAGAAAATCTGAAATTGGGTACTGAAAATTGACTCACTGAACTTCGTGACGGAATGGCAGGACGGACCGTCACAGACGTGACGGACCTTCACAGAGTTTTCAGTGGAAATCCAGTCTCTGAACCTTGCAACGACCTGCAGGACGGACCGTCGCAGGCACGACGGGCCGTCACTGGTTGCGTAATCCCAGTCTGGGTCGGATTTCTTTACACATTTTAAGGGACGTTTTGGACTATTCCTACTTTAATTATAAAGTTAGAGGGTTAAGGTTAATAAGTCAAATTACTTGGGGTTAAAAGAGGTAACCTTAAGTTAATTAGTGGGTTATTATTGCCATCTTTTATTCTTAATTATATGCTAATTAGGGTAAAAGAAAGAGGGTTTTGAATAAAGAAAATAGAAAGAACAAGAGAAAGAGAGAGAAAGTCGAACGAGAAAGAGGAGAAACGAAGAGAAACAAAGCTTGGGAAATCGCTTGCTTGATCACTAATCTTCAGTGGAGGTAGGTTATGATTTTCATGCTATTCGTAGTAAACTCTTAATAGCGAATGATATGTGTTAGTAGTATTGTAAACCCTTCAATATGCTTAATTGTATGCTTGCATGAATGATGTGATTATGTAATTATGAATAAATAAGCATGATGAAGCTATTGAATCCCAAATCTTGAAAAGAAACCATAATCTACTTTGTTAATGATGATGCCTTGGTATAAAAGAAGGCTTGATGAACGAAAGGGGTGAGATTAGGGGATCGGGTGCCACGTTCCGGTACCAGGATAGAGATAGAGGATCGGGTGCCACGTTCCGGTACCAGGATAGAATGAGGATCGGAGTGTCACGTTCCGACACCAGGATAGTATATGGATCGGGTGCCACATTCCGGTACCAGGATAGAATGATGATCGGAGTGTCACGTTCCGACACCAGGATAGTATATGGATCGGGTGCCACGTTCCGGTACCAGGATAGAATGAGAATCGGAGTGTCACGTTCCGACACCAGGATAGTATATTATCACGACCCAAATTTTTGCAAGTCGTGATGCCACCTATGTTCCCAACCAATAGGTAAGCCAACCAAACATATTAACCCGACTAACCAACAAATGAGTAAAAAGACCAATGCTTAGCAAGAATCTCCAACATGAGTTCCTTATAAGTACGAAATGCGGAAGATAAAATATATCACCCCAAGAATTGGTGTCTTAAGTACAAGAGCTTCTAAAATTCGAAGCAAGTCTGAAACTAAATGACAAATCTAACATAAGGGATATCCTGTTTGAATACTAATAACAAAATAAATAAAAGATAGAGGGAGGTGTGGGCCACGGAACAGCCAAGTAGCTCACCACAACTCCAAGAACTTCAAGCCGGACTCAATTTGCTCCACGAGATGTGCTCCTACTCGGAATCGAATCTGCACCACAAAGAGTGCAACAAGCGTAGTATGAGTACGAAACCACGTGTACCCAGTATGTCTCATTGACCAACAACGAAGAAGTAGTGACGGGAGTTATATAAGAAAATAAATTCTTAGATTGTACAAGTGTATATATATATATTACACTTACTATTTAAGTTTCATCAATAAAGGAAATCAACATTTAATATTTTCCAAACACCAAACGAAACATATAGTCATCAAGAATGAATGATGGGATGAAATGCAATGCAATATGATGCCATGTAATGATATGTATCAGAATACCCAGTAATCACTCAGCCGTATATACATGATACTCCTCGGAAATACATCGAGAGTTCATGACCCATGGGGGACTCGCGAGGTCCATATACCGACACGGACGATCTCCACGTGTTTGTGCGAACGATCTCAACGCACTATCATAATATCAAACTATTTTCGCATGGACGGTCTCCACGTGCCCAAATTACAATCTTAACATCTCACCATCCCCAGCACGGACGATCTCCACGTGCCCAACTTATACTCAGTCTCATGTCTATGCATGTGCACAATATTATTTCAATAGAGGGGATGATGATGCATCTCAATCAATTAATATGAACATAATACATAACCACCTCAATTATCACAACTATACGGGTGAATTAAATAAAACACAATCACACAAGGAATCCAAGTCAATAATATATCAGCTAATGCCCATATGCTTTGGCATTCTCAAATTCTAATCCACATTTTATAATAGAAATTTTCCTTTTTATAACACCGGTACTCGTACCAATGCCCGTCACACCATTGATACGAGACCACCACTTTTTCCCCCTTACTCCATTGTCTATTTTCATTTTTAATCTTTAATTAGGAAAACGTCCTTCAACAAGTCTAAAAAGTCTTAACATACCTTAGATGCCGAACTTGTGCCACGAATCTTTTGAGATCTTTCCTTTCCTTTTCGCAAGGTTTCAGAACGTTCCCAATCTACCAATTTTGCAATATTCGTAAGTAAGCAATTTTTGTAGACATTCAAATTATTATATGTCTATCATAAACGCTAAAACTCACTCATATTTTCAACCAAACTCCAAATCTTGATACATATTGGTATGCCAAATTTTTCAAAATTGCTAAATTTCAAGTCAAGAACTTAACTTTAATCCCTCCAACAAGGTTGAATCATATAATATACACCTAATAATTAATTACCCATCTCAATCTATTAAAAACTAGTATCTTAATTTGTAAACGAATACCGTAAGAACAAATGCCCACCCATTGGAATGTGACCATTATTTCTAACTATTCTGCAACCTGCCATTCTTTTTCTTTTTCTTTTTTTTTTTCTTTTAATTTACCACCATTGCGAATCATTGGCATATGATTGCCTAATGATTGGCATCCACTATAGTCCCTCATCAGCCAACTATTTTTTTTCTCTCTTCGTTAATGCCCCCCTCAATATGACCCCCAAACGTTTCCCAGATTTTCATAATTTACGACAAATACTGCCAATTTTCACAAGGATCAACGGTCCAAATCTCTAACAAAAAGTTCCATAATTCCCACTCGTCTATGTCGGCACTGTACCCATGAAATCATGAATCCAACATTCCCCACCTAATAATATAATATCAATACTCATATACGAAGCAATTTCATGTGTACCCACATGAATGAAAAATTCATTAAGATTTTCTTACCTCTAGGAGTCGACTTTTGCTATGACACCGCCACCAAACTTTGCACGCTGATTTCTTGTTTCTTCTTCTTCTTATTTTCTAAAGAAGAGTATTTTAACCGTGAAACCCCACTAACCTATTATCTACATTACTTATTTTAAATTCTTCACTAAAGTTTTTTTTTTCCAACTAAATACTCTTAGTCTTCGAATAGTTTAAAAATACCCCTTTTAAATTTTCAAAAGGAGTCAAACTAGTCCTAGTTCTAAAAACGACCTAGCGGGTCGTTACATCACCTACCACTTAAACAAACGTTCGTCCTCGAACGGGAAAATAAAAGAGCTAACCTGAATGATCAAAAAGATGAGGATATTTACTCCTCATGTCTGACTCTGTCTCCCATGTAGCCTCCTCCACTGGACGATGCTTCCACTGAACCATTACTGAAGCAATCTCCTTGGACCTTAGCTTCCGAATTTGCCTATCCAAAATGGTGATCAGCTCTTCCTCAAAAGTCAAATTCTGATCAAGTAACACTGAATCCCATTGAATCACATGATCACCACCCTGATGATACTTCTTAAGCATTGAAATATGAAATACAGGATGGACACCTGACAACCCAGGTGGCAAAGCCAACTGATATGCCACTTCACCAATACGCTCCACAACCTCGAAAGGACCAATGTACCTTGGACTCAACTTGCCCTTCTTTCCAAATCTCATCACACCCTTCATGGGTGAAACCTTAAGTAAAACCCTCTCTCCAACCATAAACTCCAAATCACGAACCTTCCTATCTGCGTAACTCTTTTGCCTGCTCTGAGCCATGAGAAGTCTATCTTGGATCAACTTGACCTTGTCCAAGGACTCCCTCAACAAATCTGTACCCCATGGTCTAACCTCAAATGCATCAAACCAGCCAATTGGAGATCGACATCTCCTGCCATACAGAGCCTCAAATGGTGCCATCTCAATGCTCGAGTGATAACTATTATTATAAGCAAACTCTTCTAGAGGCAAGAACTGGTCCCACTGACCACCAAAGTCAATCACACATGCCCGCAACATATCCTCAAGAACCTGACTAGTTCGCTCAGATTGACCATCAGTCTGAGGGTGAAAGGCTGTACTAAGATCCACTCGAGTGCCCAACTCTTTCTGCATAGACCGCCAGAAATGAGATGTAAATTGGGTGCCATGATCTGAAATAATAGATATAGGAACCCCATGCAAACGAACTATCTCTCGAATATAGATCTTGGCTAACTTCTCTGAATTATAGATAGTCTGAACTGGTACAAAGTGTGCAGACTTAGTCAGTCGATCCACGATGACCCATATAGCATCAAACTTATCCACGGTACGTGGCAACCCTACCACAAAGTCCATAGCAATGCGCTCCCACTTCCACTCAGGTATGGGCATCCTCTTAGTCATACCTCCAGGCTTTTGGTGTTCATACTTCACTTGCTGACAATTCAAACATCGAGATACAAAATCTACTATGTCCCTCTTCATAAGACACCACCAATAGTGTTGCTTCAAGTCACGATACATCTTAGTAGCCCCCAGATGAATAGAGTACCTCGAACTATGAGCCTCCTCCATGATCAATCTAGTCAAATCACCTGTACGAGGAACACATATACGACCCTTAATCCTCAAAACTCCCTCACTATCAAGAATTGCATCCTTGGCTTCTCCTTTTAAAACCTTATCCCTAATCTTACATAAATCACCATCATCAAACTGTTGAGCCCGAATCTGCTCCAACAAGGATGACCTAGCCTCCATATAAGCCAACACCTTACCAGATTTTGAAATATCAAGTCTCACAAAGCTATTGGCCAAGGATTGGACATCCCTAGCTAAAGGACGCTCGCCAACCTGTAACATGGCTAGACTACCCATACTTACCGCCTTGCGACTCAAGGCATCTGCTACAACATTTGCTTTACCTGGTTGATAAGAATAGTCATATCGTAGTCTTTGAGCAACTCCAACCATCTCCTCTGCCTCAAATTTAGATCCCTCTGATGGAATATATACTGGAGACTACGATGATCCGTGAACACCTCACAATGCACACCATAAAGATAATGCCTCCAAATCTTTAATGCAAACACAACAGCCGCCAACTCTAAATCATGAATAGGGTAGTTCTTCTCATGAACCTTTAACTGCCTCGAAGCATAAGCTATCACCCTTCCCTTCTGCATCAACACACAACAAAGACCAATCCTAGAAGCATCACAATATACAACAAAACCCTCTCCCTCCACGGGTAGGGTCAAAATTGGAGCAGTAGTCAATAAAGTCTTGAGCTTTTGGAAACTAACCTCACATTCGTCAGACCACTGAAAAGTCACCTCCTTCTGTGTCAATCTAGTTAATGGAGATGCAATGGATGAGAAACCCTCAACAAACCATCGATAATAACCTGCAAGGCCCAAGAAACTCTGAATCTCAGTAACTGAAGTAGGTCTGACCCAATCTCTAACCGCCTCAATCTTCTTAGGATCCACCATGATACCCTCCTTGGACACTACATGTCCCAAGAATGCTACCAAACTAAGTCAAAACTCACACTTTGAAAACGTTGCCTAAAGCTTATTCTCCTTTAGAATCCCAAGAACAATCCTCAAATGATGCTCATGTTCCTCCTTAGTGCGTGAGTATATCAATATGTCATCTATGAAGACAATAACAAAGGAATCTAAATACGGTCTGAACACTCCATTCATCAAGTCCATAAAAGTTGCTGGGGCATTAGTCAGTCTGAAGGACATCACCAAAAACTCGTAATGACCATAACGTGTTCGAAAAGCCGTCTTAGGGATATCCTCCGCCCTAACCTTCAGCTGATGATAGCCAGATCTCAAGTCAATTTTGGAGAAAACTGAAGCACCCTGCAACTGATCAAATAAATCATCAATACGAGGTACCGGATACTTATTTCTGATGGTTACCTTGTTCTACTGCCGATAGTCAATACACATACGCATAGATCCATCTTTCTTCTTCACAAATAACACTGGAGCACCCCAAGGAGATACACTTGGTCTGATAAAATCTTTGCTCAACAAATCCTGAAACTGCTCCTTCAACTCTTTCAATTCAGCCGGTGCCATACGATAAGGAGGAATAGAAATAGGCCGAGTGCCTGGCTCCACATCGATACAAAAATCAATATCACGATCTGGTGGAAGACCTGACAAATCGGTCGGGAATACCTCTGAAAATTCACTCACCACTGGAATAGACTCAAGCATAGGAGTCTCAATACTAGTATCTCGAATATGGGCCAAGTAAGCCAAACATCCTCTCTGTACCAACTGACGAGCCTTAAGGAATGATATCACACCCTTAGAAGGATGACTAAGAGTACCTCTCCATTCTACTATAGGAATTCCAGGCATAGCTAAAGTGATGGTCTTGGCATGACAATTTAAAATTGCGTGGTAAGAAGATAACCAATCCATACCAAGAACCACATCAAAATCTATCATTTCTAAGACCTTTAGATCTGCATGAGTGTCATACCCCATCAAAGTAACAGTACATAAACGATACACTTGATCTACAACTACAGAATCCCCGACAGGAGTAGAAACACGTATGGGCAAATCAAGAGACTCACACCATATATCCAGACTTGGAGCAAAATATGTGGACACATAAGAATAAGTAGAGCCTGGATCAAATAATACCGTAGCTGGTCGATGACAAACCGGAATAATACCTGTGATAACAGCATCTGAGGCTTCAGCCTCTGGCCTACCTGGAAAAGCATAACAGTGAGAACGACTTCCATCAGATTGTGGACCTCCACGACCACCACCTCGACCAGAAGGAGAATCACCTTTACCTGAATGAGAACCACATCTACCATTCTGTGCACCACCCCTAGCTTGAGGTTGTGCAGCCCTGGAAGTCAAAACCTGAGAACCCTGATGTAAGCCACCACGTCTGGTCCTAGGGAAGTCTCTCACAAAGTGTCCCATATCACCACACTCAAAGCAACCCCTACGAGACGCCGGCTGATGAGAGGAACCGGAATGACCAGAATGCCCTCCACGAACTACAGGTCTAGAAGATGAACCCTGCAAAGTATGTACCGAGCTCGAAGAGTTATGCCCAGCGTAACCAGCCTCACGCTGGTATGGCAGCATGAATGGGTCTGCTGGACTGAGGGTGATAACCTTTGCCCAAGTAACCCTGACTCCTGGACGGAGCACCACCATAATCACCTGAATAACGAGTCCTCTTGCTCTCTCGCTGCTCAAATCCCTCACGTCGAATCATCTCCAACTCCTTAGCAGCATCTACCACTTTTTGGAATGGAACACCAGAAGCAGCAACCTGAGAAACTCCTAGACGAATTGGAATAATCAGCCCCTTAACAAACCTCCTCACTCTCTCAGCCTCTATGGGAAGTATCATCGAAGCATGCCTAGCCAAGGCATGAAATTTACCCTCATACTCTGCAACTGACATACCATTTTGCTGCAAACCCTCAAACTCGGCCCTCTTGCGCTCCCTCTCACTGCGTGGAACAAATTTGGATAGAAATACCTGAGTAAACTCAGTCCAGGATAGTGGATGAGATCCAACTGGCCTACTACTAATATAATCCCTCCACCACTGCTTAGCAGAGCCAGTCATTTGAAACGCTGTGTAGTCAACTCCATGAGACTCCACTAATCCAAGATTATGCAACCTCTCATGACAACTAACTATAAACTCATATGCATCCTCAGCTAAGTCACCAGTATAAGTAGGAGGATGCATTAGTCTGAACCTCCCAAACATCTTTTGCTCATCAATAGTCATAGAAGGCCTGTTCACCAAATGTGATGTCATATCTGGAAACTCCATACTATCCAAACGAGGAGCTACAGCGGCAGCTGGCTGAGTCCTGGGAGTCTGAGAATCTAGAGCAACTATCGGATCTGGAGTTTGACCTCCAACACGGGTCTGTGAGCCATCAGAAGTGACAGACAAAGCTCCTGCCTGGGCCATCCCCTCTAGGATTCCTAACATTCGAGACAGGGTATCTTGAAGCACTGGGGGGACAATAGTACTAGTTGGAGCCTGAGCTGGCCCATCCCCCTCGACACGATCTTGCACATCCCCATGAATAACCTCTGCATCAGGAGGTATGACCCTATCACGACCCTGGGTAGCTACTGGTACTTTAACATCCACAGGTGCTGCAACACGGCCCCTACCCCGACCTCGAGCTCGTCCCCTACCTCTACCTCGGATAGGGTTTCCAGAAGCAGGCGCAGGATTAGGATCCTGACCACCATTTGCCGACGTACGATTCCTCGCCATCTGAGAGAGAATGAGATATCAAGATTAGAATTTCTACAAGGTCAAGGGTGCACAATAAGGAATAAAAGAACAAAATATTTCCTAAATGTCCTATAGCCTCTCGAAGATAGGTATGGACGTCTTCATACCGATCCGCAAGACTTTACTAGACATTGCTCTTGTACTTTTGAGACCGATGAACCTAGCGCTCTGATACCAAATTTGTCACGACCCAAATTTTTGCAAGTCGTGATGGCACCTATGTTCCCAACCAATAGGTAAGCCAACCCAACATATTAACCCGACTAACCAACAAATGAGTAAAAAGACCAATGCTTAGCAAGAATCTCCAACATGAGTTCCTTATAAGTACGAAATGCGGAAGATAAAATATATCACCCCAAGAATTGGTGACTTAAGTACAAGAGCTTCTAAAATTCGAAGCAAGTCTGAAACTAAATGACAAATCTAACATAAGGGATATCCTGTTTGAATACTAATAACAAAATAAATAAAAGATAGAGGGAGGTGTGGGCCATGGAACAACCAAGTAGCTCACCACAACTCCAAGAACTTCAAGCCGGACTCAATTTGCTCCACGAGATGTGCTCCTACTCGGAATCGAATCTGCACCACAAAGAGTGCAACAAGCGTAGTATGAGTACGAAACCACGTGTACCCAGTATGTCTCATTGACCGACAACGAAGAAGTAGTGACGGGAGTTATATAAGAAAATAAATTCTTAGATTGTACAAGTATATATATATATATATTACACTTACTATTTAAATTTCATCAATAAAGGAAATCAACATTTAATATTTTCCAAACACCAAACGAAACATATAGTCATCAAGAATGAATGATGGGATGAAATGCAATGCAATATGATGCCATGTAATGATATGTATCAGAATACCCAGTACTCACTCAACCGTATATACATGATACTCCTCGGAAATACATCGAGAGTTCATGACCCATGGGGGACTCGCGAGGTCCATATACCGACACGGACGATCTCCACGTGTTTGTGCGAACGATCTCAACGCACTATCATAATATCAAACTATTTTCGCATGGACGGTCTCCACGTGCCCAAATTACAATCTTAACATCTCACTATCCCCAGCACGGACGATCTCCACGTGCCCAACTTATACTCAGTCTCATGTCTAGGCATGTGCACAATATTATTTCAATAGAGGGGATGATGATGCATCTCAATCAATCAATATGAACATAATACATAACCACCTCAATTATCACAACTATACTGGTGAACTAAATAAAACACAATCACACAAGGAATCCAAGTCAATAATATATCAGCTAATGCCCATATGCTTTGGCATTCTCAAATTCTAATCCACATTCTATAATAGAAATTTTCCTTTTTATAACACCGGTACTCGTACCAATGCCCGTCACACCATTGATACGAGACCACCACTTTTTCCCCCTTACTCCATTGTCTATTTTCATTTTTAATCTTTAATTAGGAAAACGTCCTTCAACAAGTCTAAAAAGTCTTAAAATACCTTAGATGCCAAACTTGTGCCACGAATCTTTTAAGATCTTTCCTTTCCATTTCGCAAGGTTTCAGAACGTTCCCAATCTACCAATTTTGCAATATTCGTAAGTAAGCAATTTTTGTAGACATTCAAATTATTATATGTCTATCATAAACGCTAAAACTCACTCATATTTTCAACCAAACTCCAAATCTTGATACATATTGGTATGCCAGATTTTTCAAAATTGCTAAATTTCAAGTCAAGAACTTAACTTTAATCCCTCCAACAAGGTTGAATCATGTAATATACACCTAATAATTAATTACCCATCTCAATCTATTAAAAACTAGTATCTTAATTTGTAAACGAATACCGTAAGATCAAATGCCCACCTATTGGAATGTGACCATTCTTTCTAACTATTCTACAACCTGCCATTCTTTTTCTTTTTCTTATTTTTTCTTTTAATTTACCACCATTGCCAATCATTGGCATATGATTGCCCAATGATTGGCATCCACTATAGTCCCTCATCAGCCAACTATTTTTTTTCTCTCTTCGTTAATGCCCCCCGCAGTATGACCCCCAAACGTTTCCCAGATTTTCATAAATTACGACAAATACTGTCAATTTTCACAAGGATCAACGGTCCAAATCTCTAACAAAAAGTTCCATAATTTCCACTCGTCTATGTCGGCATTGTACCCATGAAATCATGAATCCAACATTCCCCGCCTAATAATATAATATCAATACTCATATACGAAGCAATTTCATGTGTACCCACATGAATGAAAAATTCATTAAGATTTTCTTACCTCTAGGAGTCTACTTTTGCTATGACACCGCCACCAAACTTTGCACGCTGATTTCTTGTTTCTTCTTCTTCTTATTTTCTAAACAAGAGTATTTTAACCGTGAAACCCCACTAACCTATTATCTACATTACTTATTTTAAATTCTTCACTAAAGTTTTTTTTTCCAACTAAATACTCTTAGTCTTCGAATAGTTTAAAAATACCCCTTTTAAATTTTCAAAAGGAGTCAAACTAGTCCTTGTTCTAAAAACGACCTAGCGGGTCGTTACATATATGGATCGGGTGCCACGTTCCGGTACCAGGATAGAATGAGGATCGGAGTATCACGTTCTGACACCAGGATAGTATATGGATCGGAGTGTCACGTATCGACACGAGGGGAATAAATATAATGAATCTTGCAAGATGCTAATATACTCAATTTAATGAATCTAATTCCCAAATGAGTATGGTATTGAGGCTTGAGTCCTCATGTGTGAACTTGATGGTAATTGTTAATGATATAGTACTTGTTGTTGCTACATGTTGAGTATCATAGTTGATTTTATAATATTGCTTTATATATATTGTTTTCTATTTCGAGTTGGCCGATGATATCTACTCAGTACCCGTGTTTTGTACTGACCCCTATTTTTATGTTTTCTTCTTTGTTATTTGTGGAGTGCAGCAAATGTGCCGTCGTCTTCAACTCAACAGTAATTCTAGCCAGTCTTCGTAACACCGGATCTTCTGGGTGAGCTAATGCTTCCAGCTTGGACTTGATCTTCTTCCTCATGTCTTGATGCCTTGAAGTTTCGGCATGGACTAGCTTTTATTTGTTTTAGCTTCTTAGAATACTCTTAGTTTAGTAATTTGATCATAGATGTTCTTGTGGTGATGACTTCCAGATTTTGGGGAATAATAGGTATTGAATTGGTTTTTATTTAATGAGCTTAAGTCTTCCGCATTATTTTCTGTTGATATACGTTGAAATGATAAGGTTTAGATTGGTTGGTTCGCTCACATAGAAGGGTAAATGTGGGTGCCAGTCGCGGCTCGGTTTTGGGTCGTGACATATTATTATTATTATTATTATGTTTGTTGTTGTTGTTGTTGTTATTGTTATTGTTATTTATATTGTTATTATTATTATTATTATTATTATTATTGTTATTATTATTATTATTATTATTGTTGTTGTTGTTGTTGTTGTTGTTGTTATTGTTATTATTATTATTATTATTATTATTATTATTATTTGTCACGACCCAAATCCGGGCCGCGACTGGCACCCACACTTACCCTCCTATGTGAGCGAACCAACCAATCTAACCTTAACATTTCAATATAATATAAACATAAAGTAATGCGGAAGACTTAAACTCATTAATAAAAACCAATTCAATAACTATCAATATTCAACATCTATTATTCCCAAAACCTGGAAGTCATCATCACAAGAACATCTACTTTAAACTACTAATTCTATGAGTTTCTAAGAAGCTAAAAATACATAAGAAGCTAGTACATGCCGGGAATTCAAGGCATCAAGACATGAAGGAGAAGATCCAGTCCAAGCTAGAAGCGTTAGCTCACCCTGAAGATCCGGCGTGACGAAGACTGGCTAGAATCACTGTTGAGTTGAGGACGACGGCACGTTTGCTGCACTCCACAAAAAACAAGAAGAAAAACATAAAAGTAGGGGTAAGTACAAAACACGGGTACTGAGTAGATATCATCGGCCAACTCAAAATAGAAAGTATATACCAAGTAATATCATAAACTCAACTATGATACTCAACATGTAGCAACAACAAGCACTATATCATTAACAATTACCGTCAAGTTCACACATGAGGACTCAAGCCCCAATACCATCCTCATTTGGGAATCATGTTCATTAGATTGAGTATATTAACATCTTTCAAGATTCATTATCTTTATTTCTCTTGTGTCGGTACGTGACACTCCGCTCCCTCAATTTTAATTATTCCTCTTGTGTCGGTACGTGACACCCCGATCCACTAAATCTACGTGTCGGTTCGTGACACCCGATCCCCTAAATCTACGTGTCGGGTCGTGACACCCGATCCCCTAATTCTACGTGTCGGTTCGTGACACCCGATCCCCTAAATCTACGTGTCGGTTCGTGACACCCGATCCCCTAATTCTACGTGTCGGTTCGTGACACCCGATCCCCTAAATCTACATGTCAGTTCGTGACACCCGATCTCCTAAATCTACGTGTCGATTCGTGACACCCGATCCACTAATATCATTCTGTAAATCATCAAGCCTTCTCTATACCAAGGCATCATCATTAATAATTTATATTAAAGTTTCTTTTCAAGATTTGGGATTCAATATTTTCATCATGCTTATCTTATCACAATCACATAATCATATTCATGCAAGCATACAATTAAGCATATAGCAGGGTTTACAGTATTATCAATACATATCATTCTCTATTAAGAGTTTACTACGAATATCGTAAGAGAAACCATAACCTACCTCCACCGAAGAATTGAAATCAACAAGCTATCTTCTCAGAATCCTTGCTATCCTCTTTGTTTCTCTCTCTTTCTACTCGTTCTCTTTCTTTTTCTGTCTCTTTTTGTTCTTTCTTATTTTTCTTATTCAAACCCTCTTTATTTTTACCTAATTAGTATATAATTAAGAATAAAAGATGGCAATAATACCCCACTTATTAACTTAGGGTTACCTCTTTTAACCCCCAAGAATTTGAGTTATTAATATAAACCCACGAAATCTATAATTAAGGAAAGAATAGTCCCAAAACGTCCCTTAAAACGTGTAAAGAAATTCGATTCTAACTGGGATTGCGTAACCTGTGACGGGCCGTCGTGATTGTGACGGTCCGTCACTCAGGTCGTCGTGAGGGCCAGGACTTTATTTTCACCAAGGATACTGTGACGGTCCGTCCTGCAAGCCCGTCACGAAGTTCAGAGAGTCGATTTTCAGTACCCAATTTCAGAATTCCTAAGTATATTGAAACGAGACATCTGTGATGGACCGTCGTTCCTGTGACGGTCCGTCGTGGGTTCCGTTGTTTCAGCCAATTTTCCAGAATTAAAATCTGCTGCTCAAAACGACTAAACAGGTCGTTACAATAGATACCAATTTACCCATCGTTCGTCCCCGAACGATCAAAAGAAGAAAAGCAAGGGCGAAAAGGAGTACCTGAATCTGTAAACAGATGTGGGTATCTTTCTTGCATATCTGCCTCCTTCTCCCAAGTGGCTTCTTCAACCGGTCGATTCTTCCATTGCACCTTGATGGATGCAATCTCTCTTGACCTCAACTTGCGAACTTCTCTATCTAAAATAGCAACAGGCTCCTCCTCATAAGACAAGTTCTCATCAAGCAAAACTGAATCCCAACGGATAATGTAGTTTCCATCCCCATGGTATCTTTTCAACATCGACACATGGAATGCCGGATGTACTCCGGACAGCCCTGGAGGCAAGGCTAACTCATAAGCCACCTCTCCTACTCGCTTAAGTACTTCAAATGGTCCAATGTACCTTGGACTTAGTTTACCCCTTTTACCGAACCGCATCACCCCTTTCATGGGCGAAACCTTCAGCAAGACTTGTTCACCTTCCATGAACTCTAAGTCTCTAACCTTTCGATCTGCATATTGTTTTTGTCTACTTTGCGCCGCTAGAAGCTTTTCTTGAATAGACTTCACTTTCTCTATCGAATCCCTCAAAAGGTCAGTACCCCAATGCCTAACCTCAAATGCATCAAACCAACCAATGGGAGACCTAAATCTCCTACCATACAATGCTTCGAATAGAGCCATATCAATACTTGAGTGATAGCTATTATTGTATGAAAACTCCGCTAAGGGTAGGAAGCTATCCCAATGACCACCAAACTCTACCACACACGCACGAAGCATATCCTCCAACACTTGAATCGTCCTTTCAGACTGACCATCGGTCTGAGGATGGAACGCAGTACTAAGGTCCAACCTAGTACCCAATTCCGCATGCAATGTTTTCCAAAACTTAGAAGTAAACTGCGTACCTCTATCTGATATGATGGATAGTGGAACCCCATGCAATCGCACCACTTCCGAGATGTAAAGTTTGGCTAACTTTTCTGCATTGTAAGTCACCTTGACCGGAATGAAATGAGCAGATTTAGTTAACCTATCAACAATCACCCAAATGGAGTCATACTTACCCATTGTCTTTGGAAGACCAACCACAAAGTCCATTGCAATTCTTTCCCACTTCCATTCCGGAATGGGCATTCTCTGAAGTGTTCCTCCGGGCCTTAGGTGTTCATACTTTACTTGTTGACAGTTTGGACATTTGGCAATAAAATCCACAATGTCACGCTTCATTCTACTCCACCAAAAGTGTTGTTTTAGGTCACGATACATCTTGGTTGCACCCGGATGTATAGAATACCTTGAACTATGAGCCTCTGTCAGAATAGTGTTGATCAAATCATCGACGCGGGGTACACATACCCTTCCGTTGATTCTCAAAACACCTTCCTCATCGATTTGTGCTTCCTTAGCCTCCCCTCGCAATACTTTATCTTGAATTCTTCTTAGTTTCTCATCATCAAACTGTTTTCCCTTAATTTTGTCAAGAAAAGAAGATCTTGACTCCACACAAGCCAACAATCCTCCCTTCTCATTTACTTCTAATCTCATCAAGTCGTTAGCTAGAGTCTGAACCTCTCTAGCTAATGGGCGTCTAGAGGCTTGCAAGTGAGCTAGACTTCCCATGCTTCCCGCTTTTCTACTTAAAGCATCCGCCACAACATTCGCCTTCCCTGGATGATACAAAATGGTGATGTCGTAGTCCTTCAGTAGTTCCATCCATCTTCTCTGTCTCAAGTTCAAATCTTTCTGAGTAAAGACATACTGAAGGCTACGATGATCCGTGTAGACCTCACACTTAACCCCATATAAATAGTGTCTCCATTGCTTTAATGCAAACACTACCGCAGCCAATTCCAAATCGTGAGTTGGATAGTTACGTTCATGCACTTTTAATTGTCTCGAAGCATAAGCAATCACATTCTTCTCTTGCATTAGTACTGCACCCAAACCCGAATAGGATGCATCACAATAAACAATGAAGTTCTTACCCTCTACTGGCAAGGTAAGGATACGTGCGGTAGTCAACAAAGTTTTGAGCTTCTGAAAGCTTTCCTCACATTCGTCCGACCATACAAATGGAACATTCTGCTTAGTCAAGTTCGTCAATTAGGAAGCAATAGAAGAGAATCCCTTGACAAATCGGCGGTAGTAGCTAGCTAACCCAACAAAGCTCTTTATTTCTGACACATTAGTAGGTCTTACCCAATTCTTCACTGTCTCAATCTTAGAAGGATCCACCATCACTCCATCCTTAGAAACCACGTGCCGCAAGAAGGACACTGCATCTAGCCAAAACTCACACTTAGAGAACTTGGGATAAAGCTTTTTCTCCCTCAACATTTCCAATACCATTCTCAAATGCTCTTCATGTTCCTTCTTGCTCTTTGAGTATAAAAATATATCATCAATAAATACGATCACGAAGAGGTCTAAATATGGCTTAAAAATCCCGTTCATCAAGCTCATGAACGCAGCAGGGGCATTCGTAAGACCAAAAGACATCACTACAAATTCGTAATGCCCATACCTCGTTCGAAAAGCAATCTTTGGCACATCCGTTGCCCGTATTTTCAATTGATGATAACCGGATCTCAATTCAATCTTAGAGAAGACACAAGCACCTTGTAACTGATCGAACAAGTCATCAATGCGAGGAAGAGGGTACATGTTCTTAATAGTTACTTTATTCAGTTGTCTGTAGTCTATGCACATCCGAAAACTCCCATCCTTCTTCTTTACAAACAAAACCGGAGCACCCCAAGGAGATGCACTTGGTCTAATGAAGCCTTTGTTCAATAACTCTTGAAGTTGTGCTTTTAACTCTCTTAACTCCGCGGGAGCCATTCTATAAGGGGGTATAGAAATGGGGCGAGTACCGGGTTCAAGATCAATACAGAAGTCAATATCCCTATCCGGTGGCATACCAGGAAGATCTGCAGGGAACGCATCCAAAAACTCACGAACTACCAAAAACGACTCAATCGAAGGTACTTGGGTAGTGTCATCCTTGATATGTGCCAAGAAAGCTAAACACCCTTTACTAATCATTTTCTTAGCACGAAGAAGGGAGACGATGCGGACCGGATTGGAAGTGTAGTCACCCTCCCACACTAACGGGTCTGTCCCAGGCTTGGCTAACGTCACTGTCTTAGCATTACAATCAAAGATTGCAAATTGCGAAGAAAGCAAAGTCATACCCAGAATCACATCAAAATCGTCCATTTCTAAGATAACCAAATCTACATAGGTGTTGCTCCCCACAAAGTTCACCAGACAAGACCTATACACCTTTTCAACTACCACAGACTCACCCACCGGAGTAGAAACACGAATAGGCATATCAAGTAATTCACGATGTAAATTTAGACCATTAGCAAATGAGGAAGATACATAAGAAAACGTGGATCCAGGATCAAACAATACAGAAGCCATGCAATCACAAACAAGAAGATTACCTGTGATGAGAGCATCAGATGCCTCCGCTTCAGACCTCCCAGGGAAAGCGTAACAATGGGCCCTATCGTTCGTCTATCCGTTGCCCCTACCATGTTGTGATGTAGTGGCCCCAGTTTGCCCATTACCTCTGCCGTTCTGGTGACCACCATTACCTCGACCACCACGTCCTCCAGAATAACGGCCTCTACCATGACCACCTCTACCTCTAGCTATTGGGGGTCTATAACTTGGTCTGGGACAATTTCTCCTAATATGTCCAACCTCCCCACATCCATAACATTCTTTGGAATCGATCATATGCCCCTCGGAGAAGTGTGGACCGGTCTGAGGTGGTCCCCCAACTACAGTCTGTAGTGAAGACTGAATTGGTCGGACTGAGTAACTTCCCGAACCCTGTCCTCTAGTGTAAGAACCATTAAACTCACCTCCCTTTCGAAGCCTTTTTGATGTCGATGTTGTGGTGAAGTCGTCTGGCTGCACTCCTTCCACTTCTATCACAAAGTCTACCACTTCTTGGAAGGATTTTGCCGTTGCCGCTATCTGTAAGGCCGAAATCCGCAATTCTGACCTCAACCCCTTCACAAACCGGCGAATTCGCTCTTTAGAACTGAAACAGAGTTGAGTGGCATATCTGGATAGTGCACGGAACTTATCCTCATAAGCATTAACCGACATTCTACCTTGCTCTAGGCTCAGGAACTCATCCCTTTTCCTATCCCTCAAAGTCCGGGGGATATACTTCTCCATAAACAAGCTAGAGAACGAGGCCCAAGTCATAGGTGGTGCCTCTATTGGTTGACACTCAATATGTGACCGCCATCACATTTTGGCGTTCCCTTGAAACTGATAAGTCACAAACTCCACACCAAACCGTTCTACTATACCCATCTTGTGTAGTAGCTCGTGACAGTCAACCATAAAATCATAAGCATCCTCCGATTCAGCACCCTTGAAGACTGGAGGTTTCAATTTCAAGAACTTACTGAAAAGTTCATGCTGATCATTTGTCATTATAGGCCTAGTAGTCAGACGTGGAAACGTTCCTATTTCCAATGGAACATCCATGCGGGGAGCAATAGTAGCCGCATGTTGTACCTCCGGAGCCTGAGGTGCTGGTGCAGAAAACACTAGGGGTGTCTTGCCCTGATCAGACAACCCGCTAAGATAAGCGAGAACCTGATTGATCATCTCTAGGGTAGGTTGGAGTGGAAATCCCTCATTCTGTACTGGTTCATTTTCCCCATCCTCCCTTTCTCTTATTACTTCCTCAGTCGGTGGAGGAGTCACTGCCCTAGTATCAGATGGGCTAGGTGCTCGTCCTATTCCCCTAGAGGACGTCCTCCCACGACCTCTACCACGGCCTCTTGCCGTTGTTCTTCCTCGAGCCACAGCCCCAGTGGCTGGCTCAGTTGTTTCTTGTCTGGCCGGTGTTGATGTTGGCGTAGGCGTTGCTCTAGTTCTAACCATCTGCGAAAGAGAGTGGAGACGGTCAGATACCAATTCGTATCGCCTAGATACCAATTGGACTCAAGTAGTAGCACGAAAGAAAGAATGAAAGAGTGAAATTTTTCCTAAAGTCTTATAGCCTCTCAAGGAAAAGTAAAGGCTTCCCCCTACCGTTCCTTAAGACTCTACTAGACCTGTTCTTGTGTGATGAGACCAACGAACCTAATGCTCTGATACCAAGTTTGTCACGACCTAAATCCGGGCCGCGACTGGCACCCACACTTACCCTCCTATGTGAGCGAACCAACCAATCTAACCTTAACATTTCAATATAATATAAACACAAAGTATTGCGGAAGACTTAAACTCATTAATAAAAACCAATTCAATAACTATCAATATTCAACATCTATTATTCCCAAAACCTGGAAGTCATCATCACAAGAACATCTACTTTAAACTACTAATTCTAAGAGTTTCTAAGAAGCTAAAAATACATAAGAAGCTAGTCCATGCCGGGAATTCAAGGCATCAAGACATGAAGGAGAAGATCCAGTCTAAGCAAGAAGCGTTAGCTCACCCTGAAGATCCGGTGTGACGAAGACTGGCTAGAATCACTGTTGAGTTGAGGACGACGGCACGTTTGCTGCACTCCACAAATAACAAGAAGAAAAACATAAAAGTAGGGGTCGGTACAAAACACGGGTACTGAGTAGATATCATCGGCCAACTCAAAATAGAAAACAGTATATACCAAGTAATATCATAAACTCAACTATGATACTCAACATGTAGCAATAACAAGCACTATATGATTAACAATTACCGTCAAGTTCACACATGAGGACTCAAGCCCCAATACCATACTCATTTGGGAATCATGTTCATTAGATTGAGTATATTAACATCTTTCAAGATTCATTATCTTTATTTCTCTTGTGTCGGTACGTGACACTCCGCTCCCTCAATTTTCATTATTCCTCTTGTGTCGGTACGTGACACCCCGATCCACTAAATCTACGTGTCGGTTCGTGACACCCGATCCCCTAAATCTACGTGTCGAGTCGTGACACCCGATCCCCTAATTCTACGTGTCGGTTCGTGACACCCGATCCCCTAAATCTACGTGTCGGTTCGTGACACCCGATCCCCTAATTCTACGTGTCGGTTCACGATACCCGATCCCCTAAATCTACGTGTCGGTTCGTGACACCCGATCCCCTAAATCTACGTGTCGGTTCGTGACACCCGATCCACTAATATCATTCTGTAAATCATCAAGCCTTCTCTATACCAAGGCATAATCATTAATAATGTATATTAAAGTTTCTTTTCAAGATTTGGGATTCAATAT
>CM067869.1:23322462-23337462 GCA_034621305.1 Solanum pimpinellifolium | reverse complement strand
AAGGGTGTTTAGCTTTCTTAGCACATCTCAAGGATGACACTACCCAAGTACCTTCGATTGAGTCGGTTTCGGTGGTCCGCGAGTTTCTGGATATGTTCCCTACAGATCTTCCTGGTATGCCACCAGATAGGGATATTGACTTCTGTATTGATCTTGAACCGGGTACTCGCCCCATTTCTATACCCCCTTATAGAATGGATCCCGCGGAGTTAAGAGAGTTAAAAGCCCAACTTCAAGAGTTGTTGAGCAAAGGCTTCATTAGACCAAGTGCATCTCCTTGGGGTGCTCCGGTTTTGTTTGTAAAGAAGAAGGATGGGAGTTTTCGGATGTGCATAGACTACCGGCAGTTGAACAAGGTAACCATAAAGAACAAGTATCCTCTTCCTCGCATTGATGACTTGTTCGATCAGTTACAAGTTGCTTGTATCTTCTCTAAGATTGACTTGAGATCCGGTTATCATCAATTGAAAATAAGGGCAACGGATGTGCCAAAGACTGCTTTTAGAACCAGGTATGGGCATTACGAATTTGTAGTGATGTCTTTTGGTCTTACGAATGCCCCTGCTGCGTTCATGAGTTTGATGAACGGGATTTTTAAGCCATATTTGGATCTCTTTGTGATCGTATTTATTGATGATATATTGGTATATTCAAAGAGCAAGAAGGAACATGAAGAGCATTTGAGAATGGTATTGGAAATGTTGAGGGAGAAAAAGCTCTATGCCAAATTCTCCAAGAGGGAGTTTTTGCTAGATGCAGTGTCCTTCTTGGGGCATGTGGTTTCTAAGGAGGGGGTGATGGTTGATCCTTCTAAGATTGAGACAGTGAAGAATTGGGTAAGACCTACTAATGTGTCAGAAATAAGGAGCTTTGTTGGGTTAGCTAGCTACTATCGCCGATTTGTCAAGGAATTCTCTTCTATTGCTTCCCAACTGACGAACTTGACTAAGCAAAATGTTCCGTTGGTGTGGTCGGATGAGTGTGAGGAAAGCTTTCAGAAGCTCATGACTCTGTTGACTACTGCACCAATTCTCACCTTGCCAGTGGAAGATACGAATTTCATTGTCTATTGTGATGCATCCTATTCGGGTTTGGGTGCAGTGCTAATGCAAGAGAAGAATGTGATTGCTTATGCTTCCAGACAATTAAAAGTGCATGAACGTAACTATCCAACTCATGATTTGGAATTGGCCGCGGTAGTGTTTGCATTAAAGCAATGGAGACACTATTTATATGGGGTTAAGTGTGAGTTCTATACGGATCATCGTAGCCTACAGTATGTCTTTACTAAGAAAGATTTGAACTTGAGACAGAGGAGATGGATGGAACTACTGAAGGACTACGACATCACTATTTTGTATAATCCAGGGAAGGCGAACGTTGTAGCAGATGCTTTAAGTAGAAAGGCGGGAAGCATGGGAAGTCTAGCTGACTTGCAAGCTTCTAGACGCCCATTGGCTAGAGAAGTTCAGATTCTGGCTAACGACCTTATGAGATTAGAAGTAAATGAGAAGGGAGAATTGTTGGCTTGTGTGGAGGCAAGATCTTCCTTCCTTGACAAGATTAAGGGAAAGCAGTTTAATGATGAAAAATTGATCAGGATCCGAGATAAAGTGTTGCAAGGAGAGGCTAAGGAAGCACAAATCGATGAGGAAGGTGTTTTTAGAATCAAGGGAAGGGTATGTGTACCCCGAGTTGACAATTTGATCAACACTATTCTGACAGAGGCTCATAGTTCAAGGTATTCTATACATCCTGGTGCAACCAAGATGTACCGTGACCTAAAGCAACATTTTTGGTGGAGTAGAATGAAGTGTGATATTGTTGACTTTATTGCCAAATGTCCAAACTGTCAACAAGTTAAGTATGAACACCAGAGGCCCGGAGGAACACTTCAGAGAATGCCCATTCCTGAATGGAAGTGGGAAAGGATTGCGATGGATTTCGTGGTTGGTCTTCCAAAGACATTGGGAAAGTTTGATTCTATTTGGGTGATTGTTGATAGGTTAACTAAGTCTGCTCATTTCATTCCGGTTAAGCTGACTTACAATGCAGAGAAGTTAGCCAAACTTTACATCTCGGAAGTGGTGCGATTGCATGGGGTTCCACTTTCCATTATATCGGATAGAGGTACGCAGTTTACTTCTAAGTTTTGGAAAACATTGCATGCGGAATTGGGTACTAGGTTGGACCTTAGTACTACATTCCATCCTTAGACCGATGGTCAGTCTGAGCGAATGATTCAAGTGTTGGAGGATATGCTTCGTGCATGTGTGATAGAGTTTGGTGGCCATTGGGATAGATTCTTACCCTTAGCGGAGTTTTCATACAATAATAGCTATCACTCAAGCATTGATATGGCCCCATTTGAAGCATTGTATGGTAGGAGATGTAGGTCTCCCATTGGTTGGTTTGATGCGTTCGAGGTTAGACCTTGGGGTACTGATCTTTTGAGGGATTCGATAGAGAAAGTGAAATCTATTCAAGAAAAGCTTCTAGCGGCGCAAAGTAGGCAAAAAGAATATGCAGATCGAAAGGTTAGAGACTTAGAGTTCATGGAGGGTGAACAAGTCTTGTTGAAAGTTCCGCCAATGAAAGGGGTGATGCGGTTTGGTAAGCGAGGTAAACTTAGCCCAAGGTATATTGGCCCATTTGAAATACTTAAGCAAGTAGGGGAGGTGGCTTATGAGTTAGCCTTGCCTCCAGGGCTGTCCGGAGTGCATCCGGTATTTCATGTGTTTATGTTGAAAAGATATAATGGGGATGGAAACTACATTATCCGTTGGGATTCAGTTTTGCTTGATGAAAATTTGACTTATGAGGAGGATCCTGTTGCCATTCTAGATAGAGAAATTCGCAAGTTGAGATCAAGGGAGATTGCATCGATCAAAATTCAATGGAAGAATCGACCAGTCGAAGAAGCCACTTGGGAGAAAGAGGCTTATATGCGAGAAAGATACCCACATCTGTTTACGGATTCAGGTACTCCTTTTCGCCCTTGTTTTCCTTCTTGTGATCGTTCGAGGACGAACGATGGGTAAATTGGTATCTATTGTAACGACCTGTTTAGTCGTTTTGAGCAGCAGATTTTATTTCTGGAAAAACAGGCTGAGGCGACGGACCCCACGATGGACCGTCATGGGCACGACGGACCGTCGCAGGGTCTCGTTTCAAAACACTTAGAAAATCTGAAATTGGGTACTGAAAATCGACTCTCTGAACTTCGTAACGGAATGGCAGGAAGGACCGTCACAGGTGTGATGGACCGTCACAGACTCTTCAGAGAAATTGAGTCTCTGAACTCTGTGACGGGCAGCAGGACGGACCGTCGCAGGCACGACGGGCCGTCACAGGCTGCGTAAATCCCAGTCTGGGTCGGATTTCTTTATACGTTTTAAGGGACGTTTTGGACTGGATCTTCCTCTTTATGTCTTGATGCCTTGAAGTTCCGGCATGGACTAGATTTTATTTGTTTTAGCTTCTTAGAATACTCTTAGTTTAGTAATTTGATCATAGATGTTCTTGTGGTGATGACTTCCAGATTTTGGGAAATAATAGTTATTAAATTGGTTTTTATTAATGAGTTTAAGTCTTCCGCATTACTTTATGTTGATATTACATTGAAATGTTAAGGTTTAGATTGGTTGGTTCGCTCACTGTAACGACTTGTTTAGTCGTTTTGAGCAGCAGATTTTATTTCTGGAAAAACAGGCGGAGGCGACGGACCCCACGACAGGCCGTCATGGGCACGACGGACCGTCGTAGGGTCTCGTTTCAAATCACTTAGAAAATTCTGCAAATTGGGTACTGAGAATCGACTCTCTGAACTCTGTGACGGACCTGCAGGACGGACCGTCACAGGCACGACGAACCGTCGTGATCCGCCGTTCCAAAACACTTCAACTCTTGAGAATTTGGTACAGGGAACGATTCTCTGAATGTCGTTACGGAAGTGCAGCAAACGTGTCGTCGTCTTCGACTCAACAGTAATTCAAGCCAGTCTTACTACATCAGAAATTCAGGGTGAGCTAATGCTTCTAGCTTCGACTGAATCTTCTTCTTCAAGTCTTGATGCCTTGAACTTCCGGCATGGACTAGCTTCTTATGTATTTTTAGCTTTTAGAATACTCTTAGTTTAGTCATTTGATCGTAGATGTTCTTGTGGTGATGACTTCCAGATATTGGGGGATAATCATAGTTATTGATTTTATTAATGAGTTTAAGTCTTCCGCATTACTTTATGTTGGTATTACATTGAAATGTTAAGGCTTAGATTGGTTGGTTCGCTCACATAGGAGGGTAAGTGTGGGTGCCAGTCGCGGCCCAGATTTGGGTCGTCACAAACTTGGTATCAGAGCATTAGGTTCGTTGGTCTCATCACACAAGAACGAGTCTAGTAGAGTCTTAAGGAACGGTAGGGGGCGCCTTTACTTTTCTTTGAGAGGCTATAAGACTTTAGGAAAATTCCTTTCTTTCTATCTTTCTTTCGTGCTATTACTTGGGTCCAATTGGTATCTAGGTGATACAAATTGGTATCTGACCATCTTCACTCTATTTCGCAAATGGTTAGAACTAGAGCAACGACTACGCCAACACCAACACCGGCACCAGCGGGACAGGGTGCATTTGAGCCAGCCACTGGGGCTGTAGCTCGAGGAAGAGCAGCGGCAAGAGGCCGTGGTAGAGGTCGTGGGAGGACGTCCTCTAGGGGAAGAGGACGAGCACCTAGCCCATCTGATACTAGGGCAGTGACTCCTCCACCGACTGAGGAAGTAATAAGAGAAGGGGAGGATGGGGAAAATGAACAAGTACAGAATGAGGGATTGCCACCCCAACCTACCCAAGAGATGATCAATCAGGTTCTCGCCTATCTCAGTGGATTATCTGATCAAGGTTAGGAACCTCCAGTGTTTTCTGCACCAACACCTACGGTTTCAGAGGTACAACATGCAGCCACTATGGCTCCTTGTATGGATGCCTCATTAGATATAGGCACGTTTCCACGTCTGACTACTGGGCCTATCATGACAAATGATCAGCATGAACTTTTCAGTAAGTTCTTGAAATTGAAACCTCCAGTCTTCAAAGGTGCTGAATCTGAGGATGCTTACGATTTTCTGGTTGACTATCATGAGCTACTACACAAGATGGGTATAGTAGAACGGTTTGGTGTTGAGTTCGTGAATTATCAGTTTCAAGGGAACGCCAAAATGTGGTGGCGGTCACATATTGAGTGTCAACCAACAGAGGCACCACCTATGACTTGGGCCTCATTCTCTAGTTTGTTTATGGAGAAGTATATTCCCCGGACTTTGAGGGATAGGAAAAGTGATGAGTTCTTGAGCCTAGAGCAAGGTAGGATGTCGGTCAATGCATATGAGGCTAAGTTTCGTGCACTATCCAGATATGTCACTCAACTTTGTTTCAGTCCACAAGAGCAGATTCGCCGTTTTGTGAAGGGGTTGAGGTCAGAGTTGCGGATTTCAGCCTTACAGGTAGCGGCAACGGCAAAATCCTTCCAAGAGGTGGTAGACTTCGTGATAGAGGTGGAAGGAGTGAAGCCAGATGACTTCAGTACGACATCAACATCAAAAAGGTTTCAAAAGGGAGGTGAGTTTAATGGTTCTTACTCTAGAGGACAAGGTTCCGGAGGTTACTCAGTTCGACCCATTCAGTCTTCACTACAGACTGTAGTTGGGGGTCCACCTCAGACTGGTCAACACTTCTCTGAGAGACCTATGCTTGACTCCAGAGAGTGTTATGGATGTGGGGAGACTGGACATATTAGGAGGAATTGTCCAAAACAGAGTTATAGAGCCCCAATGGCTAGAGGTAGAGGTGGTCATGGTAGAGGCCGTTATTCTGGAGGACGTGGTGGTCGAGGTAATGGTGGTCACCAAAATGGCCGAGGTGATGGGCAAACTGGAGCTACTACATCACAACATGGTAGGGGAATGGATAGACAAACGATAGGGCCTATTGTTACGCTTTCCCTGGGCGGTCTAAAGCGGAGACATCTGATGCTGTCATCACAGGTAATCTTCTGGTTTGTGATTGTATGGCTTCTTTATTGTTTGATCCTGGATCCACGTTTTCTTATGTATCTTCCTCATTTGCTAATGGTCTAAATTTACATTGTGAATTACTTGATATGCCTATTCGTGTTTCTACTCCGGTGGGTGAGTCTGTGGTAGTTGAAAAGGTATATAGGTCTTGTTTGGTGAACTTTGTGGGGAGAAACACTTATGTAGATTTGGTTATCTTAGAAATGGATGATTTTGATGTAATTCTAAGTATGACTTGGCTTTCTCCGCAAATTGCGATCTTGGATTGTAATGCTAAAACGGTGACGTTAGCCAAGCCTGGGACAGATCCGTTAGTGTGGGAGGGTGACTACACTTCCAATCCGGTGCGTATCATCTCCTTTCTTCGTGCTAAGAAAATTGTTAGTAAAGGGTGTTTAGATTTCTTGGCACATCTCAAGGATGACACTACCCAAGTACCTTCGATTGAGTCAGTTTCAGTGGTCCGTGAGTTTCTGGATGTGTTCCCTGCAGATCTCCCTGATATGCCACCGGATAGAGATATTGTTTTCTGTATTGATCTTGAACCGGGTACTCGCTCCATTTCTATACCCCCTTATAGAATGGCTCCCGCGGAATTAAGAAAGATAAAGGCACAACTTCAAGAGTTATTGAACAAAGGCTTCATTAGACCAAGTGCATCCCCTTGGAGTGCTCCGGTTTTGTTTGTGAAGAAGAAGGATGGGAGTTTTCGGATGTGCATAGACTACCGGCAGTTGAACAAGGTAACCATAAAGAACAAGTATCCTCTTCCTCGCATTGATGACTTGTTCGATCAGTTACAAGGTGCTTGTGTCTTCTCTAAGATTGACTTGAGATCCGGTTACCATCAATTGAAAATACGGGCAACGGATGTGCCAAAGACTACTTTTCGAACGAGGTATGGGCATTACGAATTTGTAGTGATGTCTTTTGGTCTTACGAATGCCCCTGCTGCGTTCATGAGCTTGATGAACGGTATTTTTAAGCCATATTTGGACCTCTTCATGATTGTATTTATTGATGATATACTGATATACTCAAAGAGCAAGAAAGAACATGATGAGCATTTGAGAATGGTATTGGAAATGTTGAGGGAGAAAAAGCTTTATGCGAAGTTCTCTAAGTGTGAGTTTTGGCTAGATGCAGTGTCCTTCTTGGGGCACGTGGTTTCTAAGGATGGAGTGATGGTGGATCCTTCTATGATTGAGACAGTGAAGAATTGGGTAAGACCTACTAATGTGTCAGAAATAAGGAGCTTTGTTGGGTTAGCTAGCTACTACCGCCAAATTGTCAAGGGATTCTCTTCTATTGCTTCCCAACTGACGAACTTGACTAAGCAGAATGTTCCATTTGTATGGTCGGATGAGTGTGAGGAAAACTTTCAAAAGCTCAAGACTTTGTTGACTACTGCACCCATTCTCACCTTGCTCCTAGAGGGTAAGAACTTCATTGTTTATTGTGATGCATCCTATTCGGGTTTGGGTGCAGTGCTAATGCAAGAGAAGAATGTGATTGCTTATGCTTCAAGACAATTAAAAGTGCATGAACGTAACTATCCAACTCATGATTTAGAATTGGCCGAGGTAGTGTTTGCATTAAAGCAATGGAGACACTATTTATATGGGGTTAAGTGTGAGGTCTACACGGATCATCGTAGCCTTCAGTATGTCTTCACTCAGAAAGATTTGAACTTGAGACAGATGAGATGGATTGAACTACTGAAGGACTACGACATCACTATTTTGTATCATCCGGGGAAGGCGAATGTTGTAGCGGATACTTTAAGTAGGAAGGCGGGAAGCATGGGAAGTCTAGCTCACTTGCAAGTTTCTAGACGCCCATTGGCTAGAGAAGTTCAGATTCTGGCTAACGACCTTATGAGGTTAGAAGTAAATGAGAAGGGAGGATTGTTGGCTTGTGTGGAGGCAAGATCTTCTTTTCTTGACAAGATTAAAGGAAACCAGTTTAATGATGAGAAATTGATCCGGATCCGAGATAAAGTGTTGCGAGGAGAGACTAATGAAGCACAAATCGATGAGGAAGGTGTTTTGAGAATCAAGGGAAGGGTATGTGTACCCCGAGTTGATGATTTGATCAATACTATTCTGACAGAGGCTCATAGTTTAAGGTATTCAATACATCCGGGTGCAACCAAGATGTACCGTGACCTAAAGCAACACTTTTGGTGGAGCAGAATAAAGCGTCATATTGTTGACTTTATTGCCAAATGTCCAAACTGTCAACAAGTAAAGTATGAACACCAGAGGCCCCGAGGAACACTTCAGAGAATGCCCATTCCTGAATGGAAGTGGGAAAGGATTGCAATGGATTTCGTGGTTGGTCTTCCAAAGACAATGGGTAAGTATGACTCTATTTGGGTGATTGTTTATAGGTTAACTAAGTGTGCTCATTTTGTTTCGGTTAAGGTGACTTACAATGCCGAGAAGTTAGCCAAGATCTATATCTCAGAAATAGTTTGGTTGCATGGGGTTCCACTATCCATCATATCAGATAGAGGTACGCAGTTTACTTCTAAATTTTGGAAAACATTGCATGAGGAATTGGGTACTAGGTTGGACCTTAGTACTGCGTTCCACCCTCAGACCGATGGTCAGTCTGAGAGAACAATTCAAGTGTTGGAGGATATGCTTCGCGCATGTGTGATAGAGTTTGGTTGCCATTGGGTTAGCTTCTTACCCTTAGCGGAGTTTTATACAATAATAGCTATCACTCAAGCATTGATATGGCTCCATTTGAAGCATTGTATGGTAGGTGATGTAGGTCCCCCATTGGTTGGTTTGATGCATTCGAGGTTAGACCTTGGGGTACTGATCTTTTGCGAGATTCGATAGAGAAAGTGAAATCTATTCAAGAAAAGCTTTTAGCGGCGCAAAGTAGACAAAAGGAGTATGTAGATCGGAAGGTTAGAGACTTGGAGTTTATGGAGGGTGAACAAGTCTTGTTGAAGGTTTCGCCAATGAAAGGGGTGATGCGGTTTGGTAAGCGAGGTAAACTTAGCCCAAGGTATATTGGTCCATTTGAAGTACTTAAGCGAGTAGGGGAGGTGTCTTATGAGTTAGCCTTGCCTCCAGGGCTGTCCGGAGTGCATCCGGTATTCCATGTGTCGATGTTGAAAAGATACCATGGGGATGGAAACTACATTATCCGTTGGGATTCAGTTTTGCTTGATGAGAATTTTTCTTATGAGGAGGAACCTGTTGCCATTCTAGATAGGGAAATTCGCAAGTTGAGATCAAGGGATATTGCAACCATCAAGGTTCAATGGAAGAATCGACCCGTTGAAGAAGCCACTTGGGAGAAGGAGGCAGATATGCGAGAAAGATACCCACATCTGTTTACAGATTCAGGTACTCCTTTTCGCCCTTGTTTTCCTTCTTGTGATCGTTCGGGAACGAACGATGGGTAAATTGGTATCTATTGTAACGACCTGTTTAGTCGTTTTGAGCAGCAAATTTTATTTCTGGAAAAACAGGCGGAGGCGATGGACCCCATGACGGAGCGTCATGGGCACGATGGATCATCGCAGGGTCTCGTTTCAAAACACTTAGAAAATTCTGCAACTTGGGTATTGAGAATCGACTCTCTGAACTCTGTGACGGACCTGCAGGACGGACCGTCACAGGCACGACGAACCGTCGTGATCCGCCGTTCCAAAACACTTCAACTCTTGAGAATTTGGTACAGGGAACGATTCTCTGAACATCGTGACGGAAGTGCAGGACGGACCGTCGTAGGTACGACGGGTCGTCACAAACTCCTTAAGGAAATTGAGTCTCTGACGAACCTGCATGACGGCCCGTCGTACCTACGACGGTCCGTTCTGCACTTCCGTCACGACGTTCAGAGAATCATTCCCTGTACCAAATTCTCAAGAGTTGAAGTGTTTTGAAACGGGGGATCACGACGGTTCCTCGTGCCTGTGACGGTCCGTCCTGCAGGTCCGTCACAGAGTTCAGAGAGTCGATTTCAGACACCCTCGACGGTTCATCGTGCCCATGACGTTTCGTCGTGGGTTCCGTCGTCTCCACCTGTTTTTCCAGAAATAAAATCTGCTGCTCAAAATGATTAAACAGGTCGTTACATTAGATACCAATTTACCCATCGTTCGTCCCCGAACGATCACAAGAAGGAGAATAAGGGCGAAAAGGAGTACCTGAATCTGTGAACAGGTGTGGATATCTTTCTCGCATATCAACCTCCTTCTCCCAAGTGGCTTCTTCAACGGGTCGATTCTTCCATTGAACTTTGATGGATGCAATCTCCCTTGATCTCAACTTGAAAATTTCTCTATCTAGAATAGCAACAGGCTCCTCCTCATAGGACAAATTCCCATCAAGCAAAACTGAATCCCAACGGATAATATAGTTTCCATCCCCATGGTATCTTTTCAACATCGACACATGGAACACCGGATGTACCCCGGACAGCCCTGGAGGCAAGGCTAACTCATAAGCCACCTCCCCTACTCGCTTGAGTACTTCAAATGGTCCAATATACCTTGGACTTAGCTTACCCCTTTTTCCAAACCATATCACCCCTTAAATGGGCGAAACCTTCAGCAAGACTTGTTCTCCCTCCATGAACTCTAAGTCTCTAACCTTTAGATCTGCATATTCTTTTTGTCTACTTTGCGCCGCTAGAAGCTTTTCTTGAATAGATTTCACCTTCTCCATCGAATCCCTCAGGAGATCCGTACCCCAAGGTCTAACCTCGAACGCATTAAACCAACAAATGGGGGACCTACATCTCCTACCATACAATGCTTCAAATGGAGCCATATCAATGCTCGAGTGATAGCTATTATTGTATGAAAATTCCTCTAAGGGTAAGAAGCTATCCCAATGGCCACCAAATTCTATCACACATGCACGAAGCATATCCTCCAACACTTGAATCGTTCGCTCAGACTGACCATCAGTCTGAGGATGGAACGCAGTACTAAGGTCCAACCTAGTACCCAATTCCGCATGCAATGTTTTCCAAAACTTAGAAGTAAACTGCGTACCTCTATCTGATATGATGGATAGTGGAACCCCATGCAATCGAACGATTTTTGAGATATAGATCTTGGCTAACTTCTCGGCATTGTAAGTCACCTTAACCGGAATAAAATGAGCAGACTTAGTTAACCTATCAACAATCACCCAAATAGAGTCATACCTACCCATTGTCTTTGGAAGACCAACCACGAAATCCATTGCGATTCTCTCCCATTTCCATTCCGGAATGGGCATTCTCTGAAGTGTTCCTCCGGGCCTTTGGTGTTCATACTTTACTTGTTGACAGTTTGGACATTTGGCAATAAAATCCACAATATCACGCTTCATTCTACTCCACCAAAAGTGTTGCTTTAGGTCACGGTATATCTTGGTTGCACCCGGATGTATCAAATACCTTGAACTGTGAGCCTCTGTCAGAATAGTGTTGATCAAATCATCAACACGGGGCACACATACACTTCCCTTGATTCTCAAAACACCTTCCTCATCGATTTGTGCTTCCTTAGCCTCTCCTCGCAATACCTTATCTTGGATTCTTCTTAGTTTCTCATTATCAAACTGTTTTCCCTTAATCTTGTCAAGAAAGGAAGATCTTGCCTCCACACAAGCCAACAATCCTCCCTTCTCATTTACTTCTAATCTCATCAAGTCGTTAGCTAGAGTCTGAACCTCTCTAGCTAATGGGCGTCTAGAGGCTTGCAAGTGAGCTAGACTTCCCATGCTTCCCGCCTTTCTACTTAAAGCATCCGCTACAACATTCGCCTTCCCCGGATGATACAAAACTGTGATGTCGTAGTCCTTCAGTAGTTCAATCCATCTTCTCTGTCTCAAGTTCAAATCTTTCTGAGTAAAGACATACTGTAGGTTACGATGATCTGTATAGACCTCACACTTAACCCCATATAAATAGTGTCTCCATTGCTTTAATGCAAACACTACCGCGGCCAATTCCAAATCATGAGTTGGGTAGTTACGTTCATGCACTTTTAATTGTCTTGAAGCATAAGCAATCACATTCTTCTCTTGCATTAGCACTGCATCCAAACCCGAATAGGATGCATCACAATAGACAATGAAATTCTTACCTTCCACTGGCAAGGTGAGAATGGGTACGGTAGTCAACAAAGTCTTGAGCTTCTGAAAGCTTTCTTCACACTCATCCGACCATACAAATGGAACATTTTGCTTAGTCAAGTTCGTCAGTTGGGAAGCAATAGAAGAGAATCCCTTGACAAATCGGCGGTAGTAGCTAGCTAACCCAACAAAGCTCCTTATTTCTGACACATTAGTAGGTCATACCCAATTCTTTACTGTCTCAATCTTAGAAGGATCCACCATCACTCCATCCTTAGAAACCACGTGCCCCAAGAAGGACACTGCATCTAGCCAAAACTCACACTTAGAGAACTTGGCATAAAGCTTTTTCTCCCTCAACATTTCCAATACCATTCTTAAATGCTCCTCATGTTCTTTCTTGCTCTTTGAGTATATCAGTATATCATCAATAAATACGACCACGAAGAGGTCCAAATATGGCTTAAAAATCCCGTTCATCAAGCTCATGAACGCAGCAGGGGCATTCGTAAGACCAAAAGACATCACTACAAATTCATAATGCCCATACCTCGTTCGAAAAGCAGTCTTTGGCACATCCGTTGCCCGTATTTTCAATTGATGATAACCGGATCTCAAGTCAATCTTAGAGAAGACACAAGCACCTTGTAACTGATCGAACAAGTCATCAATGCGAGGAAGAGGATACTTGTTCTTTATGGTTACCTTGTTTAGTTGTCTGTAGTCTATAAACATTCGAAAACTCCCATCCTTCTTCTTCACAAACAAAACCGGAGCACCCCAAGGAGATGCACTTGGTCTAATAAAGCCTTTGTTTAACAACTCTTGAAGTTGGGCTTTTAACTCTCTTAACTCCGCGGGAGCCATTCTATAAGGGGGTATAGAAATGGGGCGAGTACCCGGTTCAAGGTCAATACAGAAATCAATATCCCTATCTGGTGGCATACCAGGAAGATCTGCAGGGAACACATCCAGAAACTCACGGACCACCGAAACCAACTCAATCGAAGGTACTTGGGTAGTGTCATCCTTGAGATGTGCCAAGAAAGCTAAACACCCTTTTACTAACCATTTTCTTAGCACGAAGAAAGGAGATGATACGCACCGGATTGGAAGTGTAGTCACCCTCCCAAACTAACGGATCTGTCCCAGGCTTGGCTAACGTCACCGTTTTAGCATTACAATCAAAGATCGCAAATTGCGGAGAAACCCAAGTCATACCCAGGATTACATCAAAATCATCCATTTCTAAGATAACCAAATCTACATAAGTGTTGCTCCCCACAAAGTTCACCAAACAAGACCTATATACCTTTTCAACTACCACAGCTCACCCACCGGAGTAGAAACACGAATAGGCATATCAAGTAATTCACAATGTAAATTTAGACCATTAGCAAATGAGGAAGATACATAAGAAAATGTGGATCCAGGATCAAACAATACAGAAGCCATGCAATCACAAACCAGAAGATTACCTGTGATGACAGCATCAGATGCCTCCGCTTTAGACCGCCCAGGGAAAGCGTAACAATGGGCCCTATCGTTTGTCTGTCCATTGCCCCTACCATGTTGTGATGTAGCGGCTCCAGTTTGCCCATTACCTCGGCCATTTTGGTGACCACCATTACCTCGACCACCACGTCCTCCAGAATAACGGCCTCTACCATGACCACCTCTACCTCTAGCCATTGGGGGTCTATAACTCTGTTTTGGACAATTTCTCCTAATATGTCCAGTCTCCCCACATCCATAACACTCTCTAGAGTCAAGCATAGGTCTCTCAGAGAAGTGTTGACCGGTCTGAGGTGGACCCCCAACTACAGTCTGTAGTGAAGACTGAATGGGTCGAACTGAGTAACCTCCGGAACCCTGTCCTCTAGAGTAAGAACCACTAAACTCACCTCCCTTTCGAAACCTCTTTGATGTCGATGCCATGGTGAATTCATCTGGCTTCACTCCTTCCACCTCTTCCACGAAATCTACCACTTCTTGGAAGGATTTGGCCGTAGCCGCTACCTGTAAGGCTGAAATCCGCAACTCTGACCTCAACCCCTTCACAAAACGACGAATCCGCTCTTGTGGACTGAGACAAAGTTGGGTGACATATCTGGATAGTGCACAAAACTTAGCCTCATATGCATTGACCGATATCCTGCCTTGCTCGAGGCTCAAGAACTCATCCCTTTTCCTATCCCTCAATGTCCGAGGGATATACTTCTCCATAAACAAGCTAGAGAATGAGGCCCAAGTCATAGGTGGTGCCTCTGTTGGTTGACACTCAATATGTGACCGCCACCACATTTTGGCGTTCCCTTGAAAGTGATAACTCACGAACTCAACACCAAACCATTCTACTATACCCATCTTGTGTAGTAGCTCATGACAGTCAACCAGAAAATCGTAAGCATCCTCAGATTCTGCACCCTTGAAGACTGGAGGTTTCAATTTCAAGAACTTACTGAAAAGTTCATGCTGATCATTTGTCATTATAGGCCCAGTAGTCAGACATGGAAACGTGCTTATGTCCAATGAGGCATCCATACGAGGAGCCATAGTGGCTGCATGTTGTACCTCTGAAATCGGAGGTGTTAGTGCAGAAAACACTGGAGGTGCCTGACCCTGATCGGACAACCCACTAAGATAAGTGAGCACCTGATTTATCATCTCTGGGGTAGGCTGGGGTGGCAATCCCTCATTCTGCACTTGTTCATTTTCCCCATCCTCCCCTTCTCTTATTACCTCCTCAACGGTGGAGGAGTCACTACCCTAGTATCAGATGGACTAGGTGCTCGTCCTCTTCCCCTAGAGGACGTCTTCCCACGACCTCTACCACGGCC
>CM067869.1:23299962-23317462 GCA_034621305.1 Solanum pimpinellifolium | reverse complement strand
AATAAGCCAACTTAAAACCATTTACGAAGAACTAGTTTGTTGCACCTCAAATTCCTATACATCTGCATATTTGCATACAATTTCTCAATCCCAAAAAGAAAGAGAACTATCCCTGCAGCCATTGAAAATCCTTGGGAACTAAAAACCTTGCCAAAAGTAGAAAAAAAAATTCAAAATGTTTCAACCAAGTACTAGTAAGGACCCATAATATAAAACTATTATTTAATGTCTCTTTCTACCTATTCTGACCATTTCATTCTTGAATTCAAATGAAAACCTTAAAAAAATAATTTTATCTATAAAGAAGAATTGGAAAGTCACAAAATTTGTCCACTAACCTTGCAGGTATACAAAGCAAAATTGGAAAATTGACATAAAAATATAAACAGAAAAAAACAAAAGTTAAAAACTCTTTCACTCAATGACTAACACACACCTAACCGCACCACTTTTGCACTATATTATCCCATTAAATCATAAAAAAATAAGAATAATATATTATTATGAACATTCAATAACACAATTAGATTGAAAGTTAACCTACAATACACGACTCACGAGTAAATATTATGCCCACGCCGCCGGTAGTTTTTGAACCCTTTTTATTTTTCTGTTTTTTTTTCTAATGTTAACTCGTTATAACAAATAAACTAATCCCACTAACTTAAATAAATTAATGGGTCAAGTATAAGATATTGAATAAATTATGGATATGACCCATTAACTATTAACTATATTAATCCTTCACTAAATTTTTTTTTCAACTAAATACTCTTAGTCTTCGAATAATTTAAAAGTACCCATTTAAATTTTCAAAAGGAGTCAAACTAGTCCTAGTTCTCAAAACGACCAGCGGGTCGTTACATCACCTACCACTTAAACAAACGTTCGTCCTCGAACGGAAAAAGAAAAGAGCTAACCTGAACGCTCAAAAAGATGAGGATATTTACTTCTCATGTCTGACTCTGTCTCACATGTAGCCTCTTCTAGTGGACGATGCTTCCATTGAACCTTTACTGAACCAATCTCCTTGGACCTTAGCTTCCGAATTTGCCTATCCAAAATAGTTATCGGCTCTTCCTCAAAAGTCAAATTCTGATCAAGTAACACTGAATCCCATTGAATCACATGATCACCACCCTGATGATACTTCTTAAGCATTGAAATATGAAATACAGGATGGACACCTGACAACCCAGGTGGAAAAGCCAACTGATATGCCACCTCACCAATACGCTCCACAATATCGAAAGGACCAATGTACCTTGGACTCAACTTGCCCTTCTTTCCAAATCTCATCACACCCTTCATGGGTGAAACCTTAAGTAGAACCCGCTCTCCAACCATAAACTCTAAATCACGAACCTTCCTATCTGCGTAACTCTTTTGCCTGCTTTGAGCCATGAGAATTCTATCTTCGATCAACTTGACCTTGTCCAAAGACTCCCTCAACAAATCTATACCCCATGGTCTAACCTCAAATGCATCAAACTAGCCAATTGGAGATCGACATCTCCTACCATACAGAGCCTCGAATGGTGCCATCCCAATGCTCGAATGATAACTATTATTGTATGCAAACTCTGCTAAAAGCAAGAACTGATCCCACTGACCACCAAAGTCAATCACACACGCCCGCAACATATCCTCGAGAACCTGAATAGTCCACTCAGATTGACCATCAGTCTGAGGGTGAAAGGCTGTACTAAGATCCACCCGAGTGCCCAACTCTTTCTGCATAGACCGCCAGAAATGAGAGGTAAATTGGGTACCACGATCTGAAATAATAGATATAGGAACCCTATGCAAACGAACTATCTCTTGAATATAGATCTTGGCTAACTTCTCTGAGTTATAGGTAGTCTGAACTGGTACAAAGTGTGCAGACTTAGTCAGTCGATCCACGATGACCCATATAGCATCAAACTTACCCAAGGTACGTGGCAACCCTACCACAAAGTCCATAGCAATGCGCTCCCACTTCCACTCAGGTATGGGCATCCTCTGAGTCATACCTCAAGGCTTTTGGTGTTCATACTTCACTTGCTGACAATTCAAACATCGAGATACAAAATCTACTATGTCCCTCTTCATACGACACCACCAATAGTGTTGCTTCAAGTCACGATACATCTTAGTAGCCCCCGGATGAATAGAGTACCTCAAAATATGAGCCTCCTCCATGATCAATCTAGTCAAATCACCTGTACGAGGAACACATATACGACCCTTAATCCTCAAAACTCCCTCACTATCAAGAATTGCAGCCTTGGCTTCTCCTTTTAAAACCTTATCCCTAATCTTACATAAATCACCATCATCAAACCGTTGAGCCCGAATCTGCTCCAACAAAGATGACCTAGCCTCTATATAAGCCAACACCTTACCAGATTCTGAAATATCGAGTCTCACAAAGCTATTGTCCAGGGATTGGACATCCCTAGCTAAAGGACGCTCGCCAACCTGTAACATGGCTAGACTACCCATACTTACCGCCTTCCGACTCAAGGCATCTGCTACAACATTTGCTTTACCTAGGTGATAAAGAATAGTCATATCGTAGTCTTTGAGCAACTCCAACCATCTCCTCTGCCTCAAATTTAGATCCCTCTGATTGAATATATACTGGAGACTAAGATGATCTGTGAACACCTCACAATGCACACCATAAAGATAATGCCTCCAAATCTTTAATGCAAACACAACAGCCGCCAACTCTAAATCATGAATAGGGTAGTTCTTCTCATGAACCTTTAACTGCCTCGAAGCATAAGCTATCACCCTTCCCTTCTGCATCAACACACAACCAAGACCAACCCGAGAAGCATCACAATATACGACAAAACCCTCTCCCTCCACGGGTAGGGTCAAAATCGGAGCAGTAGTCAATAAAGTCTTGAGCTTTTGGAAACTAACCTCACATTCGTCAGACCACTGAAAAGTCACCTCCTTCTGTGTCAATCTAGTTAATGGAGATGCAATGGATGAGAAACCCTCAACAAACCGTCGATAATAACCTGCAAGGCCCAAGAAACTCCGAATCTCAGTAACTGAAGTAGGTCTTACCCAATCTCTAACCGCCTCAATCTTCTTAGGATCCACCATGATACCCTCCTTGGACACTACATGTCCCAAGAATGCTACCGAACTAAGCCAAAACTCACACTTTGAAAACTTTGCATAAAGCTTCTTCTCCTTTAGAATCCCAAGAACAATCCTTAAATGATGCTCATGCTCCTCCTTAGTGCGTGAGTATATCAATATATCATCTATGAAGACAATAACAAAGGAATCTAAATACGGTCTCAACACTCCATTCATCAAGTCCATAAAAGCTGTTGGGGCATTAGTCAGTCCGAAAGACATCACCAAAAACTCGTAATGACCATAACGTGTTCGAAAAGCCGTCTTAGGGATATCCTCCGCCCTAACCTTCAGCTGATGATAGCCAGATCTCAAGTCAATTTTTGAGAAAACTTAAGCACCCTGCAACTGATCAAATAAATCATTAATAAGAGGTATCGGATACTTATTTCTGATGGTTACCTTGTTCAACTGCCGATAGTCAATACACATACGCATAGATCCATCTTTCTTCTTCACAAATAACACTGGAGCACCCCAAGGAGATACACTTGGTCTAATAAAACCTTTGCTCAACAAATCCTGCAGCTGCTCCTTCAACTCTTTCAATTCAGCTGGTGCCATACGATAAGGAGGAATGGAAATAGGTCGAGTGCCTGGCTCCAGATCAATACAAAAATCAATATCTCGACCTGGTGGAAGACCTGGCAAATCGGTCGGAAATACTTCTGAAAATTCACTCACTACTGGAATAGACTCAAGCATAGGAGTCTCAATACTGGTATCTCGAATGTGGGCCAAGTACGCCATACATCCTCTCTGTACCAACTGACGAGCCTTAAGGAATGATATCACACCCTTAGAAGGATAACTAAGAGTACTCTCCATTCTACTATAGGAATTCCAGGCATAGCTAAAGTGATGGTCTTGGCATGACAATTTAAAATTGTGTGGTAAGAAGATAACCAATCCATACCAAGAATCACATCAAAATCTATCATTTCTAAGACCTTTAAATTTGCATGAGTGTCATACCCCATCAAAGTAACAGTACATAAACGATACACTTGATCTACAACTACAGAATCCCCGACAGGAGTAGAAACACGTATCGGCAAATCAAGAGACTCACACAATATATCAAGAATAGGAGCAAAATATGTGGACACATAAGAATAAGTAGAGCCTAGATCGAATAATACGGTAGCTGATCGATGACAAACCGGAATAATACCTGTGATAACAGCATCTGAGGCTTCAGCCTCTGGCCTACCTGGAAAAGCATAACAGTGAGAACGACCTCCATCAGATTGTGAACCTCCACGACCACCACCTCGAACAGAAGGAGAACCACCTCTACCTGAATGAGAACCACCTCTACCATTCTGTGCACCACCCCTAGCTGGAGGTTGTGCAGCCCTGGAAGTCGAAGCCTGAGAACCCTGATGTAAGCCACCACGTCTTGTCCTAGGGCAGTCTCTCACAAAGTGTCCCATATCACCACACTCAAAGCAACCCCTACGAGACGCCGGCTGATGAGAGGAACCGGAATGACCAGAATGCCCTCCACGAACTACAGGTCTAGAAGATGAACCCTGCGAAGTATGTACCGAGCTCGAAGAGTTATGCCCAGCGTAACCAGCCTCAGACGCTGGTATAGCAACATGAATGGGTCTGCTGGATTGACGGTGATAACCTCTGCCCAAGTAACCCGACTCCTAGGCAGAGCACCACCATAATCACCTGAATAACGAGTCCTCTTGCCCTCTCGCTGCTCAAATCCCTCACGTCGAATCATCTCCAACTCCTTAGAAGCATCTACCACTTTCTGGAATGGAACACCAGAAGCAGCAACCTGAGAAACTCCTAGACGGATCGGAATAATCAACCCCTTAACAAACCTCCTCACTCTCTCAGCCTCTGTGGGAAGTATCATCGAAGCATGCCTAGCCAAGGCATGAAATTTACCCTCATACTCTGCAACTGACATACCATTTTGCTGCAAACCCTCAAACTCGACCCTCTTGTGCTCCCTCTCACTGCGTGGAACAAATTTGGATAGAAATACCTGAGTAAACTCAGTCTAGGATAGTGGATGGGATCCAGCTGGCCTACTACTAATATAAGCCCTCCACCACTGCTTAGCAGAGCCAGTCATCTGAAACACTGTGTAGTCAACTCCATGAGACTCCACTAATCCAAGATTATGCAACCTCTCATGACAACTAACTATGAATTCATATGCATCCTCAGCTAAGTCACCAGTATAAGTAGGAGGATTCATTAGTCTGAACCTCCCAAACATCTTTTGCTCATCAATAGTCACAGAAGGCCTGTTCACCAAATGTGATGTCATATCTGGAAACTCCATACTATCCAAAAGAGGAGCTACAGCGGCAGCTGGCTGAGTCCTGGGAGTCTGAGAATCTGGAGCAACTATCGGATCTGGAGTTTGACCTCTAACACGGGTCTGTGAGCCATCAGAAGTGACAGGCAAAGCTCCTGCCTGGGCCATCCCCTCTAGGATTCCTAACATACGAGCCAAGGTATCTTGAAGCACTGGGGGGACAATAGTACTGGGTGGAGCCTGAGCTTGCCCATCCCCCTCGACACGATCTTGCACATTCCCATGAATAACTTCTGCATCAGGAGGTACGGTCCTATCACGGCCCTGGGTAGCTATTGGTACTTGACCATCCACCGGTGCTGCAACACGGCCCCCACCCCGACCTCGAGCTCGTCTCCTACCTCTACCTCGGACAGTGTTCCCAGAAGCAGGCGCAGGAATAGGATCCTGACCACCACTTGCCGATGTACGATTCCTCGCCATCTGAGAGAGAATGAAATATCAAGATTAGAATTTCTACAAGGTCAAGTATGCACAATAATGAATAAAAGAACAGATTATTTCCTAAATGTCCTATAGCCTCTCGAAGATAGGTATGGACGTCTTCATACCGATCCGCAAGACTCTACTAGACATTGCTCTAGTACCCTTGAGACCGATGAACCTAGGGCTCTGATACCAAATTTGTCACGACCCAAATTTTTCAAGTCGTGATGGCACCTATGTTCCCAACCAAAAGGTAACCCAACCAAACATATTAACCCAACTAAACCAACAAATGAGTAAAAAAAACCAACGCTTAGCAAGAATCTCCAACATTGAGTTCCTTATAAGTACGAAATGCGGAAGATAAAATATATCACCCCAAGAATTGGTGTCTTAAGTACAAGAGCTTCTGAAATTCGAAGCAAGTATGAAACTAAATGACAAATCTAACATAAGGGATATCATGTTTGAATACTAATAACAGAATAAATAAAAGATAGAGGGAGGTGTGGGCCACGGAACAGCCAAGCAGCTCACCACAACTCCAAGAACCTCAAGCCGGACTTAATTTGCTCCACGAGATGTGCTCCTACTCGGAATCGAATCTGCACCACAAAGAGTGCAACAAGCGTAGTATGAGTACGAAACCACGTGTACCCAGTATGTCTCATTGACCGACAACGAAGAAGTAGTGACGGGAGTTATATAAGAAAATAAATTCTTAGATTGTACAAGTATATATATATATATTATACTTACTATTAAGTTTCATCAATAAAGGAAATCAACATTTAATATTTTCCAAACACCAAACGGAACGTATAGTCATCAAGAATGAATGATGGGATGAAATGCAATGCAATATGATGTCGTGTAATGATATGGCTCAGAATACCCAGTACTCACTCAACCGTATATACATGATACTCCTCAGAAATACATCGAGAGTTCATGACCCATGGGGGACTCGCGAGGTCCATATACCGACACGGACGATCTCCACGTGTCTGTGCGGACGATCTCAACGCACTATCATAATATCAAATAATTTTCGCACGGACGGTCTCCATGTGCCCAAATTACAATCTTAACATCTCACCATCCCCAGCACGGACAATCTCCACGTGCCCAACTGTCACGACCCAAATCCGGGCAGCGACTGTCACCCACACTTACCCTCCTGTGTGAACGAACCAACCAATCTAAACCTTAACATTTCAATGTAACATCAACAAAAAATAATGCGGAAGACTTAAACTCATTAATAAAAACCAATTCAATAACTATCAATATTCAACATCTATTATTCCCAAAACCTGGAAGTCATCATCACACGAACATCTACTTTAAACTACTAATTCTAAGAGTTTCTAAAAGCTAAAAATACATAAGAAGCTATTCCATGCCGGAGGTTCAAGGAATCAAGACATGAAGGAGAAGATCCAGTCCAAGCTAGACGCGTTAGCTCACCTTTAAGATCCGATGTGACGAAGACTGGCTTGAGTTACTGTTGAGTCGAAGATGACGGCACGTTTGCTGCACTCCACAAATAACAAGAAGAAAAGCATAAAAGTAGGGGTCAGTACAAACCACGGGTACTGAGTAGATATCATCGGCCAACTCAAAATAGGGAACAGTATGTACTAAGCAATATCATAAAATCAACTAATATCCTTAACATGCAGCATTTATAGTTACCATAACCCTTGGTTACAACACCAAGCACATCAATGAGGACTCACACCTCCTCATCATACTCATTTGGGAATTTAGTTCATTAGATTGGATATATTATCATATTTCAAGATTCATTATCTTTATTCCCCTCGTGTCGGTACGTGACACTCCGCTCCTCAATATACTATCCTGGTACCGAAACGTGGCACCCGATCCATATTCTATCCTGGTGTCGGAACGTGACACTCCGATCCTCATATACTATCCTGGTACCCGAACGTGGCACCCGATCCATATTCTATCCTGGTGTCGGAACGTGACACCCGATCCATATTCTATCCTGGTACCGGAACGTGGCACCGGATCCATATTCTATCCTGGTGTCGGAACGTGACACCCGATCCATATTCTATCCTGGTACCGGAACGTGGCACCCGATCCCCTAATCTCACTACTTTCATTCATCAAGCCTTCTTTCATACCAAGGCATCATCATTATCAAAGTAGATTAGGGTTTCTTTTAAAGATTTGGGATTCAATAGCTTCATCATGCTTATTTATTCATAATTACATAATCACATCATTCATGCAAGCATACAATTAAGCATATAGAAGGGTTTACAATACTACTAACACATATCATTCACTATTAAGAGTTTACTACGAATAGCATGAAATAACCATAACCTACCTCCACCGAAGAATTGAAATCAAGCAAGTTAATCCTCAAAGCTTGGTGTTTTCCTCTTCTTCTCGATCGTTTCTCTCTCTCCCTTCTTGTTCTTTCTATTTTCTTATTCAAACCCTCTTTCTTTTACCCTAATTAGTATATAATTAAGAATAAAAGATGGCAATAATACCCCACTAATTAACTTAGGGTTACCTCTTTTAACCCCCAAGAATTTGAGTTATTAATATAAACCCACAAAATCTATAATTAAGGAAAGAATAGTCCCAAAACGTCCTTTAAAACGTGTAAGGAAATCCGATTCTTCCTGGGATTTGCGCAACCTGTGACGGGCCGTCGTGTCTGCGACGGTCCGTCCTGCAGGTCGTCGCAAAGTTCAGAGAATGGATTTTCACTGAAGTCTCCGTGACGGTCCGTCACGCCCGTGACGGTCCGTCACGCCCGTGACGGTCCGTCCTTCCATTCCGTCACGAAGTTCAGAGAGTCAATTTCAGCACCCAAATTTCAAAATTTCTAAGTGTTTTGGGACGAGACACCCTCGACGGTCCGTCGTGCCCATGACGTTCCGTCGTGGGGTCCGTCACTTCTGCCAATTTTTCCAGAATTGAAGTCTGTTGCTCAAAACGACTAAACGGGTCATTACATTAGATACCAATTTACCCATCGTTCGTCCCCGAACGATCAAAAGAAGGAAAACAAGGGCGAAAAGGAGTACCTGAATCTGTAAACAGATGTGGGTATTTTTCTCGCATATCCGCCTCCTTCTCCCAAGTGGCTTCTTCAACCGGTTGATTCTTCCATTGCACCTTGATGGACGCAATCTCTCTTGACCTCAACTTGCGAACTTCTCTATCTAAAATAGCAACAGGCTCCTCCTCATAAGACAAGTTCTCATCAAGTAAAATTGAATCCCAACGGATAATGTAATTTCCATCCCCATGATATCTTTTCAACATAGACACATGGAATACCGGATGTACTCCGGACAGCCCTGGAGGCAAGGCTAACTCATAAGCCACCTCTCCTACTCGCTTAAGTACTTCAAATGGTCCAATGTACCTTGGACTTAGTTTACCCCTTTTTCCGAACCGCATCACCCCTTTCATGGGCGAAACCTTCAACAAGACTTGTTCACCTTCCATGAATTCTAAGTCCCTAACCTTTCGATCTGCATATTCTTTTTGTCTACTTTGCGCCGCTAGAAGCTTTTCTTGAATAGACTTCACTTTCTCTATCGAATCCCTCAAAAGGTCAGTACCCCAAGGTCTAACCTCGAATGCATCAAACCAACCAATGGAAGACCTACATCTCCTCCCATACAATGCTTCAAATGGGGCCATATCAATACTTGAGTGATAGCTATTGTTGTAGGAAAACTCCGCTAAGGGTAGGAAGCTATCCCAGTGACCACCAAACTCTATCACACACGCACGAAGCATATCCTCCAACACTTGAATCGTTCGCTCAGACTGACCATCGGTCTGAGGATGGAACGCCGTACTAAGGTCCAACATAGTACCCAATTCCGCATGCAATGTTTTCCAAAACTTAGAAGTAAACTGAGTACCTCTATTTTATATGATGGATAGTGGAACCCCATGCAATCGCACCACTTTCGAGATGTAAAGTTTGGCTAACTTTTCTGTATTGTAAGTCACCTTGACCGGAATGAAATGAGCAGATTTAGTTAACCTATCAACAATCACCCAAATGGAGTCATACTTACCCATTGTCTTTGGAAGACCAACCACAAAGTCCATTGCAATTCTTTCCCACTTCCATTCCGGAATGGGCATTCTCTGAAGTGTTCCTCCGGGCCTTTGGTGTTCATACTTTATTTGTTGACAGTTTGGACATTTGGCAATAAAATCCACAATGTCACGCTTCATTCTACTCCACCAAAATGGTTGCTTTAGGTCACGATACATCTTGGTTGCGCCCGGATGTATAGAATACCTTGAACTATGAGCCTCTGTAAGAATAGTGTCGATCAAACCATCGACGCGGGGTACACATACCCTTCCCTTGATCCTCAAAACACCTTCCTCATCGATTTGTGCTTCCTTAGCCTCTCCTCGCAATACTTTATCTTGAATTCTGCGCAGTTTCTCATCATCAGACTGTCTTCCCTTAATCTTGTCAAGAAAGGAAAATCTTGCCTCTACAGAAGCCAACAATCCTCCCCTCTCATTTACTTCTAATCTCATCAAGTCATTAGCTAGAGTTTGAACCTCTCTAGCCAGTGGGCGTCTAGAAGCTTGCAAGTGAGCTAGGCTTCCCATGCTTCCCGCCTTTCTACTTAAAGCATCCGCTACAACATTCGCCTTCCCCGGATGATACAAGATAGTGATATCGTAGTCCTTTAGTAACTCCATCCATCTCCTCTGTCTTAAGTTCAAATCTTTCTGAGTAAAGACATACTGTAGGCTACGATGATCCGTATTGATCTCATACTTAACCCCATATAAATAGTGTCTCCATTGTTTTAATGCAAACACTACCGCGGCCAATTCCAAATCATGAGTGGGATAGTTACCTTCATGCACTTTTAATTGTCTTGAAGCATAAGCAATCACACTATTCTCTTGCATTAGTACTGCACCCAAACCAGAATAGGATGCATCACAATAAACAATGAAGTTCTTACCCTCTACTGGCAAGGTAAGGATAGGTGCGGTAGTCAACAAAGTCTTGAGCTTCTAAAAGCTTTCCTCACATTCGTCTGACCATACAAATGGAACATTCTGCTTAGTCAAGTTCGTCAATTGGGAAGCAATAGAAGAGAATCCCTTGACAAATCGGCGGTAGTAGCTAGCTAACCCAACAAAGCTCCTTATTTCTGACACATTAGTAGGTCTTACCCAATTCTTCACTGTCTCAATCTTAGAAGGATCCACCATCACTCCATCCTTAGAAACCACGTGCCCCAAGAAGGACACCGCATCTAGCCAAAACTCACACTTAGAGAACTTGGCATAAAGCTTTTTCTCCCTCAATATTTCCAATACCATTCTCAAATGCTCTTCATGTTCCTTCTTGCTCTTTGAGTATACCAATATATCATCAATAAATACGATCACGAAGAGGTCCAAATATGGCTTAAAAATCCCGTTCATCAAGCTCATGAACGCAGCAGGGGCATTCGTAAGACCAAAGGACATCACTACAAATTCGTAATGCCCATACCTCATTCGAAAAGCAGTCTTTGGCACATCCGTTGCCCGTATTTTCAATTGATGATAACCGGATCTCAAGTCAATCTTAGAGAAGACACAAGCACCTTGTAACTGATCGAACAAATCATCAATGCGGGGACGAGGGTACTTGTTCTTAATAGTTACTTTATTCAGTTGTCTGTAGTCTATGCACATCCGAAAACTCCCATCCTTCTTCTTTACAAACAAAACCGGAGCACCCCAAGGAGATGCACTTGGTCTAATGAAGCCTTTGTTCAATAACTCTTGAAGTTGTGCTTTTAACTCTCTTAACTCCGCGGGAGCCATTCTATAAGGGGGTATAGAAATGGGGCGAGTACCGGGTTCAAGATCAATACGGAAGTCAATATCCCTATCCGGTGGCATACCAGGAAGGTCTGCAGGGAACACATCCAAAAACTCACGAACTACTGGAACCGACTCAATCGAAGGTACTTGGGTAGTGTCATCCTTGAGATGTGCCAAGAAAGCTAAACACCCTTTACTAATCATTTTCTTAGCACGAAGAAAGGAGACGATGCGGACCAGATTGGAAGTGTAGTCACCCTCCCACACTAACGGATCTGTCCCAGGCTTGGCTAACGTCACCGTTTTAGCATTACAATCCACGATCGCAAATTGCGGAGAAAGCCAAGTCATACCCAGAATTACATCAAAATCATCCATTTCTAAGATAACCAAATCTACATAAGTGTTGCTCCCCACAAGTTCACCAAACAAGACCTATATACCTTTTCAACTACCATAGACTCACCCACCGGAGTAGAGACACGGATAGGCATATCAAGTAATTCACAATGTAAACTTAGACCATTAGCAAATGAGGAAGATACATAAGAAAACGTGGATCCAGGATCAAACAATACAGAAGCCATGCAATCACAAACCAGAAGATTACCTGTGATGACAGCATCAGATGCCTCCGCTTCAGACCGCCCAGGGAAAGCGTAACAATGGGCCCTATCGTTCGTCTGTCCGTTGCCCCTACCATGTTGTGATGTAGTGGCCCCATTTTGCCCATTACCTCTGCCGTTTTGGTGACCACTATTACCTCGACCACCACGCCCTCCAGAAAAACGGCCTCTACCATGACCACCTCTACCTCTAGTTATTGGGGGTCTGTAACTTGGTCTGGGACAATTTCTCCTAATATGTCCAATCTCCCCACATCCATAACATTCTTTGGAGTCGATCATATGCCCCTCGGAGAAGTGTTGACCGGTCTGAGGTGGTCCCCAACTACAGTCTGTAGTGAAGACTGAATTGGTCGGACTGAGTAACTTCCCGAACCTTGTCCTCTAGTGTAAGAACCATTAAACTCACCTCCCTTTCGAAGTCTTTTTGATGTCGATGTTGTGGTGAAGTCGTCTGGCTTCACTCCTTCCACTTCTATCACAAAGTCTACCACCTCTTGGAAGGATTTTGCCGTTGCCGCTATCTGTAAGGCCGAAATCCGTAATTCTGACCTCAACCCCTTCACAAACCGGCGAATCCGATAACCCGCTAAGATAAGCCAGGTCCGTCCTGCAGGTCCGTCACAGAGTTCAGAGAGTCGATTTCAGCACCCAAATTTTAGAATTTCTAAGTGTTTTGGGACGAGACACCCTCGACGGTCCGTCGTGCCCATGACGTTCCATCGTGGGTTCCGTCGTCTCAGCCTGTTTTTCCAGAAATAAAATCTGCTGCTCAAAATGACTAAACAGGTCGTTACATTAGATACCAATTTACCCATCGTTCGTCCCCGAACGATCACAAGAAGGAGAATAAGGGCGAAAAGGAGTACCTGAATCTGTGAACAGGTGTGGATATCTTTCTCGCATATCAACCTCCTTCTCCCAAGTGGCTTCTTCAACGGGTCAATTCTTCCATTGAACTTTGATGGATGCAATCTCCCTTGATCTCAACTTGCGAATTTCTCTATCTAGAATAGCAACAGGCTCCTCCTCATAGGACAAATTCCCATCAAGCAAAACTGAATCCCAACGGATAATATAGCTTCCATCCCCATGGTATCTTTTCAACATCGACACATGGAATACCGGATGTACCCCGGACAGCCCTGGAGGCAAAGCTAACTCATAAGCCACCTTCCCTACTCGCTTGAGTACTTCAAATGGTCCAATATACCTTGGACTTAGCTTACCCCTTTTTCCAAACAGCATCACCCCTTTCATGGGCGAAACCTTCAGCAAGACTTGTTCTCCCTCCATGAACTCTAAGTCTCTAACCTTTCGATCTGCATATTCTTTTTGTCTACTTTGCGCCGCTAGAAGCTTTTCTTGAATAGATTTCACCTTCTCCATCGAATCACTCAAGAGATCCGTACCCCAAGGTCTAACCTCGAACGCATCAAACCAACCAATGGGGGACCTACATCTCCTACCATACAATGATTCAAATGGAGCCATATCAATGCTCGAGTGATAGCTATTATTGTATGAAAATTCCGCTAAGGGTAAGAAGTTATCCCAATGGCCACCAAATTCTATCACACACGCATGAAACATATCTTCCAACACTTGAATCGTTCGCTCAGACTGACCATCGGTCTGAGGATGAAACGCAGTACTAAGGTCCAACCTAGTACCCAATTCCGCATGCAATGTTTTCCAAAACTTAGAAGTAAACTGCGTACCTCTATCTGATATGATGGATAGTGGAACCCCATGCAATCGAACAATTTTTGAGATATAGATCTTGGCTAACTTCTCGGCATTGTAAGTCACCTTAACCGGAATAAAATGAGCAGACTTAGTTAACCTATCAACAATCACCCAAATAGAGTCATACTTACCCATCGTCTTTGGAAGACCTACCACGAAGTCCATTGCAATTCTTTCCCACTTCCATTCCGGAATGGGCATTCTCTGAAGTGTTCCTCCGGGCCTTTGGTGTTCATACTTTACTTGTTGACAATTTGGACACTTGGCATTAAAGTCAACAATATCACGCTTCATTCTACTCCACCAAAAGTGTTGCTTTAGGTCACGATACATCTTGGTTGCACCCAGATGTATAGAATACCTTGAACTATGAGCCTCTGTTAGAATAGTGTTGATCAAATCATCAACGCGGGGTACACATACCCTTCCCTTGATCCTCAAAACACCTTCCTCATCGATTTGTGCTTCCTTAGCCTCTCCTCGCAATACCTTATGTTGGATTCTGCGCAGTTTCTCATCATCAAACTGTCTTCCCTTAATCTTGTCAAGGAAGGAAGATCTTGCCTCCACACAAGCTAAAAATCCTCCCTTCTCATTTACTTCTAATCTCATAAGGTCGTTAGCCAGAATCTAAACTTCTCTAGCCAATGGGTGTCTAGAAGCTTGCAAGTGAGCTAGACTTCCCATGCCTCCCGCCTTTCTACTTAAAGCATCCGCTACAACATTCGTCTTCCCCGGATGATACAAAATAGTGATGTCGTAGTCCTTCAGTAGTTCCATCCATCTCCTCTGTCTCAAGTTCAAATCTTTCTGAGTAAAGACATACTGTAGGCTACGATGATCTGTATAGATCTCACACTTAACCCCATATAAATAGTGTCTCCATTGCTTTAATGCAAACACTACCGCGGCCAATTCCAAATCATGAGTTGGATAGTTACGTTCATGCACTTTTAATTGTCTTGAAGCATAAGCAATCACATTCTTCTCTTGCATTAGCACTGCACCCAAACCCGAATAGGATACATCACAATAGACAATGAAATTCTTACCTTCCACTGGCAAGGTGAGAATGGGTGCGGTAGTCAACAAAGTCTTGAGCTTCTGAAAGCTTTCTTCACACTCATCCGACCATACAAATGGAACATTTTGCTTAGTCAAGTTCGTCAGTTGGGAAGCAATAGCAAAGAATCCCTTGACAAATCGGCGGTAATAGCTAGCTAACCCAACAAAGCTCCATATTTCTGACACATTAGTAGGTCTTACCCAATTCTTTACTGTCTCAATCTTAGATGGATCCACCATTACTCCCTCCTTAGAGACCACGTGTCCCAAGAAGGACACTGAATCTAGCCAAAACTCACACTTGGAGAATTTGGCATAAAGCTTCTTCTTTCTCAATAATTCTAACACCCTTCTCAAATGCTTCTCATGTTCCTTCTTGCTCTTTGAGTATATCAGTATATCATCAATAAATACGATCACGAAGAGGTCCAAATATGGCTTATAAATTCCGTTCATCAAGCTCATTAACGCAGCAGGGGCATTCGTAAGACCAAAAGACATCACTACAAATTCGTAATGCCCATACCTCGTTCTAAAAGCAGTCTTTGGCACATCCGTTGCCCGTATTTTCAATTGATGATAACCGGATCTCAAGTCAATCTTAGAGAAGACACAAGCACCTTGTAACTGATCGAACAAGTCATCAATGCGGGGAAGGGGATACTTGTTCTTTATGGTTACCTTGTTTAGTTGTCTGTAGTCTATACACATTCGAAAACTCCCATCCTTCTTCTTTACAAACAAAACCGGAGCACCCCAAGGAGATGCACTTGGTCTAATAAAGCCTTTGTTTAACAACTCTTGAAGTTGGGCTTTTAACTCTCTTAACTCCGCGGGAGCCATTCTATAAGGGGGTATCTAAATGGGGCGAGTACCCGGTTCAAGGTCAATACAGAAATCAATATCCCTATCTGGTGGCATACCAGGAAGATCTGCAGGGAACACATCCAGAAACTCACGGACCACCGAAACCGACTCAATCGAAGGTACTTGGGTAGTGTCATCCTTGAGATGTGCCAAGAAAGCTAAACACCCTTTACTAACCATTTTCTTAGCACGAAGAAAGGAGATGATACGCACCGAATTGGAAGTGTAGTCACCCTCCCACACTAACGGATTTGTCCCAGGCTTGGCTAACGTCACCGTTTTAGCATTACAATCCAAGATCGCAAATTGCGGAGAAAGCCAAGTCATACTTAGAATTACATCAAAATCATCCATTTCTAAGATAACCAAATCTACATAAGTGTTGCTCCCCACAAAGTTCACCAAACAAGACCTATATACCTTTTCAACTACCACAGACTCACCCACCGGAGTAGAAACACGAATAGGCATATCAAGTAATTCACAATGTAAATTTAGACCATTAGCAAATAAGGAAGATACATAAGAAAATGTGGATCCAGGATCAAACAATACAGAAGCCATGCAATCACAAACCAGAAGATTACCTGTGATGACAGCATCAGATGCCTCCGCTTCAGACCCCCCAGGGAAAGCGTAACAATGGGCCCTATCGTTTGTCTGTCTATTGCCCCTACCATGTTGTGATGTAGTGGCTCCAGTTTGCCCATTACCTCGGCCATTTTGGTGACCACCATTACCTCGACCACCACGTCCTCCAGAATAACGGCCTCTACCATGACCACCTCTACCTCTAGCCATTGGGGGTCTATAACTCTTTTTTGGACAATTTCTTCTAATATGCCCAGTCTCCCCACACCCATAACACTCTCTGGAGTCAAGCATAGGTCTCTCAGAGAAGTGTTGACCAGTCTGAGGTGGACCCCCAACTACAGTCTGTAGTGAAGACTGAATGGGTCGAACTGAGTAACCTCCGGAACCCTGTCCTCTAGAGTAAGAACCATTAAACTCACCTCCCTTTCGAAACCTCTTCGATGTCGATGCCGTGGTGAATTCATCTGGCTTCACTTCTTCCACCTCTACCACGAAATCTACCACCTCTTGGAAGGATTTTGCAGCAGCCGCTACCTGTAAGGCTGAATCCGCAACTCTGACCTCAACCCCTTCACAAAACGGCGAATCCGCTCTTGTGGACTGAAACATAGTTGGGTGGCATACCGGGATAATGCATGAAACTTAGCCTCATATGCATTGACCGACATCCTACCTTGCTCTAGGCTCAAGAACTCATCCCTTTTCCTATCCCTCAAAGTTTGGGGGATATACTTCTCCATAAACAAGCTAGAGAATGAGGCCCAAGTCATAGGTGGTGCCTCTGTTGGTTGACACTCAATATGTCACCGCCACC
>CM067869.1:23284962-23292462 GCA_034621305.1 Solanum pimpinellifolium | reverse complement strand
AGGAAAACACCAAGCTTTGAGGATTAACTTGCTTGATTTCAATTCTTCGGTGGAGGTAGGTTATGGTTTTCATGCTTCATAAGTAAACTCTTAATAGTGAATGATATGTATTGGTAGTATTGTAAGCCCTACTATATGCTTAATGGTATGTTTGTATGAATATGATTATGTGATTCTGATAAGATAAGCATGATGAAAATATTGAATCCCAAATCTTGAAAAGAAACTTTAATATACATTATTAATGATGATGCCTTGGTATAGAAGAAGGCTTGATGAATTAAAGTAATGGGATTGATGATGCCTTGGAATAGAGAAGGCTTGATGATTTACAGAATGATATTAGTGGATCGGAGTGTCACGTTCCGACACATAGTATTAGTGGATCGGAGTGTCACGTTCCGACACATAGTATTAGTGGATCGGAGTGTCACGTTCCGACACATGTAGGGGATCAGAGTGTCACGTTCCGACACATGTAGGGGATCAGAGTGTCACTTACCGACACATGTAGGGGATCGGAGTGTCACGTTCCGACACATGTAGGGGATCGGAGTGTCACGTTCCGACACAAGAGAAATAAAGATAATGAATCTTGAAAGATGTTAATATACTCAATCTAATGAACATAATTCCCAAAAGAGTATGGTATTGAGGCTTGAGTCCTCATGTGTGGACTTGACGGTAATTGTTAATGATATAGTACTTGTTGTTGCTATATGTTGAGTATCATAGTTGATTTTATGATATTACTTGGTATATATTGTTTTCTATTTTGAGTTGGCCGATGATATCTACTCAGTACCCGTGTTTTGTACTGACCCCTACTTTTATTGTTTTCTTCTTGTTATTTATGTAGTGCAGCAAACGTACCGTCGTCTTCAACTCAACCGCAATTCTAGCCAGTCTTCGTCACATCGGATCTTCAGGGTGAGCTAATGCTTCTAGCTTGGACTGGATCTTCCTCTTCATGTCTTGATGCCTTGAAGTTCCGGCATGGACTAGCTTTTATGTATTTTTATCTTCTTAGAAACTCTTAGATTTAGTAATTTGAAGTAGATGTTCTTGTGATGATGACTTCCAGATTTTGGGGATAATAATAGTTATTGAATTGGTCTTTATTAATGAGTTTAAGTCTTCCGCATTACTTTATGTTGATATTACATTGAAATGTTAAGGTTTAGATTGGTTGGTTTGCTCACATAGGAGGGCAAGTGTGGGTGCCAGTCGCGGCCTGTTTTGGGTCGTGACAAACTTGGTATCAGAGCATTAGGTTCGTTGGTCTCATCACACAAGAACGAGTCTAGTAGAGTCTTAAGGAACGGTAGGGGGACACCTTTACTTTTCTTTGAGAGGCTATAAGACTTTAGGAAAATTCCATTCTTTCATACCTTCTTTCATGCTATTACTTGGATCCAATTGGTATCTAGGTGATACAAATTGGTATCTGACCATCTTCACTCTATTTCGTAGATGGTTAGAACTAGAGCAACAACCGCGCCAACACCAACACCAGCAAGACAAGAAACATCTGAGCCAGCCACTGAGACTGTAGTTCAAAGAGGAGCAGTGGCAAGAGTCCGCGGTAGAGGTCGTGGGAGGACGTCCTCTAGAGGAAGAGGACGAGCGCCTAGCCCATCTGGTACTAGGGCGGTGACTCCTCCACCGACTGAGGAAGTTGTAAGAGAGGGTGAGGAATGGGAGAATGAACAAGTGCAGAATGAGTAAATGCCACCCCAACTTACCCCAGAGATGATCAATCAGGTTCTGGCTTATCTTAGCGGGTTATCTGATCAGGGCCAAACACCTCCAGTGTTTTCTGCACCAGCACCTCAGGCTCTGGAGGTACAACATGCGGCTACTGTGGCTCCCCGCATGGATTCCTCATTGGAAATAAGCACGTTTCCACGTCTGACTACTGGGCCTATAATGACAAATGATCAGCATGAACTTTTCAGTAAGTTCTTGAAATTGAAACCTCCAGTCTTCAAGGGTGCCGAATCTGAGGATGCTTACGATTTTCTGGTTGACTGTCATGAGCTACTACACAAGATGGGTATAGTGGAACGGTTTGGTGTTGAGTTCGTGAGTTATCAGTTTCAAGGGAACGCCAAAATGTGGTGGCGGTCACATGTTGAGTGTCAACCAACAGAGGCACCACCTATGACTTGGGCCTCATTCTCTAGCTTGTTTATGGAGAAGTATATCCCCCGGACTTTGAGGGATAGGAAAAGGGATGAGTTTTTTAGCCTAGAGCAAGATAGGATGTCAGTCAATGCATATGAGGCTAAGTTTCGTGCACTATCCAGATATGCCACCCAACTTTGTTTCAGTCCACAAGAGCGGATTCATCGTTTTGTGAAGGGGTTGAGGTCAGAGTTGCGGATTTCAGCCTTACAGGTAGCGGCTACAGCAAAATCCTTCCAAGAAGTGGTAGATTTCGTGGTAGAGGTGGAAGGAGTGAAGCCAGACGAATTCACCATGGCATCGACATCAAAGAGGTTTTGAAAGGGAGGTGAGTTTAATGGTTCTTTCTCTAGAGGACAGGGTTTCGGAGGTTACTCAGTTCGACCCATTCAGTCTTCAGTACAGACTGTAGTTGGGGTCCACCTCAGACCGGTCAACACTTCTCTGAGAGACCTATGCTTGACTCTAGAGAGTATTATGGTTGTGGGGAGACTGGACATATTAGGAGAAATTGTCCAAAACAGAGTTATAGACCCCCAATGGCTAGAGGTAGAGGTGGTCATGGTAGAGGCCGTTATTCTGGAGCCACTACATCACAACATGGTAGGGGCAACGGACAAACAAACGAAAGGGCCCATTGTTATGCTTTCCCTAGGCGGTCTGAAGCGGAGGCATCTGATGCTGTCATCACAGGTAATCTTCTGGTTTGTGATTGCATGGCTTCTGTATTGTTTGATCATGGATCCACATTTTCTTATGTATCTTCCTCATTTGCTAATGGTCTAAATTTACATTGTGAATTACTTGATATGCCTATTCGTGTTTCTACTCCGGTGGGTGAGTCTATGGTAGTTGAAAAGGTATATAGGTCTTGTTTGGTGAACTTTGTGGGGAGCAACACTTATGTAGATTTGGTTATCTTAGAAATGGATGATTTTGATGTAATCCTGGATATGACTTGGCTTTCTCCGCAATTTGCGATTTTGGATTGTAATGCTAAAACGGTGACGTTAGCCAAGCCTGGGACAGATCCGTTAGTGTGGGAGGGTGACTACACTTCCAATCCGGTGCGTATCATCTCCTTTCTTCGTGCTAAGAAAATTGTTAGTAAAGGGTGTTTAGATTTCTTGGCACATCTCAAGGATGACACTACCCAAGTACCTTCGATTGAGTCGGTTTCGGTGGTCCGTGAGTTTCTGGATGTGTTCCCTGCAGATCTTCCTGGTATGCCACCAGATAGGGATATTGACTTCTGTATTGATCTTGAACCACGTACTCGCCCCATTTCTATACCCCTTATAGAATGGCTCCCACGGAGTTAAGAGAGTTAAAAGCCCAACTTCAAGAGTTGTTGAGCAAAGGCTTCATTAGACCAAGTGCATCTCCTTGGGGTGCTCCGGTTTTGTTTGTAAAGAAGAAGGATGGGAGTTTTCGGATGTGCATAGACTACCGGCAGTTGAACAAGGTAACCATAAAGAACAAGTATCCTCTTCCTCGCATTGATGACTTGTTCGATCAGTTACAAGGTGCTTGTGTCTTCTCTAAGATTGACTTGAGATCTGGTTATCATCAATTGAAAATACGGGCAACGGATGTGCCAAAGACTGCTTTTCGAACGAGGTATGGGCATTACGAATTTGTAGTGATGTCTTTTGGTCTTACGAATGCCCCTGCTGCGTTCATGAGCTTGATGAACGGGATTTTCAAGCCATATTTGGACCTCTTCGTGATCGTATTTATTGATGATATACTGATATACTCTAAAAGTAAGAAGGAACATGATGAGCATTTGAAGATTGTATTGGAAATGTTGAGGGAGAAAAAGCTTTATGCCAAGTTCTCTAAGTGTGAGTTTTGGCTAGATGCAGTGTCCTTCTTGGGGCATGTAGTTTCTAAGGATGGAGTAATGGTGGATCCTTCTAAGATTGAGATAGTGAAGAATTGGGTAAGACCTACTAATGTGTCAGAAATAAGGAGCTTTGTTGGATTAGCTAGCTATTATCGTTGATTTGTCAAGGGATTCTCTTCCGTTGCTTCCCAATTGACTAACTTGACTAAGCAGAATGTCCCATTTGTATGGTCGGACGAGTGTGAAGAAAGCTTTCAGAAGCTCAAGACTTTGTTGACTACTGCACCAATCCTTACCCTGCCAGTGGAAGGTAAGAATTTCATTGTCTATTGTGATGCATCCTATTCGGGTTTGGGTGCAGTGCTAATGCAAGAGAAGAATGTGATTGCTTATGCTTCAAGACAATTAAAAGTGCATGAACGTAACTATCCAACTCATGATTTGGAATTGGCCGCGGTAGTGTTTGCATTAAAGCAATGGAGACACTATTTATATGGGGTTAAGTGTGAGGTCTATACGGATCATCGTAGCCTAAAATATGTCTTTACTCAGAAAGATTTGAACTTGAGACAGAGGAGATGGACGGAAATACTGAAGGACTACGACATCACTATTTTGTATCATCCGGGGAAGGCGAATGTTGTAGCGGATGCTTTAAGTAGAAAGGCGGGAAGCATGGGAAATCTAGCTCACTTGCAAGCTTCTAGACGCCCATTGGCTAGAGTAGTTTAGATTCTGGCTAACGACCTTATGAGATTAGAAGTAAATGAGAAGGGAGGATTGTTGGCTTGTGTGGAGGCAAGATCTTCCTTCCTTGACGATATTAAGGGAAAGTAGTTTAATGATGAAAAATTGATCCGGATCCGAGATAAAGTGTTGCAAGGAGAGGCTAAAGAAGCGACAATCGATGAGGAAGGTGTTTTGAGGATTAAGGGAAGGGTATGTGTACCCCGCGTCGATGATTTAATCAACATTATTCTGACAGAGGCTCATAGTTCAAGGTATTCGATACATCAGGGTGCAACCAAGATGTACCGTGACCTAAAGCAACACTTTTGGTGGAGTAGAATGAAGCGTGATATTGTGGATTTTATTGCCAAATGTCCAAACTATCAACAAGTAAAGTATGAACACCAAAGGCCCGGAGGAACACTTCAGAGAATGCCCATTCCTGAATGGAAGTGGGAAAGGATTGCAATGGATTTCGTAGTTGGTCTTCCAAAGACATTGGGAAAGTTTGATTCTATTTGGGTAATTGTTGATAGGTTAACTAAGTCTGCTCACTTCATTCCGGTCAAGGTAACTTACAATGCAGAGAAGTTAGCCAAACTTTACATCTCGGAAGAGGTGTGATTGCATGGGGTTCCACTCTCCATCATATCAGATAGAGGTACACAGTTTACTTCTAAGTTTTGGAAAGCATTGCATGCGGAATTGGGTACTAGGTTGGACCTTAGCACTGCGTTCCATCCTCAGACCGATGGTCAGTCTGAGAGAACGATTCAAGTGTTGGAGGATATGCTTCGTGCATGCGTGATAGAGTTTGGTGGCCATTGGGATAGCTTCTTACCCTTAGCAGAGTTCTCCCACAACAATATCTATCACTCAAGCATTGATATGGCCCCATTTAAGGCACTATATGGGAGAAGATGTAGGTCTCCCATTGGGTGGTTTGATGCATTTGAGGTTAGACCTTGGGGTACTGACCTTCTGAGAGAATCGTTAGATAAAGTGAAATCTATTCAAGAAAAGTTGTTAGGGGCTCAAAGTAGACTGAAAGAGTATGCAGATCAAAAGGTTAGAGACTTGGAGTTCATGGAGGGTGAACAAGTCTTGTTGAAGGTTTCACCCATGAAAGGTGTGATGCGTTTTGGAAAAAGGGGTAAATTAAGCCCAAGGTATAATGGTCCCTTCGAAGTACTTAAGCGAGTAGGGGAGGTGGCTTATGAGTTAGCCTTGCCTCCAGGGCTGTCCGGAGTGCATTCGGTATTTCATGTGTCTATGTTGAAAAGATACCATTGAGATCAAGGGAGATTGCATCCATCAAAGTTCAATGGAAGAATCGACCCGTTTAAGAAGCCACTTGGGAGAAGGAGGCAGATATGCGAGAAAGATACCCACATCTGTTTACAGACTCAGGTACTCCTTTTCGCCCTTGTTTTACTTCTTGTGATCGTTCGGGGACGAACGATGGGTAAATTGGTATCTATTGTAACGACCTGTTTAGTCGTTTTGAGCAGCAGACTTCAATTCTGGAAAAACTGGCAGAAGCGACGGACCCCACGATGGACCGTCATGGGCACGACAGACCGTCGCAGGGTCTCGTTTCAAAACAGTTAGAAAATCTGAAATTGGGTATGGAAAATCGACTCTCTGAACTTCGTAACGGAATGCCAGGACGGACCGTCACAGACTTTTGAGAGAAATTGAGTCTCTGAACTATGTGACGGAGCAGCAAGACGGACCGTCGTAGGTGCGACGGGCCGTCACAGGCTGCGTAAATCCCAATCTGAGTTGGAATTCCTCAATTGTTTTAAGGGACATTTTTGACTATTCCTGCTTTAATTATAAAGTTAGTAAGTTAATGTTAACAAGTCTAACTACTTGGGGTTAAAAGAGGTAACCTTAAGTTAATTAGTGGGTTATTATTGCCATATTTTATTCTTATTTATATACTAATTAGGGTAAAAGAAAGAGGGTTGGAATCAGAAAATTTGAAAGCACAAGAGAGGGAGAAAACGAACAAACAGGGAGAGAAGAAGAACAAAGCTTTGGGAATTTGCTTGCTTGATAACTAGTCTTCGGTGGAGGTAGGTTATGGTTTCTCTTACGATATTCGTAGTAAACTCTTAATAGCGAATGATATGTATTGATAATATTGTAAACCCTGCTATGTGCTTAATTGTATGCTTGTATGAATGTAATTATATAATTGTGATTATATAAGCATGATGAAGTTATTGAATCCCAAATCTTGAAAAACCCTAATCTCGTGTTAATGATGATGCCTTGGTATAAAAGAAGGCTTGATGAACTAAAGTAATGAGATTGATGATGCCTTGGTATAAAAGAAGGCTTGATGAACTAAAGTAATGAGATTGATGATGCCTTGGTATAAGAGAAGGCTTGATGAATTGATAGAATGAGATTAGGGGATCGGGTGTCACGAATCGACACGTAGATATAGGGGATCGGGTATCACGAACTGACACGTAGATTTAGGGGATCGGGTGTCACGAACCGATACGTAGATTTAGGGGATCGGGTGTCACGAACCGACACGTAGAATAAGAGGATCGGGTGTCACGAACTGACACGTAAAATTAGGGGATCGGGTGTCACGAACCGACACATAGATTTAGGGGATCGGGTGTCACGAATCGACACGTAGATTTAGGGGATCGGGTGTCATGAACCGACACGTAGATTTAGGGGATCGGAGTGTCACGTACCGATACAAGAGG
>CM067869.1:23274962-23282462 GCA_034621305.1 Solanum pimpinellifolium | reverse complement strand
CCCATATGCTTTGGCATTCTCAAATTTCAATCCACATTCTATAATAGTATTTTCTTTTTTTATAACACCGGTACTCGTACCAATTCCCGTCACACCATTGATACGAGACCACCATCTTTCCCCCTTACCCCTTTGTCTATTTTCATTTTTAATTTTTTAATTAGGAAAACGTCCCTCAACAAGTCTAAAAAGTCTTAACATACCTCAAGTGCCGAATTCGTGTCACGAATCTTTAAGATAGTTCCTTCCCTTTTTGCAAAGTTCCGGAATGTTCACGATCTATCAATGATGCAATGTAAGTAAGTAAGCGAGTTTGTAGGCATTCAAATTCTTATATGCCTATCATAGACCCTAAAACTCACTCATATTTTTAACTAAACTTCAAATCTTGATATAGTTTCAATGCCAAAATTATCATACTTGTCAAATTTCAAGCCTAGAGTTAAGCCTCAACTCATCTAAATATCATGAATTTAATGATATTCATCAAGACGATACCACCAACATTGATTAGCTATACCCATATATATAACTTCAAGGAGTAAATTATATGAAAAATTCGAAACAAAATAAAGTGACCAGGGAACTACAAAGATTCCCACTTATGTGCAGACGTATATGATTGCCAATGATCTTTTTTTTTTTCATTATTTGTTCATAAGTGATTATGCGTAATCATTATTCAATGATTAGGCTTGGTATAATTTATATAAATAATTCCCGCCTTCATTATTTGTTCAGGAACGTGATCACCTTTCCAGCTTCTGTGAAAATTAACAATTTCACGTCCTTAAATGCTTATCCCCAGAAACTTGATCAGTATAATAAATTACTTACTCCATTAATCTTCTTCCCCTATAATCTAATAATACTCAATACAATACCACACGACAGGATACCATATTCATACATTATACTTTCTAATCCAATAACTAATAATTTAATTGGTAATTTTTTAGACAAAAATAATATCTAACTCGAACCACTGATTTCGACATCAGAAGCATCGCATGAGTATTAAAATGGTAAAATTTTCCCTTTACTTCACTTTTCATCCATCCTATTTATTCATTCCTAATAACAAACTAAAAATTTATTTACATCCTAGGGACCACATCGAACAACAACAATCCAGAATTGACTTATCCAATAATTTGTTTTAACCCAAAAACACTTCCAGCAATTCCTACTTGTCACGACCCAAAAATGGGCGTGATGGCACTCGTCTTATCCCACCAAGACAAGTCAGCCTAAAACCAAATATCTAACAAAGTGCAGAAGTAAATGACAATCCAACAACAATTTCTAGTATGAAACCAAGTCATATTAATTCAATCCCCAAAACCATGTTGTCACGTGCACAAGCTCTAATGTAAACATTAGAATTGAAACAAAATAGAAGTCTAAAATTAAGTTGTCTTTCAAGTAAAAACAAAATCATAAACTGGAGTAGGAAAGTTCGCTGAGATGACAAACAACTACCTCACAATCCTCCACAAGATGCCTCGAAAACGAAGAGAATAGAAGGTATCACAAAGATCCAGGCTCGTAACCTACAAAAATTTGTAGAAGCAAGGGGTGAGTACCAAACCACGCGGTACCCAACAAGCAAACCTCTAAACACAAGTTAAGTGAACAAAATACGGGTACTCCTTACACCCTATCTAAACCTCCACGCTATAGCCTAACAGTTTATCAAACACACCACTCAATAACCACACTCTATCAGTTTACACATTCTCAATAACAACTCAATATTCAACAATCACAGACTTCACAGAGAAACAATCACAAGATCAGCAAAACACATGTTCAAGTTCATCAATAATAAAATGTGCAATGCCATGAGATGCAATGTCAAATATCATGATGCATGTCTTTCCTAACGATACACACCCGCTGTCTCTCAGTCCGGGACCCATGGGGGACATATCTGTCCATGCATCTGTCGCGGCGCACGACACGACCCTCGATAAGTAGTAACCTTCGCGGCGCGCGATACGTCCCTCGAAATATAATATCCATCGCGGTGCGCGATACGACCCTCGAAAATAGTACACCATCCTCTTACCACAACCATGTCTCAGATACAATGCAAATGACATGCTCAAATGAAAAGGAGGAGATAGCCATTTGATAGCAAAGCACAATTTACAACAAGAAATACAACACCAACAAATAAACAACAAGTCTCCAAATCATTCTCAACATCACACAAGGAAATACACGAATTTCGTACGCTTAACAAAGTTTAGAAATCCACTTGCCTTAACCACTCGAATAATCACTCTGGGACTTGAGCCTTCCCTTTCCGTTGAGCTTCCAATAAATGCAATCTATGCAAAGTATATATATTCTTGTAAGTTAACGAGTCTATAAACACTCATACCATCATATTATGTCTACCCTAGACCCAACAACTCACCTAATTCCATAATCAATTTTCTTAAGTTCAAACCTAATGGTAAATCTAATTAATTTCTCCAATTAGCATAATTTAATGGTATTCAACTAATACAACACTCTAATAATTTAATTACTTATCTCCATATATTAAAACATACATTTATAATATAATAATGTAAGAAAACCTTAAGATACCATCAAATTGTACGATGAAGTACTGAACTTTCAACAGAACCTTATTTCTGCTAATGATTCACTCATATGTGTTCCATTATGTTGTCATCATTACTTATAGTAATTTTACTCACTATCTTGTTCATTCCATTATTAACACCACACATATGACCAATATAACAAAACAATATTTAATTGAGAGATTAGTTATGTCCTAAAATTAAACCATGAATTCAACTGGAACGAATCACAACACTAGGTTGCAATAGCAGTGCATACGTCTATATAAAATAATGATTTGGCATTACCTGATGGATGATTGCGCAGCTTTTTTTTCAATTCTCCCTTCGGCCGCCAAGCCTTCGATCTTTTCTTCTTTTTCGTATTCTTTTTTTTTGAATTAATTATGTACTAAAAGTGATAGGTTTTACCCACATATTTTATTAAATATAATCTGAATGGTATAGGGTCTTAAATAAATTATCACTTTAGCCCATAAACTATCGATTAATTAACTTAAGTTAAATAAATATTCAAAATTCCAAAGAGGAGCTTTTGGGTCATTACACTACTAACATTAAGATCATCCAATCATATACAAATTTCAAAATATAATTAAGCTCTTAATTTCACTATCTATTCATTATAAAGTTTGCCCATTACCCAATTAATTTCCACGTAAAATACCACCAAATTGAAAACTTCCCCCAACTTCCCTTTTTGATTTTTACGTTCCCACACACATTATTTCAACACCCAGTATCTTAAATCCCATTACAAAGAACTAACGTTGAAAACCTTTACCTGAGTGAAGTCTTCCCGTCTGTAGGTTTATTATCGCCGCTTGGGTAGTTTCTAACCCCCACCCCTTTTACTTTCTGAAAAAGAGTATGTTAACTGTGAAACCCCACTAATCTATTATCTAATTATTTATTTAATAAAAGTTTCATCAATTGGGTACTCATAGTTATCTAATTGTTTAAAAACACCTCTTTAAATTTTCAAAAAGAGTCAAACTAGTCCTAGTTCTCAAAACGACCTAGCGGGTCGTTACATTATTATTATTATTATTATTATTATTGTTATTGTTATTATTGTTGTAATTGTTCTTATTATTATTATTGTTATTATTGTTATTATTATTACTATTATTTGTTGTTATTATTATTATTATTATTATTATTATTAGTATTGTTGTTGTTGTTGTTGTTATTATTATTATTAATATTATTATTTGTATTATTATTATTATTATTAATATTATTATTATTATTGTTATTATTGTTATTATTGTTATTATATTATATTATTAATTTTGGGTATTATTATTATTATTATTATTATTGTTATTGTTATTATTGTTATTATTGTTATTATTATTATTATTATTATTATTATTAGTATTTTTTTTTTTTTGTTATTACTGTTATTATTATTATTTTTATTATTATTATTATTATTGTAACGACCTGTTTAGTCGTTTTGAGCAGCAGATTTTATTTCTGGAAAACTGGCTGAGATGACGGACCCCACGACGGACCGTCATGGGCAAGACGGACCGTCATGGGCACGACGGACCGTCAAAGGGTCTTGTTTCAAAACACTTAGAAAATCTAAAAATTGGGTACTGAAATCGACTCTCTGAACTTCATAACGGAATGGCAGGACGGACCGTCACAGGTGTGACAAACCGTCACAGACTCTTCAGAGAAATTGAGTCTCTGAAGTCTCTGACGGAGCAGCAGGACGGACCGTCGCAGGCTGCGTAATCCCGGTCTGGGTCGGATTTCTTTATACATTTTGAGGGACATTTTTGACTATTCCTGCTTTAATTATAAAGTTAGTGGGTTAATGTTAATAAGTCTAATTACTTGGGGGTTAAAAGAAGTAACCTTAAGTTAATTAGTGGGTTATTATTGCCATCTTTTATTCTTAATTATATGCTAATTAGGGTAAAAGAAAGAGGGTTTGAATAAAGATAATAGAAAGAACAAGAAGAGAGAGAGAGGGTCGATCGAGAAGGGGAAAACACAAAGCTTTGGAGAAAATTTGCTTGCTTGATCACTAATCGTCGGTGGAGGTAGGTTATGGTTTCTCTTACGATATTCGTAGTAAACTCTTAATAGCGAATGATATGTATTGATAATATTGTAAACCCTGCTATGTGCTTAATTGTATGCTTGCATGAATGTAATTATATAATTGTTATTATATAAGCATGATGAAGTTATTGAATCCCAAATCTTGCAAACCCATAATCTCTTGTTAATGATGATGCCTTGGTATAAAAGAAGGCGTGACGAACTAAAATAATGAGATTGATGATGCCTTGGTAAGAAAGAAGGCTTGATGAATTGATAGAAGAAGATTAGGGGATCGGGTGTCACGAACGGACACGTAGATTTAGGGGATCGGGTGTCACGAACCGACACATAGATTTAGGGGATCGGGTGTCACGAACCGACATGTAGATTTAGGGGATCGGGTGTCACAAAACGACACGTAGATTTAGGGGATCGATTGTCACGAACCAACACGTAGATTTAGGGTATCGGGTGTCACGATCCGACACGTAGATTTAGGGGATCGGGTGTCACGAACCGACATGTAGATTTAGGGGATCGGGTGTCACGAACCAACACGTAGATTTAGGGGATCGGGTGTCACAAACCGACATGTAGATTTAGGGGATCGGAGTGTCACGTTCTGACACATAGTAGTAGGGGATCGGAGTGTCACGTACCGACACAAGAGGATTAATGAATATGAGGGAGCAGAGTGTCACGTACCAACACAAGAAAAATAAAGATAATGAATCTTGAAAGATGTTAATATACTCAATCTAATGAACATAATTCCCAAATGAGTATGGTATTGAGGCTTGAGTCCACATGTGTGAACTTGGCGGTAATTGTTAATGATATAGTACTTGCTGTTGCTACATGTTGAGTATCTGTAACGACCTGTTTAGTCGTTTTGAGCAGCAGACTTCAATTCTGGAAAAACTGGCAGAAATGACGGACCCCACAACGGACCGTCATGGGCACGACGGACCGTCGCAGGGTCTCGTTTAAAAACACTTGGAAAAACTGAAAATTGGGTACTAAAAAATTGACTCTTGACTTCGTAACGAAATGGCAGGACGGACCGTCACAGGTGTGACGGACCGTCACAGACCCTGGTGGAAATTTGGGTCTCTGAACTTTGCGACGACCTGCAGGACGGACCGTCGCAGGCACGACGGCCCGTCAGAGGTTGCGCAATCCCAGTCCGGGTCGGATTTCTTTATATGTTTTTAGGGACATTTTTGACTATTCCTGCTTTAATTATAAGGTTAGTGGGTTAATTTTAATAAGTCTAATTACTTGGGGTTAAAAGAGGTAACCTTAAGTTAATTAGTGGGTTATTATTGCCATCTTTTACACTTGATTATATGTTAATTAGGGTAAAAGAAAGAGGGTTTGAATAAGAAAAATAGAAAGAACAAAGAGAAAACAGAAAAAGAAAGAGAACGAGTAGAGAGAGAGAGAAACGAAGAGGATAGCAAGGATTTTGAGAAGATAGATTGTTGATCGCAATTCTTCGGTGGAGGTAGGTTATGGTTTCTCTTACGATATTCGTAGTAAACTCTTAATAGAGAATGATATGTATTGATAATATTGTAAACCCTGCTATGTGCTTAATTGTATGCTTGCATGAATGTAATTATATAATTGTGATTATATAAGCATGATGAAGTTATTGAATCTCAAATCTTGCAAAATCCTAATCTCTTTGTTAATAATGAGGCCTTGGTATAAAAGAAGGCGTGATGAACTAAAATAATGGGATTGATGATGCCTTGGTAAGAAAGAAGGCTTGATAAATTGATGGAAGGAGATTAGAGGATCGGGTGTCACGAACCGACACGTAGTATTAGGGGATCGGGTGTCACGAACCGACACGTAGAATTAGGGGATCGGGTGTCATGAACCGACACGTAGAATTAGGGGATCGGGTGTCACGAACCGACACGTAGTATTAGGGGATCGGGTGTCACGAACCGACACGTAGTATTAAGGGATCGGGTGTCACGAACCGACACGTAGTATTAGGGGATCGGGTGTCACGAATTGACACGTAGTATTAGGGGATCGGGTGTCACGAACCGACACGTACATTTAGGGGATCGGGTGTCACGAACCGACACATAGATTTAGGGATCGGGTGTCACGAACCGACACATAGATTTGGGGATCGGAGTGTCACGTACCGACACAAGCGGATTAATGAATATTGAGCGAGCGGAGCGTCACGTACCGACACAAGAGAAATAAAGATAATGAATCTTGAAAGATATTAATATACTCAATCTAATGAACATGATTCCCAAATGAGTATGGTATCGAGGCTTGAGTCCTCATGTGTGAACTCGACGGTAATTGTTAATGATATAGTACTTGTTGTTGCTACATGTTTGAGTATCATAGTTGATTTTATGATATTACTTGGTATATTTGATTTCTATTTTGAGTTGGCCGATGATATCTACTCAGTACCCGTGTTTTTGTACTGACCCTACTTTTATGTTTTCTTCTTGTTTATTTGTGGAGTGCAGCAAACGTGCCATCGTCTCAACTCAACAGTAATTCAAGCCAAGTCTTACTACATCGGAAATTCAGGTGAGTTAATGCTTCTAGCTTGGACTAGATCTTCTTCTTCAATCTTGATGCCTTGAACTTCCGGCATGGACTAGACTAGCTTCTTATGTATTTTTAGCTTTTAGAATACTCTTAGTTTAGTCATTTGATCGTAGATGTTCTTGTGATGATGACTTCCAGATTTTGGGGAATGATAGATGTTGAATTTTAGAAGTTAATGAATTGGTCTTTATTTAATGATTTTAAGTCTTCCCATTACTTTCTGTTGATATTATATTGA
>CM067869.1:23247462-23269962 GCA_034621305.1 Solanum pimpinellifolium | reverse complement strand
GGGGTTAAAAGAGGTAACCTTAAGTTAATTAGTGGCTTATTATTGCCATCTTTTATTCTTAATTATATACTAATTAGGGTAAAAGAAAGAGGGTTTGAATAAGAAAATAGAAAGAACAAGGGAAAGAGAGAGACGATCGAGAAGGGGAAAAACACAAAGCTTTGGGAAAATTTGCTTGCTTGATCACGAATCTTCGGTGGAGGTAGGTTATGGTTTTTATACTATTCGTAGTAAACTCTTAATAGCGAATGATATGTATTGGGTAGTGTTGTAAACCCTTCTATATGCTTAATTATGTGTTTGCATGTTGTGATTATATAATTGTGATAAAATAAGCATGATGAAGCTATTGAATCCTAAATCTTGAAAAAGAAACCCTAATCTACTTTGTTAATGATGATGCCTTAGTATAAAAGAAGGCTTGATGAACGAAAGTAGTGAGATTAGGGGATCGGGTGCCACGTTCCGGTACCAGGATAGTATATGAGGATCGGAGTGTCACGTTCCGACACTAGGATAGAATATGGATCGGGTGCCATGTTCCGGTACCAGGATAGTATATGAGGATCGGAGTGTCACGTTCCGACACCAGGATTAGTAAAGAGAATGAATCTTGAAATATGTTAATATACTCAATTTAATGAACCCAATTCCCAAAAGAGTATGATGGGGAGGCGTGAGTCCTCATTGATGTGCTTGGTGTTGTGACCAAGGGTTATGGTAATTGTAAATGGCCTGTTTGATGTTGATTATTGTAGTTGATTTTATGATATTATCTGATATATACTGTTTTCTATTTTAAGTTGGCCGGTGATATCTACTCAGTACTTGTGTTTGTACTGACCCCTACTTGTATGTTTCTTCCTTTGTTATTTGTGGAGTACAGCAAACGTACCGTCGTCTTCAACTCAACCGCAACTCTAGCCAGTCTTCATTACATCGGATTTCAGGGTGAGCTAACGCTTCTAGCTTGGACTGGATCTTCTTCTTCATGTCTTGATGCCTTGAAGTTCCGGCATGGACTAGTTTTTTATTTATTCTAGCTTTCTAGATACTCTTAGAATTAGTAAAATTGAGGATAGATGTTCTTGTGATGATGACTTCCAGATTTTGGGAATAATATGTATTGAGTTTTTAGAAGTTTTTTAATCGATTTTCATTAATGAGTTTAAGTCTTCCGCATGATATTATGTTATTTATGGTTGAAATTTTGGGGTTTAGATTGGTTGGTTCGCTCACATATAGGATAAGTGTGGGTGCCAGTCGCGGCCTGATTTGGGTCGTGACAATTATTGTTATTATTATTGTTATTATTTTTGTTATTATTATTATTATTGTTGTTGTTATTATTGTTATTATTGTTATTATTGTTATTATTATTATTATTATTATAGTATATTATAAATTATTTTTGTTATATTATTATTTTTATTATTATTATTATTATTATTATTGTTATTATTGTTATTATTGTTTGTTGTTGTTTATTATTATTATTATTATTATTTATTATTATTATCATTATTATCATTATTATTATTGTTTTGTGTTTTTGTTGTTGTTGTTGTTGTTATTATTATTATTATTGTTGTTGTTGTTGTTGTTGTTGTTGTTGTTATTGTTATTGTTATTGAGATATTGTTATTGTTATTATTTAGATTATTATTATTATTATTGTTATTATTTTATTATTATTATTATTATTATTATAATTATTATTGTTATTGTTGTTGTTGTTATTATTATTATTATTATTATTATTATTGTTATTATTGTTGTAATTGTTATTATTATTATTATTATTGTTATTATTGTTATTATTATTCTTGTTGTTATTAATATTATTATTATTATTATTGTTGTTGTTGTTATTATTATTGTTATTATTATTAAGATTGTTATTATTGTTATTATTATTATTATCGTTATTATTACTATTATTATTATTATTATTATTGTTATTATTCTTATTGTTATTATTATTATTATTATTATTATTATTATTATTATTATTATTATTATCATCATTTTTGTTATTATTGTTGTTATTATTATTATTATTGTTGTTGTTGTTGTTGTTGTTATTGTTATTATTATTATTATTGGTTGTTGTTGTTGTTGTTATGTTGTTATTATTATTATTATTATTGTTGTTGTTGTTGTTATTATTATTATTATTTGTATTATTATTATTATTATTAGTATTATTATTATTATTGCTATTATTGTTATTATTATTTTTGTTATTTGTAACGACCCGTTTAGTCGTTTTGAGCAACAGACTTCAATTCTGGAAAAACTGGCAGAAGCGACGGACCCCACGACGGACCGTCATGGGCACGACGGACCGTCGCAGGGTCTCGTTTCAAAACACTTAGAATCTGAAATTGGGTACTAAAAAATCGACTCTCTGAACTTTGTGACGGAATGGCAGGACGGACCGTCACAGGTGTGACGGACCGTCACAGACCCTTGGTGAAATTTGGGTCTCTGAACTCTGCGACGACCTGCAGGACGGACCGTCGCAGGCACGACGGCCCGTCACAAGTTGCGCAAATCCCAGGCAGAGTCGGATTTCTGGTTAAGTTTTAAGGGACGTTTTTGACTATTCTTGCTTAATTATAAAGTTCGTGGTTATATTAATAACTCAAATTCTTGAGGGGTTAAAAGAGGTAACCCTAAGTTAATTAGTGGGGTATTATTGCCATCTTTTATTCTTAATTATATACTAATTAGGGTAAAAGAAAGAGGGTTTGAATAAAGAAAATAGAAAGAACAAGAGAGAGAGAGAGAATCGAACGAGAAGGGAGAAACAAAGCTTAGAGAAAAATTTGCTTGCTTGATCACTAATCTTCGGTGGAGGTAGGTTATGGTTTTCATGCTTTCATAGTAAACTCTTAATAGAGAATGATATGTATTGGTAGTATTGTAAACCCTACTATATGCTTAATTGTATGTTTGCATGAATATGATTGTGTGATTGTGATAAGATGAGCATGATGAAAATATTGAATCCCAAATCTTGAAAGGAAACTTTAATGTACATTATTAATAATGATGCCTTGGTATAGAAGAAGGCTTGATGAATTAAAGTAATGGGATTGATGATGCCTTGGTATAGAGAAGGCCTGATGATTTACAGAATGATATTAGGGGATCGGGTGTCACGAACCGACACGTAGAATTAGGGGATCGGGTGTCACAAACCGACACGTAGAATTAGGGGATCGGGTGTCACGAACCGACACGTAGAATTAGGGGATCGGGTGTCACGAAACGACACGTAGAATTAGGGGATCGGGTGTCACGAACCGACACATAGATATAGGGGATCGGAGTGTCACGTACCGACACAAGAGGAATAATGAATATGAGGGATCGGAGTGTCACGTACCGACACTAGAGAATTAAAGATAATGAATCTTGAAAGATGTTAATATACTCAATCTAACGAACATAATTCCCAAATGAGTATGGTGTTGAGGCTTGAGCCCTCATGGATGAACTTGATGGTACTTATTGATGATTATAATACTTGTTGTGGCTACATGTTGAGTTTTATAGTTGATTTACGATAATATTGATATATACTGTTTCCTATTTTGAGTTGGCCGATGATATCTACTCAGTACCCGTGTTTTGTACTGACCCCTACTTTTATGTTTTCTTCTTGTTTATTTGTGGAGTACAGCAAACGTGCCATCGTCTTCAACTCAACAGTAATTCAAGCCAGTCTTACTACATCGGAAATTCAGGGTGAGCTAATGCTTCTAGCTTGGACTGGATCTCCTTCTTCAAGTCTTAATGCCTTGAACTTCTGGCATGGACTAGCTTCTTATGTATTTTTAGCTATTAGAATACTCTTAGTTTAGTCATTTGATTGTAGATGTTCTTGTGATGATGACTTCCAGATTTTGGGGATGATAATAATAGTTTTGAATTGTTTTTATTAATGAGTTTAAAGTCTTCCGCATTACTTCTGTTGATATACGTTGAAATGTTAAGGGTTAGATTGGTTGGTTCGCTCACATAGGAGGGTAAGTGTGGGTGCCAGTCGCGGCTCGGATTTGGGTCGTGACAAACTTGGTATCAGAGCATTAGGTTCGTTGGTCTCTTCACACAAGAACAGGTCTAGTAGAGTCTTAAGGAACGGTAGGGGGACGCCTTTACTTTTCCTTGAGAGGCTATAAGACTTTAGGAAAAATTTCACTCTTTCATTCTTTCTTTCGTGCTACTACTTGAGTCCAATTGGTATCTAGGCGATACGAATTGGTATCTGACCATCTTCACTCTCTTTCGCAGATGGTTAGAACTAGAGCAACGACTACGCCAACACCAACATCGGCCAGACAAGAAACAACTGAGCCAGCCACTGGGGCTGTGGCTCGAGGAAGAACAGCGGCAAGGGGCCGTGGAAGAGGTCGTGGGAGGACGTCCTCTAGAGGGAGAGGACAAGCACCTAGCCATCTGATACTAGGGCAATGACTCCTCCACCGACCGAGGAAGTAATAAGAGAAGGGGAGGATGGGGAAACTGAACAAGTGCAAAACGAGGAAATGCCACCCCAACCTACCCCAGAGATGATCAATCAGGTTCTGGCTTATCTTAGCGGGTTATCTGATCAAGGTCAGGCCCTCCAGTGTTTTCTGCGCCAACACCTCCGTTTCAGAAGTACAACATGCGGCTACTATGGCTCCCTGCATGGATTTCCATTGGACATAGGCACATTTCCACGTCTGACTACTGGGCCTATAATGACAAATGATCAGCATGAACTTTTCAGTAAGTTCTTGAAATTGAAACTTCCAGTCTTCAAGGGTGCGGAATCTGAGGATGCTTATGATTTTCTGTTGACTGTCACGAGCTACTGCACAAGATGGGGTATAATAGAACGGTTTGGTGTGGAGTTTGTGACTTATCAGTTTCAAGGGAATGCCAAAATGTGGTGGCAGTCACATGTCGAGTGTCAACCAATAGAGGCACCACCTATGACTTGGGCCTCATTCTCTAGTTTGTTTATGGAGAAGTATATCCCCCGGACTTTGAGGGATCGGAAAGGGATGAGTTCTTGAGCCTAGAGCAAGGTAGGATGTCGGTAATGCTTATGAGGTTAAGTTTCGTGCACTATCCAGATATGCCCACTCAACTCTGTTTCATCCTCAAGAGCGGATTCGCCAGTTTGTGAAGGGGTTGAGGTCAGAATTGCGGATTTCGGCCTTACAGATAGCGGCAACGGCAAATCCTTCCAAGAGGTGGTAGACTTTGTGATAGAAGTGGAAGGAGTGAAGCCAGACGACTTCACCACAACATCGACATCAAAAAGGCTTCGAAAGGGAGGTGAGTTTAATGGTTCTTACACTAGAGGACAGGGTTCGAGAAGTTACTCAGTCCGACCAATTCAGTCTTCACTACAGACTGTAGTTGGGGGACCACCTCAGACCGGTCAACACTTCTCCGAGGGGCATTGATCGACTCCAAAGAATGTTATGGATGTGGGGAGATTGGACATATTAGGAGAAATTGTCCCAGACCAAGTTACAGACCCCCAATAGCTAGAGGTAGAGGTGGTCATGGTAGAGGCCATTTTTATGGACGGCGTGGTGGTCGAGGTAATAGTGGTCACCAAAAACCAGAGGTAAATGGGCAAACTGGGGCCACTACATCACAACATGGTAGGCGAACGGACAGACGAACGATAGGGCCCATTGTTACGCTTTCCCTGGGCGGTCTGAAGCGGAGGCATCTGATGCTGTCATCACAGGTAATCTCTGTTGTTGTGATTGCATGGCTTCTGTATTGTTGATCCTGGATCCACGTTTTCTTATGTATCTTCCTCATTGCTAATGGTCTAAATTTACATTGTGAATTACTTGATATGCCTATTCGTGTCTCTACTCCGGTGGGTGAGTCTGTGGTAGTTGAAAAGGTATATAGGTCTTGTTTGGTAAACTTTGTGGGGAGCAACACTTATGTAGATTTGGTTATCTTAGAAATGGATGATTTTGACGTGATTCTGGGTATGACTTAGCTTTCTCCGCAACTTGCAATCTTGGATTGTAATGCTAAAACGGTGACGTTAGCCAAGCCTGGGACAGACCCGTTAGTGTGGGAGGGTGACTACACTCCCAATCCGGTCCGCATCGTCTCCTTTCTTTGTGCTAGGAAAATGATTTGTAAAGGGTGTTTAGCTTTCTTGGCACATCTCAAGGATGACACTACCCAAGTACCTACGATTGAGTCGGTTTTAGTAGTTCGTGAGTTTCTGGATGTGTTCCCTGCAGATCTTCTTGGTATGCCACCGGATAGGGATATTGACTTCTGTATTGATCTTGAACCCGCTACTCGCCCCATTTCTATACCCCCTTATAGAATGGCTCCCGCGGAGTTAAGAGAGTTAAAAGCACAACTTCAAGAGTTATTGAACAAAGGCTTCATTAGACCAAGTGCATCTCCTTGGGGTGCTCCGGTTTTGATTGTAAAGAAGAAGGATGGGAGTTTTCGAATGTGTATAGACTACAGACAACTAAACAAGGTAACCATAAAGAACAAGTATCCTCTTCCCCGCATTGATGATTTGTTCGATCAGTTACAAGGTGCTTGTGTCTTCTCTAAGATTGACTTGAGATCCGGTTATCATCAATTGAAAATACAAGCAACGGATGTGCCAAAGACTGCTTTTCGAACGAGGTATGGGCATTACGAATTTGTAGTGATGTCCTTTGGTCTTACGAATGCCCCTGCTGCGTTCATGAGCTTGATGAACGGGATTTTAAGCCATATTTGGACCTCTTCGTGATCGTATTTATTGATGATATATTGGTATACTCAAAGAGCAAGAAGGAACATGAAGAGCATTTGAGAATGGTATTGGAAATGTTGAGGGAGAAAAAGCTTTATGCCAAGTTCTCTAAGTGTGAGTTTTGGCTAGATGCGGTGGGTCCTTCTTGGGGCACGTGGTTTCTAAGGATGGAGTGATGGTGGATCCTTCTAAGATTGAGACAGTGAAGAATTGGGTAAGACCCACTAATGTGTCAGAAAATAAGGAGCTTTGTTGGGTTAGCTAGCTACTACCGCCAATTTGTCAAGGGATTCTCTTCTATTGCTTCCCAATTGACGAACTTGACTAAGCAGAATGTCCATTTGTATGGTCGGATGAATGTGAGGAAAGCTTTCAGAAGCTCAAGACTTTGTTGACTACCGCACCTATCCTTACCTTGCCAGTAGAGGGTAAGAACTTCATTGTTTATTGTGATGCATCCTATTCTGGTTTGGGTGCAGTACTAATGCAAGAGAAGAGTGTAATTGCTTATGCTTCAAGACAATTAAAAGTGCATGAACGTAACTACCCCACTCATGATTTGGAATTGGCCGCGGTAGTGTTTGCATTAAAACAATGGAGACACTATTTATATGGGGTTAAGTGTGAGATCTATACGGATCATCGTAGCCTACAGTATGTCTTTACTCAGAAAGATTTGAACTTAAGACAGAGGAGATGGATGGAGTTACTAAAGGACTACAATATCACTATCTTGTATCATCCGGGGAAGGCGAATGTTGTAGCGGAGGCTTTAAGTAGGAAGGCGGGAAGCATGGGAAGTCTAGCTCACTTGCAAGCTTCTAGACGCCCATTGGCTAGAGAGGTTCAAACTCTAGCTAATGACTTGATGAGATTAGAAGTAAATGAGAAAGGAGGATTGTTGGCTTTGGTGGAGGCAAGATCTTCCTTTCTTGACAAAATTAAGGGAAGACAGTTCGATGATGAGAAACTACGCAGAATCCAAGATAAGGTATTGCGAGGAGAGGCTAAGGAAGCACAGATCGATGAGGAAGGTGTTTTGAGAATCAAAGGAAGGGTATGTGTACCCCGCGTCGATAGTCTGATCAACACTATTCTGACAGAGGCTCATAGTTCAAAGGTATTCTATACATCCGGGCGCAACCAAGATGTATCGTGACCTAAAGCAACACTTTTGGTGGAGTAGAATGAAACGTGACATTGGGATTTATTGCCATGTCCAAACTGTCAACAAGTAAAGTATGAACACCAAAGGCCCGGAGGAACACTTCAGAGAATGCCCATTCCGAAAATGGAAGTGGGAAAGAATTGCAATGGATTTTGTGGTTGGTCTTCCGAAGACGATGGGTAAGTATGACTCCATTTGGGTGATTGTTGATAGGTTAACTAAATCTGCTCATTTCATTCCGGTCAAGGTGACTTACGATGCAGAAAAGTTAGCCAAAACTTTACATCTCGGAAGTGGTGCGATTGCATGGGGTTCCACTATCCATCATATCATATAGAGGTACGCTGTTTACTTCTAAGTTTTGGAAAACATTGCATGCAGAATTGGGTACTAGGTTGGACCTTAGTACTGCGTTCCATCCCCAGGACCGATGGTCAGTCTGAGCGAACGATTCAAGTGTTGAAGGATATGCTTCCGTGCGTGTGTGATAGAGTTTGGTGTTCATTGGGATAGCTTCTTACCTTAGCGGAGTTTTCATACAATAATAGCTATCACTCAAGCATTGATATGGCCCCATTTGAAGCATTGTATGGTAGGAGATGTAGGTCTCCCATTGGTTGGTTTGATGCGTTCGAGGTCAGACCTTGGGGTACTGATCTCTTGAGGGATTTGATGGAAAAAGTGAGGTCTATTCAAGAAAAGCTTCTAGCGGCACAAAGTAGACAAAAAGAATATGCAGATCAAAATGTTAGAGACTTAGAGTTCATGGAAGGTGAACAAGTCTTGTTGAAAGTTTCACCCATGAAAGGGGTGATGCGGTTTGGTAAAAGGGGTAAACTAAGTCCAAGGTACATTGGACCATTTGAAGTACTTAAGCGAGTGGGGAGGTGGCTTATGAGTTAGCCTTGCCTCCAGGGCTGTCCGGAGTACATCCGGTATTCCATGTGTCGATGTTGAAAAGATACCATGGGGATGGAAACTACATTATCCGTTGGGATTCAGTTTTGCTTGATGAGAACTTGTCTTATGAGGAGGAGCCTGTTGCTATTTTAGATAGAGAAGTTCGCAAGTTGAGGTCAAGAGAGATTGCATCCATCAAGGTGCAATGGAAGAATCGACCGGTTGAAGAAGCCACTTGGGAGAAAGAGGCGGATATGCGAGAAAGATACCCACATCTGTTTAAAGATTCAGGTACTCTCCTTTCGCCCTTGTTTTCCTTCTTTTGATCGTTCGGGGCGAACGAACGATGGGTAAATTGGTATCTAATGTAACGACCTGTTTAGTTGTTTTGAGCAACAGACTTCATTCTGGAAAAACTCGGCAGAAGCGACGGACCCCGACGGACCGTCATGGGCACGACGGATCGTCGCAGGGTCTCGTTTCAAACACTTAGAAAATCTGAAATTGGTACTAAAAATCGACTCTCTGAACTTTGTGACGGAATGGCAGGACGGACCGTCACAGGTGTGACGGACCGTCACAGACCCTTGGTGGAAAATTTGGGTCTTTGAACTCTGCGACGACCTGCAGGACGGACCGTCGCAGGCACGACGGCCCGTCACAGGTTGCGCAAATCCCAGGCAGAGTCGGATTTCTGGTTAAGTTTTAAGGGACGTTTTGACTATTCTTGCCTTAATTATAAAGTTCGTGGGTTTATATTAATAACTCAAATTCTTGAGGGGTTAAAAGAGGTAACCCTAAGTTAATTAGTTGGGTATTATTGCCATCTTTTATTCTTAATTATATACTAATTAGGGTAAAATAAAGAGGGTTTGAATAAAGAAAATAGAAAGAACAAGAGAGAGAGAGAGAATCGAACGAGAAGGGAGAAACAAAGCTTAGAGAAAAATTTGCTTGCTTGATCACTAATCTTCGGTGGAGGTAGGTTATGGTTTTCATGCTTTCATAGTAAACTCTTAATAGAGAATGATATGTATTGGTAGTATTGTAAACCCTACTGTATGCTTAATTGTATGTTTGCATGAATATGATTGTGTGATTGTGATAAGATGAGCATGATGAAAATATTGAATCCCAAATCTTGAAAGGAAACTTTAATATACATTATTAATAATGATGCCTTGGTATAGAAGAAGGCTTGATGAATTAAAGTAATGGGATTGATGATGCCTTGGTATAGAGAAGGCCTGATGATTTACAGAATGGTATTAGGGGATCGGGTGTCACGAACCGACACGTAGAATTAGGGGATCGGGTGTCACGAACCGACACATAGAATTAGGGGATCGGGTGTCACGAACCGACACGTAGAATTAGGGGATCGGGTGTCACGAAACGACACTTAGAATTAGGGGATCGGGTGTCACGAACCGACACATAGATATAGGGGATCGGAGTGTCACGTACCGACACAAGAGGAAATAATGAATATGAGGGATCGGAGTGTCCGTAACCGACACCAGAGAATTAAAGATAATGAATCTTGAAAGATGTTAATATACTCAATCTAACGAACATAATTCCCAAATGAGTATGGTGTTGAGGCTTGAGCCCTCATGGATGAACTTGATGGTACTTATGATGATTATAATACTTGTTGTGGCTACATGTTGAGTTTTATAGTTCATTTGCGATAATATTGATATATACTGTTCCCTATTTTGAGTTGGCCGATGATATCTACTCAGTACCCGTGTTTTGTACTGACCCCTACTTTTATGTTTTCTTCTTGTTTATTTGTGGAGTACAGCAAACGTGCCATCGTCTTCAACTCAACAGTAATTCAAGCCAGTCTTACTACATCGGAAATTCAGGGTGAGCTAATGCTTCTAGCTTGGACTGGATCTCCTTCTTCAAGTCTTGATGCCTTGAACTTCCGGCATGGAATAGCTTCTTATGTATTTTTAGCTTTTAGAATACTCTTAGTTTAGTCATTTGATTGTAGATGTTCTTGTGATGATGACTTCCAGATTTTGGGGATGATAATAATAGTTTTGAATTGTTTTTATTAATGAGTTTAAGTCTTCCGCATTACTTTCTGTTGATATACGTTGAAATGTTAAGGGTTAGATTGGTTGGTTCGCTCACATAGGAGGGTAAGTGTGGGTGCCAAATCTACATAAGTGTTGCTCCCCACAAAGTTTACCAAACAAGATCTATATACCTTTTCAACTACCACAGACTCACCCACCGGAGTAGAGACACGAATAGGCATATCAAGTAATTCACAATGTAAATTTAGACCATTAGCAAATGAGGAAGATACATAAGAAAACGTGGATCCAGGATTAAACAATACAGAAGCCATGCAATCACAAACCAGAAGATTACCTGTGATGACAGCATCAGATGCCTCCGCTTCAGACCGCCCAGGGAAAGCGTAACAATGGGCCCTACCGTTCGTCTGTCCGTTGCCCCTACCATGTTGTGATGTAGTGGCTCCAGGTTGCCCATCACCTCAGCCGTTCTAGTGACCACCATTACCTCGACCACCACGTCCTCCAGAATAACGGCCTCTGCCATGACCACCTCTACCTCTAACATTTGGAGGTCTGTAACTCTGTTTTGGACAATATTTCTTAATATGTCCAATCTCCCCACATCCATAGCACTCTCTGGGTTCATGCATAGGTCTCTCAGAGAAGTGTTGACCGGTCGGAGGTGGACCCCCAACTACAGTCTGTAGTGAAGACTGAATTGGTCGGACTAAGTAACTTCCCGAACCCTGTCCTCTAGTGTAAGTACCGTTAAACTCACCTCCCTTTTGAAACCTTTTTGATGTCGATGTCGTAGTGAAGTTGTCTAGCTTCACTCCTTCCACTTCTATCACAAAGTCTACCACCTCTTGGAAGGATTTTGCCGTTGCCGCTATCTCCAAGGCCGAAATCCGCAATTCTGACCTCAACCCCTTCACAAACCGGCGAATTCGCTCTTGGGGACTGAAACATAATTGGGTGGCATATCTGGATAGTGCGCGAAACCTAGCCTCGTAAGCATTTACGACATCCTACCTTGCTCTAGGCTCAAGAAACTCATCCCTTTTCCTATCCTCAAAGTTCGGGGGATATACTTCTCCATAAACAAGCTAGAGAATGAGGCCCAAGTCATAGGTGGTGCCTCTGTTGGTTGACACTCAATATGTGACCGCACCCACATTTTGGCGTTCCCTTGAAACTAATAACTCACGAACTCACAACCAAACGTTCTACTATACCCCATCTTGTGTAGTAGCTTATGACAGTCAACCAGAAAATCGTAAGCATCCTCAGATTCCGCACCCTTGAAGACTGGAGGTTTCAATTTCAAGAACTTACTGAAAAGTTCATGCTTATCATTTGTCATTATAGGCCCAGTAGTCAGACGTGGAAACGTGCCTATTTCCAATGGAACATCCATGCGGGGAGCCCATAGTAGCCGCATGTTGTACCTCCGGAGCCTGAGTTGCTGGTGCAGAAAACACTGGGGTGTCTGGCCCTGATCAGACAACCCGCTAAGATAAGCCAGAACCTGATTGATCATCTCTGGGGTAGGTTGGGGTGGCATTTCCTCATTTTGCACTTGTTCATTCACCCATCCTCCCCCTCTCTTATCTTCCTCAGTCGGTGGGGGAGTCACTGCCCTAGTATAGATGGGCTAGGTGCTCGTCCTCTTCCTCTAGAGGACGTCCTCCCACGACCTCTACCACGGCCTCTTGCCGTGCTCTTCCTCGAGCTACAGCCCCAGTGGCTGGCTCAGACGCCCCCTGTCTCGCCGGTGCTGGTGTTGGTGTTGGCGTAGTCGTTGCTCTAGTTCTAACCATCTGCGAAAGAGAGTGAAGATGGTCAGATACCAATTCGTATCGCCTAGATACCAATTGGACTCAGTAGTAGCACGAAAGAAAGAATGAAAGAGTGAAATTTTCCTAAAGTCTTATAGCCTCTCAAGGAAAAGTAAAGGATTCCCCCTACCTTTCCTTAAGACTCTACTAGAGACCTGTTCTTGTGTGATGAGACCAACGAACCTAATGCTCTGATACCAAGTTTGTCACGACCCAAATCCGGGCCGGCGTGCGACTGGCACCCACACTTATCCTCCTATGTGAGCAAACCAACCAATCTAAACCTTAACATTTCAATGTAACATCAACAGAAATAATGCGGAAGACTTAAACTCATTAATAAAAACCAATTCAATAACTATCAATATTCAACATCTATTATTCAAAACCTGGAAGTCCATCATCACAGAACATCTACTTTAAAACTACTAATCTAAGAGTTTTCTAAAAGTTAAAATACATAAGAAGCTAGTCCATGCCGGAGGTTCAAGGCATCAAGACATGAAGGAGAAGATCCAGTCCAAGCTAGACGCGTTAGCTCACCCTGAAGATCCGGTGTGACGAAGACTGGCTTGAGTTACTGTTGAGTCGAAGATGACGGCACGTTTGCTGCACTCCACAAATAACAAGAAGAAAAACATAAAAGTAGGGGTCAGTACAAGCCACGGGTACTGAGTAGATATCATCGGCCAACTCAAAATAGGGAACAGTATGTATTAAGCAATATCATAAAATCAACTAATATCCTTAACATGCAGCATTTATAGTTACCATAAACCTTGGTTACAACACCAAGCACCAATGAGGACTCACACCTCCTCATCATACTTATTTGGGGAATTTAGTTCATTAGATTGGATATATTATCATATTTCAAGATTCATTATCTTTATTCCCCTCGTGTCGGTACGTGACACTCCGCTCCTCAATATACTATCCTGGTACCGGAACGTGGCACCCGATCCATATTCTATCCTGGTGTCGGAACGTGACACTCCGATCCTCATATACTATCCTTGTACCGGAACGTGGCACCCGATCCATATTCTATCCTGGTGTCGGAACGTGACACCCGATCCATATTCTATCCTAGTACCGGAACGTGGCACCCGATTCATATTCTATCCTGGTACCGGAATGTGGCACCCGATCCCCTAATCTCACTACTTTCATTCATCAAGCCTTCTTTTATACCAAGACATCATCATTAACAAAGTAGATTAGGGTTTCTTTTCAAGATTTGGGATTCAATAGCTTCATCATGCTTATTTATTCATAATTACATAATCACATCATTCATGCAAGCATACAATTAAGCATATAGAAGGGTTTACAATACTACTAACACATATCATTCACTATTAAGAGTTTACTACGAATAGCATGAAATAACCATAACCTACCTCCACCGAAGAATTGAAATCAACAAGCTATCTTCTCAGAATCCTTGCTATCCTCTTCGTTTCTCTCTCTTTCCACTCGTTCTCTTTCTTTTTCTGTCTCTTTTTGTTCTTTCTTATTTTTCTTATTCAAACCCTCTTTCTTTTACCCTAATTGATATATAATTAAGAATCAAAGATGGCAATAATACCCCACTAATTAACTTAGGGTTACCTCTTTTAACCCCCAAGAATTTGAGTTATTAATATAAACCCACGAAATCTATAATTAAGGAAAGAATAGTCCCAAAACGTCCCTTAAAACGTGTAAGGAAATCCGATTCTTCCTGGGATTTGCGCAACCTATGACGGGCCGTCGTGCCTGCGACGGTCCGTCCTGCAGGTCGTCGCAAGGTTCAGAGACCCAATATTTCCACCAAGGGTCTGTGACGGTCCGTCACACCTGTGACGGTCCGTCCTGCCATTCCGTCACAAAGTTCAGAGAGTCGATTTTCAGTACCCAATTTCAGATTTTCTAAGTGTTTTGAAACGAGACCCTGCGACGGTCCGTCGTGCCCATGACGTTCCGTCGTGGGGTCCGTCATTTCTGCCAGTTTTTCCAGAATTGCAGTCTGTTGCTCAAAACGACTAAACGGGTCGTTACATTTATTCTTAATTATATACTAATTAGGGTAAAAGAAAGAGGGTTTGAATAAAGAAAATAGAAAGAACAAGGGAAAGAGAGAGACGATCGAGAAGGGGAAAAACACAAAGCTTTGGGAAAATTTGCTTGCTTGATCACGAATCTTCGGTGGAGGTAGGTTATGGTTTTCATGCTATTCGTAGTAAACTCTTGATAGCGAATGATATGTGTTAGTAGTATTGTGAACCTTCTATATGCTTAATTGTATGCTTGCATGAATGATGTGATTATGTAATATGAATAAATAAGCATGATGAAGCATTGAATCCCAAATCTTTAAAAGAAACCCTAATCTACTTTGTTAATGATGATGCCTTGGTATAAAAGAAGGCTTGATGAATGAAAGTAGTGAGATTAGGGGATTGGGTGCCACGTTCCGGTACCAGGATAGTATATGAGGATCGGAGTGTCACGTTCCGCACCAGGATAGAATATGGACGGGTGCCACGTTCCGGTACCAGGATAGAATTAAAGAGCGGTGTCACGTTCCGACACCAGGATAGAATATGGATCGGGTGCCACGTTCTGGTACCAGGATAAAATATGGATCAGGTGTCACATTCCGACACCAGGATAGAATATGGATCGGGTGCCACGTTCCGGTACCAGGATAGTATATGAGGATCAGAGTGTCAAGTACCGACACGAGGGGAATAAAGATAAAGAATCTTGAAAGATGTTAATATATTCAATCTAATGAACCTAATTCCCAATGAGTATGATGAGGAGGCTTGAGCCTCATTGATGAGCTTGGTGTTGTAACCAAGGGCTACGGTAATTGTAAATGTTGCATGCTAAGGATATAGTTGATTTTATGATATTATCTGATATATACTGTTTTCTATTTTGAGTTGGCCGATGATATCTACTCAGTACCCGTGTTTTGTACTGACCCCTACTTTTATGTTTTCTTCTTGTTTATTTGTGTAGTGCAGCAAACGTGCCGTCGCCTCGACTCAACAGTAATTCAAGCCAGTCTTACTACACCGGAAATTCAGGTGTGCTAATGCTCTAGCTTGGGACTGGATCTTCTTCTTCAAGTCTTGATGCCTTGAACTTCTGGCATGGACTAGCTTCTTATGTATTTTTAGCTTTTAGAATACTCTTAGTTTAGTCATTTGATCGTAGATGTTCTTGTGTTGATGACTTCCAGATTTTTGGGGAAAATAATAGTTATTGATTTTTTAATGAGTTTAAGTCTTCCGCATTAGTTTCTGTTGATATTATATTGAAATGTTAAGGTTTAGATTGGTTGGTTCGCTCACATAGGAGGGTAAGTATGGGTGCCATCGCGCCCGGATTTGGGTTCGTGACAAACTTGGTATCAGAGCATTAGGTTCGTTGGTCTTATCACACAAGAACGAGTCTAGTAGAGTCTTAAGGAACGGTAGGGAGACGCCTTTACTTTTCTTTGAGAGGCTATAAGACTTTTAGGAAAATTCCATTCTTTCATTCTTTCTTTTGTGCTATTACTTGGGTCCAATTGGTATCTAGGTGATACAAATTGGTATCTGACCATCTCACTCTATTTCGCATATGGTTAGAACTAGAGCAACGACTACGCCAACACCAACACCAGCACCAGCGGGACAGGTGCGTCTGAGCCAGAGCCGCTGGGGCTGTAGCTCGAGGAAGAGCAGCGGCAGAAGGCCGTGGTAGAGGTCATGGGAGGACGTCCTCTAGGGGAAGAGGACGAGCACCTAGTCCATCTGATACTAGGGCAGTGACTCCTCCACCGACTGAGGAGGTAATAAGAGAAGGGGAGGATGGGGAAAATGAACAAGTGCAGAATGAGGGATTGCACCCCCCAGCCTACCCCAGAGATGATAAATCAGGTGCTCGCTTATCTTAGTGGGTTGTCCGATCAGGGTCAGGCACCTCCAGGGTTTTCTGCACCAACACCTCCGGTTTCAGAGGTACAACATGCAATCACTATGGCTCCTCGTATGGATGCCTCATTGGACATAGGCACGTTTCCACGTCTGACTACTAGGCCTATAATGGCAAATGATCAGCATGAACTTTTCAGTAAGTTCTTGAAATTGAAACCTCCAGTCTTCAAGGGTGTGGAATCTGAGTATGCTTACGATTTTCTAGTTTACTGTCATGAGCTACTACACAAGATGGGTATAGTAGAACGGTTTGGTGTTGAGTTCGTGAGTTATCAGTTTCAAGGGAACGCCAAAATGTGGTGGCCGTCGCATGTTGAGTGTCAACCAACAGAGGCACCACATATGACTTGGGCCTCTTCTCTAGCTTGTTTATGGAGAAGTAATCCCCCGGAATTTGAGGGATAGGAAAAGGGATGAGTTCTTGAGCCTAGAGCAAGGTAGGATGTCGGTCGATGCATATGACGCTAAGTTTCGTGCACTATCCAGATATGCCACCCAACTTTGTTTCAGTCCACAAGAGCGGATTCGTCATTTTGTGAAGGGGTTGAGGTCAGAGTTGCGGATTTCAGCCTTACAGTAGCGGCTACGGCAAAATCCTTCCAGAAGTGGTAGATTTCGTGGTAGAGGTGGAAGGAGTGAAGCCAGATGAATTCACCATGGCATCGACATCAAAGAGGTTTCGAAAGGGAGGTAAGTTTTAATGGTTCTTACTCTAGAGGACAGGGTTCCGGAGGTTACTCAGTTCGACCCATTCAGTCTTCACTACAGACTGTAGTTGGGGGTCCACCTCCGACCGGTCAACACTTCTCTGAGAGACCTATGCATGAACCCAGAGAGTGCTATGGATGTGGGGAGATTGGACATATTAAGAGATATTGTCCAAAACAGAGTTACAGACCTCCAAATGTTAGAGGTAGAGGTGGTCATGGTAGAGGCCGTCATTCTGGAGGACGTGGTGGTCAAGGTAATGGTGGTCACCAGAACGGCCAAGGTGATGGGCAACCTGGAGCCACTACATCATAACATGGTAGGGGCAACGGACAGACGGGTGAGAGGGCCCATTGCTACGCTTTCCCTGGGAGATCTGAAGCGGAGGCATCTGATGCTGTCATCACAGGTAATCTTCTGGTTTGTGATTGCATGGCTTCTGTATTGTTTGATCCTGGATCCACATTTTCTTATGTATCTTCCTCCTTTGCTCGTGGTCTAAATTTACATTGTGAATTACTTGATATGCCTATTCGTGTTTCTACTCCGGTGGGTGAGTCTGTGGTAGTTGAAAAGGTATATAGGTCTTGTTAGGTGAACTTTGTGGGGAGCAACACTTATGTAGATTTGGTATCTAGAAATGGATGATTTTGATGTAATTCTGGGTATGACTTGGCTTTCTCCGCAATTTGCGATCTTGGATTGTAATGCTAAAACGGTGACGTTAACCAAGCCTGGGACAGATCCGTTAGTGTGGGAGGGTGACTACACTTCCAATCCGGTGCGTATCATCTCCTTTATTCGTGCTAAGAAAATGGTTAGTAAAGGGTGTTTAGCTTTCTTGGCACATCTCAAGGATGACACTACCCAAGTACCCTCGATTGAGTCGGTTTCGGTGGTCCGTGAGTTTCTTGATGTGTTCCCTATAGATCTTCCTGGTATGCCACCAGATAGGGATATTGACTTCTGTATTGATCTTGAACCGGGTACCACCCCATTTCTATACCCCCTTATAGAATGGCTCCCGCGGAGTTAAGAGAGTTAAAAGCCCCAACTTCAAGAGTTGTTGAGCAAAGGCTTCATTAGACCAGTGCATCCCCTTGGGGTGCTCCGGTGTTATTTGTGAAGAAGAAGGATGGGAGTTTTCGGATGTGCATAGACTACCGGCAGTTGAACAAGGTAACCATAAAGAACAAGTATCCTCTTCCTCGCATGATGACTTGTTCGATCAGTTTACAAGGCGCTTGTGTCCTTCTCTAAGATTGACTTGAGATCCGGTTATCATCAATTGAAAATACGGGCAACGGATGTGCCAAAGACCGCTTTTCGAACCAGGTATGGGCATTACGAATTTGTAGTGATGTCTTTTGGTCTTACGAATGCCCCTGCTGCATTCATGAGTTTGATGAATAGGATTTTTAAGCCATACTTGGACCTCTTCGTGATCGTATTTATTGATGATATACTGATATACTCTAAAAGTCAGGAGGAACATGAGGAGCATTTGAGAATGGTATTGGAAATATTGAGGGAGAAAAAGCTTTATGCCAAGTTCTCTAAGTGTGAGTTTTGGCTAGATGCAGTGTCCTTCTTGGGGCACGTGGTTTCTAAGGATGGAGTGATGGTGGATCCTTCTAAGATTAAGACAGTAAAGAATTGGGTAAGACCTACTAATGTGTCAGAAACAAGGAGCTTTGTTGGGTTAGCTAGCTACTACCCCGCCCGATTTTGTCAAGGGATTCTCTTCTATTGCTTCCCAACTGACGAACTTGACTAAGCAAAATGTTCCATTTGTATGGTCGGATGAGTGTGAGGAAAGCTTTTAGAAGCTCAAGACTTTGTTGACTACCGCACCCATTCTCACCTTGCCAGTGGAAGGTAAGAATTTCATTGTCTATTATGATGCATCCTATCCGGGTTTGGGTGCAGTGCTAATGCAAGAGAAGAATGTGATTGCTTATGCTTCAAGACAATTAAAAGTGCATGAACGTAACTACCCAACTCATGATTTGGAATTGGCCGTGGTAGTGTTTGCATTAAAGCAATGGAGACACTATTTATATGGGGTTAAGTGTGAGGTCTACACGGATCATCGTAGCCTTCAGTATGTCTTTACTCAGAAGGATTTGAACTTGAGACAGAGGAGATGGATGGAGCTACTAAAGGACTACGATATCACTATCTTGTATCATCCGGGAAAGGCGAATGTTGTAGCGGATGCTTTAAGTAGAAAGGCGGGAAGCTTGGGAAGTCCTAAGCTCACTTGCAAGCTTCTAGACGCCCATTGGCTAGAGAGGTTCAGACTATAGCTAATGACTAGATGAGATTTGAAGTAAATGAGAAGGGAGGATTGTTGGCTTCTGTGGAAGAAAGATCTTCCTTTCTTGACAAGATTAAGGGAAGACAGTCTGATGATGAGAAACTGCACAGAATTCAAGATAAGGTATTGCGAGGAGAGGCTAAGGAAGCACAAATCAATGAGGAAGGTGTTTTGAGGATCAAGGGAAGGGTATGCGTACCCCGCGTCAATGATTTGATCAACACTATTCTGACAGAGGCTCATAGTTCAAGGTATTCGATACATCCGGGTGCAACCAAGATGTACCGTGACCTAAAGCAACACTTTTGGGGGAGTAGAATGAAGCGTGATATTGTGGATTTTATTGCCAAATATCCAAACTGTCAACAAGTAAAGTATGAACACCAAAGGCTCGGAGGAACACTTCAGAGAATGCCCATTCCGGAATGGAAATGGGAGAGAATCGCAATAGACTTCGTGGTTGGTCTTCCAAAGACGATGGGCAAGTACGATTCCATCTGGGTGATTGTTGATAGGTTAACTAAGTCTGCTCATTTTATTCCGGTCAAGGTGACTTACAATACAGAGAAGTTAGCCAAAATCTATATCTCAGAAATCGTTCGGTTGCATGGGGTTCCACTATCCATCATATCAGATAGAGGTACGCAGTTTACTTCCAAGTTCTGGATAACATTGCATGCTGAATTAGGTACTAGGTTGGACCTTAGTACCGCGTTCCATCCTCAAACCGATGGTCAGTCTGAGCGAACGATTCAAGTGTTGGAGGATATGCTTCGCGCATGTGTGATAGAGTTTGGAGGCCATTGGGATAGCTTCTTACCCTTAGCGGAATTTTCATACAATAATAGCTATCACTCAAGCATTGATATGGCTCCATTTGAAGCATTGTATGGTAGGAGATGTAGGTCCCCCATTGATTGGTTTGATGCGTTCGAGGTTAGACCTTGGGGTACTGATCTCTTGAGGGATTCGATGGAGAAGGTGAAATCTATTCAAGAAAAAGCTTCTAGCGGCGCAAAGTAGACAAAAAGATATGCAGATCGAAATGGTTAGAGACTTAGAGTTTCATGAAGGGAGAACAAGTCTTGCTGAAGGTTTCGCCCATGAAAGGGGTGATGCGGTTTGGTAAAGGGGTAAGCTAAGTCCAAGGTACATTGGTCCCTTTGAAGTACTTAAGCAAGTAGGAGAGGTGGCTTATGAATTAGCCTTGCCTCCAGGGCTGTCCGGAGTACATCCGGTATTCATGTGTCGATGTTGAAAAGATACCATGGGGATGGACTATATTATCCGTTGGGATTCAGTTTGCTTGATGGGATTTGTCCTATGAGGAGGAGCCTTCTGCTATTCTAGATAGAGAAATTCGCAAGTTGAGATCAAGGGAGATTGCATCCATCAAAGTTCCATGGAAGAATCGACCCGTTGAAGAAGCCACTTGGGAGAAGGAGGTTGATATGCGCAGAAAGATATCCACACCTGTTCACAGATTCAGGTACTCCTTTTCGCCCTTATTCTCCTTCTTGTGATCGTTCGGGGACGAACGATGGGTAAATTGGTATCTAATGTAACGACCTGTTTAGTCGTTTTGAGCAACGAATTTTATTTCTGGAAAAACAGGCTGAGACGACGGAACCCACGACGGAACGTCATGGGCACGACATACCGTCGAGGGTGTCTCGTCCCAGAACACTTAGAAATTCTGAAATTTGGGTGCTGAAATTGACTCTCTAAACTCTGTGACGGACCTGCAGGACGGAATGTTACAGGCACGACGAACCGTCGTGATCCACCGTTTCAAAACACTTCAACTCTTGAGAATTTGGTACAGGGAACGATTCTCTATACGTCGTGACGGAAGTGCAGGACGGACCATCGTAGGAACGACAGGCCGTCACAGACTCCTTAAGGAAATTGAGTCTCTGACGAACCTGCATGACGGACCATCGCAGGCGCGACTGGCCGTCACAGGTTGCGTAATCCCAGTTGAAGTCGAAATTCTGGTTAAGTTTTAAAGGGGCATTTTGGACTATTCCTGCTATAATTATAAAGTTAGTGGATTAATGTTAATAAGTCTAATTACTTGGGGGTTAAAAGAGGAAACCTTAAGTTAATTAGTGGGTTATTATTGCCATCTTTTATTCTTAATTATATACTAATTAGGGTAAAAGAAAGAGGGTTTGAATAAAGAAAATAGAAAGAACAAGGGAAAGAGAGAGACGATCTAGAAGGGGAAAAACACAAAACTTTGGGAAAATTTGCTTGCTTGATCACGAATCTTCGGTGGAGGTAGTTTATGGTTTTCATGCTATTCGTAGTAAACTCTTAATAGCGAATGATATGTGTTAGTAGTATTGTGAACCTTCTATATGCTTAATTGTATGCTTGCATGAATGATGTGATTATGTAATTATGAATAATAAGCATGATGAAGCTATTGAATCCCAATCTTGAAAGAAACCCTAATCTACTTTGTTAATGATAATGCCTTGGTATAAAAGAAGGCTTGATGAATGAAAGTAGTGAGATTTAGGGGATCGGGTGCCACGTTCCGGTACCAGGGTATAGTATATGAGATCGGAGTGTCACGTTCCGACACCAGGATTGAATATGGATCGGGTGCCACGTTCCGGTACCAGGATAGAATATGGATCGGGTGTCACGTTCCGACACCAGGATAGAATATGGATTGGGTGCCACGTTTCCGGGTACCAGGATAGAATATGGATCGGGTGTCAACGTTCAATCACAGGATAGAAT
>CM067869.1:23234962-23239962 GCA_034621305.1 Solanum pimpinellifolium | reverse complement strand
CGTCGCTTCTGCCAGTTTTTCCAGAATTGAAGTCTGTTGCTCAAGACGACTAAACGGGTCGTTACATTATTATTGTTATTATTGTTGTTGTTATTATTATTATTTTTTTTTAATTATTATTATTATTATTATTATTATCATTATTATCAATATTATTATTATTATTATTATTATTGTTATTATTGTTATTATTGTTAAGATTGTTATTATTATTATTATTGTTAGTATTACTATTATTATTATTATTATCATTTTTGTTATTATTATTATTATTATTATTATCATTTTTTAGTATTATTATTATTTTGTTGTTGTTGTTGTTATTGTTATTATTGTTATTATTATTGTTGTTTGTTATTGTTATTATTATTATTATTATTATTATTATTGTTGTTGTTGTGTTGTTGTTTTTGTTGTTATTATTATTATTATTATTATTATTATTATTGTTATTATTGTTATTAATTGTTATTTTTGTTATATTATTATTATTATTGTTATTATTGTTATTATTGTTGTTGTTATTATTATTATTATTAATTATTAGTATTAGTATTATTATTATTGTTGTTGTTATTATTGTTATTATTATTATTATTATTGTTATAATTGTTATTATTGTTATTATTGTTGTTGTTGTTATTATTATTATTATTATTATTATTATCATTATGATCAATAATAATAATATTATTATTATTATTATTATTATTATTATTATTATTGTTATTATTGTTATTATTGTTTTTTTGGTAACTACATTTTATTAATTACCAGAATCAGCATTACATATCAAGCTACTAACACAGTAGCTTCAAACTTCATGGAAAACAGACTACACTATCCTTATACTAAGCTAAAATTATCAGTTCAAATACATCTTTGAACTAGCAGTAGGAATTCTAGCTATAGTAACACAAGCAATCTCTTTACTATACTCTCCTCTTTTCTACTTTTTTTCTCAAATATTCTATTGTTCCTCTCTATCCATAAGCCATATATGCCTTCTGTAATCACTGTCTTGAACACTTGTGCTGTGGCTCTCTTCCCCTTTCCATTCTTTACATACCATTGTTGAAATTGCTCCCATACCATTGGAATAGTGCCTTGATGCTCTAACATTCTCAGTACCTTCTCCCACAACTTCCCTGCAAACTGACATTGTAGAAACAGGTGTTCTATAGTTTCATCTGCATTCTTACATAACACACATGTTTTATCTACTTCCAGCCCCCATCTAGTTAATCTGTCCACAGTTGCTAATTTTTGGTTCATCATCATCCACATTATATTGTAGGCTTTTGGTCTTGATGCATTGCTATACATGAAGCATGTCCATGCTGGCTTTGGTTGTCTTCTTGTCATGTGATAGTACATATGCCTCAGTATACCTCTTCCTTTGTTTTGTTGTTGTTGCACTTGATCAACTGTAGCTTTTGTACTCATTATTTTCTGAACCATCCAGCTTGCATTATTGCTTATCTTCCATTCCCTCTGTCCTTTCATATAGTATGCATGAATCCATTTAATCCACAACTTATCTTCTTTGTTTGCTAAGTCCCAACATAGTTTAGCTATTGCTGACCTGTTCCAAGTTTTCAAGGTTGATCAAGCCTAAACCACCTTCATATTTAGGACTGTGCACACTTTGTCCCAAGCTATTAGAGCCTTCTTTGTTACATATCCTACCCCTGACCATAAGTAACTTCTACATTATCCTTCTATCAACTTGATAATCTTTGCAGGTATAATAAACAGTTGTGCCCAGTATGCTTGAACTCCAAACAACACAATCTTGACTAGTTGAGCTCTTCCTGCATAAGACAACTTTTTTGCTGTCCAAGAGTTGATTCTTGCCATGATTTTATCTATAAGTTGATACCATTGGATTGTGTTCAGCTTCTTTGAAGACAGTGGAACCCCTAAGTATTTGAAAGGAAGTTCTTCTATTGTGTATCCCAGTTGTTGGACATTTGTTGTTCTTACTTCCTTCTGTACTCCCCCACAGTAGATTGAGCTCTTATTAAGTTAGCTTGCAATCCTGATGCTTGAGAGAACTCAGTAAAACATTTATGAAGCTCCTTAATAGAATTTAGATCACCTCTTGAAAACAAAAGCAGATCATCTGCAAAACACAGATGAGTCACATCCAACTTTGCACATTTGGGATGATATTTGAAGTTCTTCTCTTCTTTGAGACCTTTGAGCAATCTGCTGAGATAGTTCATTGCTATAGTAAAGAGAAAAGGTGACATTGGATCCCCTTGCCTAAGCCCTTTTGATGCATCAAACCTTTGAGTATTCTGACCATTAACAACAATAGTGTAGTTCACTGTTTTAACACACTTCATTACCCATTGAGTAAATAAGTCAGGAAAACCCAACCCCTCCATTACCTGCTCTAGGAAAGGCCATTCTACAGAATCATAAGCTTTTTGTAAGTCAATTTTTAGCATACTTCTAGGTATTCTTCCTTGTGTAAGCCTTAACCAACTCATGAGCTAAGATAATGTTATCTCCAATTTTCCTTCCTGGGATGAATCCTGCTTGACTATCACTGATGATAGTATGGATTACTTCATGCATTCTTTGAGTAATCACCTTTGAGATTATTTTATACATCACAGTGCAACAAGCAATGGGCCTGAATTCTTTCACACTCTTTGGACTCTGCACCTTAGGAATCAGTGAAACAAGTGTACATTGAATGGCTTTAAAGGTTTCCTGTATTGAAGAAGCTTTTACAGCATCAATAACATCATGTTCAATGATCTTCCATGTATGCTTAAAAGAAAAGAGCATTATATCCATCAATACCTGGCCTTATCACTCCCTATAGGCTTCAAAGCTTCAACTATCTCCTGATCAGTTACTGTTGCACAAAGCTGGATTCTATGTTGCCTAGATAGAACAGGTCCTCTTTTCATCACCTGAGTATTTATAGCTGGTAGTCTATCTGCTGCTGTGCCCATTAAACTTCTATAAAATAAGACAAACTCATTTTGGATCTCTTGAGGTTCATGTAGCATCTTTCCATCTAGTGACATCAGATTCCTGATGGACTTCTTATTGTTTCTCTCCTTTATCACTGAGCTAAAATATTTGTTGTTTGCATCTCCTAGCTTAATCCATTTTGCTCTTGCTTTTTGCCTGAGTGCATTTTCTTCTAACATAGACCATTTTTCAAGTTTTGTTAGGAGTTCTTTTTCTTTACCAACTAACTCATCTTTTGCATGGTTACCAAGCTGGTTTTGTACTTCTGCAAGTTCAGTTCTAGCATCCTCAATCTGCTTGCTTATGTATTTGAACTCACTATTATTCAACTATTTTAGGACATGTTGGAGGGCCTTCAATTTATTCCAAACCATCTTCATTGAGTCCTTCCCTTTCTCCTTCTTCCATACTGTCTCCACCAGCTCCAAGAAGGATTCATGTTCAATCCATACATTAAAAAACTTAAAAGTTTGCTCTCACTTACTGATATCCTTGATGCAGCATCAACTTCATTGGACTGTGATCTGAAACCCCTGGATTATCATATTCTACTATGACATGCCCCCATTTCTCCATCCATGCATCATTCCCAAAAGCTCTATCAATCCTGCTTGAGATCCTTGCATTACCATTCTGCTTGTTGTTCCATGTATAGTAGTTACCTTTCCATTGCAACTCATTAATTCCCATAACCTTGACACAATTTGAAAAATCTTTTATCTCATTTTTTGTGAGAGGAGCTCCAGCTAGCCTATCTTTGGGAGACATAATAGCATTGAAGTCTCCAGCAATAAGCCAAGGAAGTATAACACTTTGGCCCATCTTGTTCATTTCATCCCACATACTCTTCCTTTGCTCTATGGTATTAAATCCATACACTACTGTGAGGTTGAATTGGTACCCTTTACTTCTTTCTTGTATATAACAATGTATCATTTGAGCTGAACTTGCAATCATTTTAATCTCATACCAGCTATCATCCCATATAATCCATATTCTCCCATTTACAGCATCTTTGTAGTTATTGAGACACTTCTACCCTGCAGCTATACTATTAATTGTTGTACTAGTATTGTTCTCTTTTACTCTAGTTTCAATTAAGCCAGCCAAAGAAACTTTATTATTTAGCAAAAACTATTTTATTTCCTTCTGCTTGTATCTCTTATTCATGCCTCTAACATTCCAAAAGCTCCACTTCATTAACAAGATTTTGGAGTTCCCCCCTATCCACAGGCAGTGACACCAACTTACTATTCATAAGGCTTTCAAACCCATTCCTTATAGGTATAGCTGATAACATTGGAAAGTTTGACAGGCTAAACTCCAGCTGTGTACTCCCAGTGTTAGGCCTTAAGCTTATTTGAGGTGTATAAATCACCTGATCATTTGTTAGCTCATTTTTCTCCTCTTGCACAGAAACATGTTCATCTTCCTTGGTCTCCTCCCCCTTTCTCTGTTCCTCTATCTTCTCATGTTGTTGAATAGGCCCTTTATATTGCCAAGCCTGAGTAACTTTTTTCCAGGGCCTTCTCTTCTTTGGCTGATCCTCCTTTGTTGTATCTTGACATTGATGCCCAATCCTCTGGCATTTTTCACAGTATAGTGGCTTCCATTCCATCAAAACATCTTGCATAAATGTTCTACCATTTGGATCCTTGACTGCTATCTTCTCTGGCACAGGCTTAGTAACATTAACCTCAATCAACGTTCTAGCATAGGAAATTCTAGTCTGTTTGGTGGTACACTCATCAGCAAATAGAGGCACACCTATTGCACTAGCTATGCGACTCAGAGATCCAGCTCCCCAACAGTTTAGAGGCAACTTTGGAAAGTTTGCCCATAGAGGTATTTCAGTTAGAAATTCCTTCCCAAATTCAAACTCTGCACTCCATTGCTTCAATATAATAGGCCTGTTACTAATCGTATATGGCCCTGAATACATCACTTCATTCATATCATTTAGGCTTTTAAACTTGATTATGTAGTATCCTTCATCATGAAGAAAT
>CM067869.1:23214962-23227462 GCA_034621305.1 Solanum pimpinellifolium | reverse complement strand
AAGATGAACAATTGTGCCCAATAGGATTGAACACCAAATAACACAGTCTGCACCAGTTGAGCTCTCCCTGCATAAGATAGTTTTCTAGCTGTCCATGAATTAACTCTTGCCATTATTCTATCAATAAGTGGCTGCCATTGCAAGACTGACATTTTTTAGTTGATAAAGGGACTCCCAGGTATTTGAAAGGAAGTTCTTCCATATTGTATCCCAGCTGCTGTACTATCTGTTGTCTCACTTATCTTTGTACACCTCCACAATATATTGAACTCTTGTTGAGGTTAGCCTGCAACCCTGAAGCTTGAGTAAACTTGTAATGACCTGTTTAGTCGTTATGAGCAGCAGACTTCAATTCTGGAAAAACTGGCAGAAGCGACGGACCCCACGACGGACCGTCATGGGCACGACGGACCGTCACAGGGTCTCATTTCAAAACACTTAGAAAATCTAAAATTGGAAACTGAAAATCGACTCTCTGAACTTCGTAACGGAATGGCAGGACGAACCGTCACAGACCCTTCAGAGAAATTGAGTCTATGAAGTCTGTGACGGAGCAGCAGGACGGACCTTCGCAGGCGCAACGGGCCGTCACAGACTGCGTAATCCCAGTCTGGGTCGGATTTCTTTATACGTTTTAAGGGACGTTTTTGACTATTCCTGCTTTAATTATAAAGTTAGTGGGTTAATTTTAATAAGTCTAATTACTTGGGGGTTAAAAGAGGTAACCTTAAGTTAATTAGTGGGTTATTATTGCCATCTTTTATTCTTAATTATATGCTAATTAGGGTAAAAGAAAGAGGGTTTGAATAAGAAAATAGAAAGAACAAGAGAGAGAGGGAGAATCGAACGAGGAAGAGAGAAACAAAGCTTGGGAAATTGCTTGCTTGATCACGAATCTTCGGTGGAGGTAGGTTATGGTTATTTTTATGCTATTCGTAGTAAACTCTTAATAGCGAATGATATGTATGGGTAGTATTGAAAACCCTTCTATAAGCTTAATTGTATGCTTGCATGAATGTGATAATATGATTGTGATAAAATAAGCATGATGAAGCTATTGAATCCTAAATCTTGAAAGATAACCCTAATCTACTTTGTTAATGATGATGCCTTGGTATAAAAGAAGGCTTGATGAACGAAAGTAGTGAGATTAGGGGATTGGGTGCCATGTTTCGGTACAAGGATAGAATATGGATCGGGTGCCACGTTCCGGTACCAGGATAGTATATGAGGATCGGAGTGTCACGTTCCGACACCAGGATAGTATATGGATCGGGTGCCACGTTCCGGTACCAGGATAGAATATGGATCGCGTGTCACGTTCTGACACCAGGATAGAATGAGGATCGGAGTGTCACATTCCGACACCAGGATAGTATATTGAGGAGCGGAGTGTCACGTACCGACACGAGGGGAATAAAGATAATGAATCTTGAAAGATGTTAATATATTCAATCTAATGAACCCAATTCCCAAATGAGTATGATGAGGAGGCGTGAGTCCTCATTGATGTGCTTGGTGTTGTAACCAAGGGTTATGGTAACTGTAAATGCTGCATGCTAAGGATATTAGTTAATTTTATGATATTGCTTAATATATACTGTTTTCTATTTTTAGTTGGCCGATGATATCTACTCAGTACCCGTGTTTGTACTGACCCCCTACTTTTATGTTTTCTTCTTTGTTATTTATGGAGTGCAGCAAACGTGCCGTCGTCTTCAACTCAACAGTACTTCTAGCCAGTCTTCGTCACACCGGATCTTCAGGGTGAGCTAATGCTTCTAGCTTGGATTGGATCTTCTTCCTCATGTCTTGATGCCTTGAAGTTCCGGCATGGACTAGATTTTATTTGTTTTAGCTTCTTAGAATACTCTTAGTTTAGTAATTTGATCATAGATGTTCTTGTGGTGATGACTTCCAGATTTTGGGGATAATAATAGTTATTGATTTTGTTAATGAGTTAAGTCTTCCGCATTACTTTCTATTGATATTATATTGAAACGTTAAGGTTTAGATTGGTTGGTTCGCTCACATAGGAGGGTAAGTGTGGGTGCCAGTCGCGGCCCGAATTTGGGTCGTGACAAACTTGGTATCAGAGCATTAGGTTCGTTGGTCTTATCACACAAGAACGAGTCTAGTAGAGTCTTAAGGAACGATAGGGGGACGCCTTTACTTTTCTTTGAGGGGCTATAAGACTTTAGGAAAATTCCATTCTTTCTTCTCTCTTTCGTGCTACTACTTGAATCCAATTGGTATCTAGGTGATACAAATTGGTATCTGACCATCTTCACTCTATTTCGCAGATGGTTAGAACTAGAGCAACGACTGCGCCAACAATAACACCGGCAAGACAAGAAACGTCTGAGCCAGCCACTGGGGCTGTGGCTCGAGGAAGAGCAACGGCAAGAGGCCGTGGTAGAGGTCGTGGGAGGACATCCTTTAGAGGGAGAGGACGAGTACCTAGCCCATCTGATGCTAGGGCGGTGACTCCTCCACCGACTGAGGAAGTAGTAAGAGAGGGTGAGGAAGGGGAGAATGAACAAGTGCAAAATGATGAATTTCCACCCCAACCTACCCCAGAGATGATCAATCAGGTTCTCGCTTATCTTAGTGGGTTATCTGATCAGGGCCAGACACCTCCAGTGTTTTCTGCACCAGCACCTCAGGTTCCGGAGGTACAACATACGGCTACTATGGCTCCTCATATGGATGCCTCATTGGACATAGGCACGTTTCCACGTCTGACTACTGGGCCTATAATGACAAATGATTAGCATGGACTTTTCAGTAAGTTCTTGAAATTGAAACCTCTAGTCTTCAAGGGTGCTGAATCTGAGAATGCTTACGATTTTCTAGTTGACTGTCATGAGCTACTACACAAGATGGGTATAGTAGAACGGTTTGGTGTTAAGTTCGTGAGTTATCAGTTTCAAGGGAACGCCAAAATGTGGTGGCGGTCACATGTTGAGTGTCAACCAACAGAGGCACAACCTATGACTTGGGCCTCATTCTCTAGCTTGATTATGGAGAAGTATATCCCCCGGACTTTGAGGGATAGGAAAAGGGATGAGTTCTTGAGCCTAGAGCAAGGTAGGATGTCGGTTAATGCATATGAGACTAGGTTTTGCGCACTATCAAGGTATGCCACTCAACTTTGTTTCAGTCCACAAGAGCGGATTCGCCGGTTTGTGAAGGGGTTGAGGTCAGAGTTGCGGATTTCGGCCTTACAGGTAGTGGCTACGGCAAAATCCTTCCAAGAAGTGGTAGACTTCGTGATAGAGGTGGAAGGAGTGAAGCCCGATGACTTCACCTCGACATCGACATCAAAAAGGTTTCGAAAGGGAGGTGAGTTTAATGGTTCTTACCCTAGAGGACAGGGTTCCGGAGGTTACTCAGTCCGACCAATTCAGTCTTCACTACAGACTGTAGTTGGGGGTCCACCTCAGACCGGTCAAAACTTCCCTGAGAGACCTATGCATTAACCCAGAGAGTGCTATGGATGTGGGGAGATTGGACATATTAAGAGATATTGTCCAAAATAGAGTTACCGACCCCCAATAGCTAGAGGTAGAGGTGGTTATGGAAGAGGCCTTCATTCTGGAGGACGCGGTGGTCGAGGTAATGGTGGTCACCAAAACGGCCGGGGTGATGGGCAAACTGGAGCCACTACATCACAACATGGAAGGGGCAACGGAAAGACAAGTAATGGGACCCATTGCTACTATTTTCCTGGGAGATCTGAAACGGAGACATCAGATGCTGTCATCACAGGCAATCTTTTGATTTGTGATTGCATGGCTTCTGTATTGTTTGATCCTGGATCCACATTTTCTTATGTATCTTCCTCATTTGCTAATGGTCTAAATTTACATTGTGAATTACTTGATATGCCTATTCATGTTTCTACTCCGGTGGGTGAGTCTGTGGTAGTTGAAAAGGTATATAGGTCTTGTTTGGTGAAGTTTGTGGGGAGCAACACTTATGTAGATTTGGTTATCTTAGAAATGGATGATTTTGATGTAATTCTGGGTATGACTTGGCTTTCTCCAAATTTTGCAATCTTTGATTGTAATGCTAAAACAATGACGTTAGCCAAGCCTGGGACAGATCCGTTAGTGTGGGAGGGTGACTACACTTCCAATCCGGTGCGCATCATCTCCTTTCTTCGTGCTAAGAAGATGGTTAGTAAAGGGTGTTTAGCTTTCTTGGCACATCTCAAGGATGACACTACCCAAGTACCTTCGATTGAGTCGTTTCGGTGGTCCGTGAGTTTCTGGATGTGTTCCCTGCAGATCTTCCTGGTATGCCACCGGATAGGGATATTGACTTCTGTATTGATCTTGAACCGGGTACTCGCCCCATTTCTATACCCCCTTATAGAATGACTCTCTGAACTTCGTAACGGAATGGCAGGACGGACCGTCACAGGTGTGACGGACCGTCACAGACCCTTCAGAGAAATTGAGTCTCTGAAGTCTGTGACGGAGCAGCAGGACGGACCGTCGCAGGCGCGACGGGCCGTCACAGACTGCGTAATCCCAGTCTGGGTCGGATTTCTTTATACGTTTTAAGGGACGTTTTTGACTATTCCTGCTTTAATTATAAAGTTAATGGGTTAATTTTAATAAGTCTAATTACTTGGGGGTTAAAAGAGGTAACCTTAAGTTAATTAGTGGGTTATTATTGCCATCTTTTATTCTTAATTATATGCTAATTAGGGTAAAAGAAAGAGGGTTTGAATAAGAAAATAGAAAGAACAAGAGAGAGAGGGAGAATCGAACGAGGAAGAGAGAAACAAAGCTTGGGAAATTGCTTGCTTGATCACGAATCTTCGGTGGAGGTAGGTTATGGTTATGTTTATGCTATTCGTAGTAAACTCTTAATAGCGAATGATATGTATGGGTAGTATTGTAAACCCTTCTATATGCTTAATTGTATGCTTGCATGAATGTGATAATATGATTCTGATAAAATAAGCATGATGAAGCTATTGAATCCTAAATCTTGAAAGATAACCCTAATCTACTTTGTTAATGATGATGCCTTGGTATAAAAGAAGGCTTGATGAACGAAAGTAGTGAGATTAGGGGATCGGGTGCCACGTTCTGGTACCAGGATAGAATATGGATCGGGTGCCACTTTCCGGTACCAGGATAGTATATGAGGATCGGAGTGTCACGTTCCGACACCAGGATAGTATATGGATCGGGTGCCACGTTCCGGTACCAGGATAGAATATAGATCGCGTGTCACGTTCTGACACCAGGATAGAATGAGGATCGGTGTGTCACGTTCCGACACCAGGATAGTATATTGAGGAGCGGAGTGTCACGTACCGACACGAGGGGAATAAATATAATGAATCTTGAAAGATGTTAATATATTCAATCTAATGAACCCAATTCCCAAATGAGTATGATGAGGAGGCGTGAGTCCTCATTGATGTGCTTGGTGTTGTAACCAAGGGTTATGGTAACTGTAAATGCTGCATGCTAAGGATATTAGTTGATTTTATGATATTGCTTAATATATACTATTTTCTATTTTTAGTTGGCCGATAATATCTACTCAGTACCCGTGTTTGTACTGACCCCCTAATTTTATGTTTTCTTCTTTGTTATTTGTGGAGTGCAGCAAACGTGCCGTCGTCTTCAACTCAACAGTAATTCTAGCCAGTCTTCGTCACACCGGATCTTTAGGGTGAGCTAATGCTTCTAGCTTGGACTGGATCTTCTTTCTCATGTCTTGATGCCTTGAAGTTTCGGCATGGACTAGCTTTTATTTGTTTTAGCTTCTTAGAATACTCTTAGTTTAGTAATTTGATCATAGATGTTCTTGTGGTGATGACTTCCAGATTTTGGGGATAATAATAATTATTGATTTTATTAATGAGTTAAGTCTTCCGCATTACTTTCTGTTGATATTATATTGAAATGTTAAGGTTTAGATTTGTTGGTTCGCTCACATAGGAGGGTAAGTGTGGGTGCCAGTCGCAGCCCGGATTTGGGTCGTGACAAAACTGAGAGAAGCATGATTGAATGGCTTTGACTGACTCCAGATCTCCTCTAGCAAACAATAACAGGTCATCTGCAAAACATAGGTGAGTAACATCTAGCTTTGAACATTTAGGATGGTACTTAAACTGTTTGTCATCTCTCAATCCTTTAAGTGTCCTACTTAGATATTCCATTGTTATAGCAAATAGGAAGGGAGACATTGGATCTCCTTGTCTCAACCCTTTAGCTGCTTCAAAACTTTGTGAAACCTGTCCATTAACTACTATAGAATAGTTCACAGTTTTGACACATTTCATTACCCATTGCACAAACATCTCAGGAAATCCTAAACCATACATTACTTGCTCTAAATAGGTCCATTCTACTGAATCATAAGCCTTCTGTCGATCAATCTTCAGCATGCATCTAGGAGAGATATGTTTCCTAGTATAGGCTTTAACCAACTCATGAGCAAGCACTATATTATCAGAGATCTTCCTTCCTGGGATGAATGGTGCTTGACTATCACAGAGAACACTTTGAATTACTCCATGCATTCTATTATTCAGAACTTTGGAGATGATCTTGTAAACCACAGTACAACAAGCTATTAGCCTGTATTCTTTCACTGTTTTAGGATTCTGAACTTTTGGGATAAGAGATACTAGAGTACATGTCACGACCCAAACCGGGCCGCGACTGGCACCCACACTTATCCTACTATGTGAGCGAACCAACCAATCTAAACCCCAACATTTCAACCATAAATAACATAATATAATGCGGAAGACTTAAACTCATTAATGAAAATCGATTAAATAACTTCTAAAAACTCAATACTTATTATTCCCCAAAATCTGGAAGTCATCATCACAAGAACATCTATCCTCAAATTACTAACGCTAAGAGTATCTAAGAAACTAAACATAAATAATAGCTAGTCTATGCCAGAACTTCAAGGCATGAAGACATGAAGAAGAAGATCCAGTCCAAGCTAGAAGCTTTAGCTCACCCTGAAATCTGGTATGACGAAGACTGGCTAGAGTTGCGGTTGAGTTGAAGATAACGGTACGTTTGCTGCACTCCACAATAAACAAAAGGAAAATATACAAGCAGGGGTCAAAACACAGGTACTGAGTAGATATCATCGACCAACTCAAAATAGAAACAGTATATATCAGATAATATCATAAAATCAACTACAATACTCAACATGCAGCATTTACAATTACCATAACCTTTGGTCGCAACACCAAGCTCATCAATGAGGACTCACGCCTTCCCATCATACTCATTTGGAAATTAGGTTCACTAAATTGAGTATATTAACATATTTCAAGATTCATTCTCTTTACTAATCCTGGTGTCGGAACGTGACACTCCGATCCTCATCATACTATCCTGGTGTCGGAACGTGACACCCGATCCATATTCTATCCTGGTGTCGGAACGTGACACTCCGATCCATATACTATCCTGGTGTTGGAACGTGACACCCGATCCATATTCTATCCTGGTACCGGAACGTGGCACCCGATCCATATACTATCATGGTGTCGGAACGTGACACTCCGATCCTCATATACTATCCTGGTACTGGAACGTGGCACCCGATCCCCTAATCTCACTACTTTCGTTCATCAAGCCTTCTTTTATACTAAGGCATCATCATTAACAAAGTAGATTAGGGTTTCTTTTTCAAGATTTAGGACTCAATAGCTTCATCATGCTTATTTTATCACAATTATATAATCACAACATGCAAAGACATAATTAAACATATAGAAGGGTTTACAACACTACCCAATACATATCATTCGCTATTAAGAGTTTACTACGAATAATATAAAAACCATAACCTACCTCCACCGAAGATTTGTGATCAAGCAAGCAATTTTCTCACGGCTTTGTTTTCTCTTCGTTTCCCTCTTGTCTCGATCGATCCTCTCTCTCTCTTCTTGTTCTTTCTATTTTTCTTTATTCAAACCCTCTTTCTTTTACCCTAATTAGCATATAATTAAGAATAAAAGATGGCAATAATAACCCCCTAAGTTACTCAAGGTTACCTCTTTTAACCCCCAAGTAATTAGACTTATTAACCTTAACCCACTAACTTTATAATTAAAACAGGAATAGTAAAAAACGTCCCTTAAAACATTAAAGAAATCCGACTCAGCTTGGGATTACGCAGCCTGTGATGGCCCGTCGTGCCTGCGACGGACCGTCCTGCTGCTCCGTCACAGAGTTCAAAGACTCAATTCCCGTAAAGAGTCTGTGACGGTCCGTCACGCCTGTGACGGTCCGTCCTGCCATTTCGTTACGAAGTTCAGAGAGTCGATTTAAGTACCCATTTTTAAGAATTTCTAAGTATTTTTGGACGAGACACCCTCGACGGTCCGTTGTGCCCATGACGGTCCGTCGTGGGTTCCGTCGTCTCAACCAATTTTTCCAGAAATAACATCTGTTGCTCAAAACGACTAAACAGGTCGTTACAATAGATACTTATTTACCCATCGTTCGTCCTCGAACGATCATAAGAAGAAAAACAAGGGCGAAAAGAAGTACCTGAATCTGTAAACAGGTGTGGGTATCTTTCTTGCATATCAGCCTCTTTCTCCCAAGTGGCTTCTTCAACGGGTCGATTCTTCCATTGAACTTTGATGGATGCAATCTCCATTGACCTTCGCTTGCGAACTTCTCTATCTAAAATGGCAACAGGCTCCTCCTCATAAGACAAATTTTCATCAAACGGAACTGAATCCCAACGAATGATGTAGTTTCCATCCCCATGGTATCTTTTCAACATAGACACGTGAAATACCAGATGCACTCCGGACAGCCCTGGAGGCAAGGCTAACCCATAAGCCACCTCCCCTAATCGCTTATGTACTTCAAAGGGACCAATATACCTTGGGCTTAATTTATCCCTTTTACCAAAACACATCACCCGTTTCATGGGTGAAACCTTCAGCAAGACTTGTTCACCCTCCATGAACTCCAAGTCTCTAACCTTTCGATCTGCATATTCCTTTTGCCTACTTTGCGCCACTAACAGCTTTTCTTGAATAGATTTCACTTTATCTAACGATTCTCTCAGAAGGTCAATACCGCAAGGTCTAACCTCAAATGCATCAAACCACCCAATGGGAGACCTACATCTTCTCCCATAAAGTGCCTCAAATGGGGCCATATCAATGCTTGAGTGATAGCTATTGTTGTAGGAGAACTCTGCTAAGGGTAAAAAGCTATCCCAATGACCACCAAATTCTATCACACGTGCACGAAACATATCCTCCAACACTAGAATCGTTCGCTCAGACTGACCATCGGTCTGAGGATGGAACACAGTACTAAGGTCAAACCTAGTACCCAATTCTGCATGCAATATTTTCCAAAACTTAGAAGTAAACTGCGTACCTCTATCTGATATGATGGAGAGTGGAACCCCATGCAATCGAACAATTTCTGAGATATAGATTTTGGCTAACTTCTCTGCATTGTAAGTCACCTTGACCGGAATGAAATGAGAAGACTTAGTTAACCTATCAACAACCACCCAAATAGAGTCATACTTACCCATTGTCTTTGGAAGACCAACTACGAAATCCATTGCAATCCTTTCCCACTTCCATTCAGGAATGGGCATTTTCTGAAGTGTTCCTCCGGGCCTCTGGTGTTCATACTTTACTTGCTGACAGTTTGGACATTTGGCAATAAAATCAACAATATCACGCTTCATTCTACTCCACCAAAAGTGTTGCTTTAGGTCACGATACATCTTGGTTGCACCAGGATGTATAGAATACCTTGAACTATGAGCCTCTGTCAGAATAGTGTTGATCAAATAATCGACGCGGGGTACACATACCCTTCCCTTGATTCTCCAAACACTTTCCTCATCGATTTGTGCTTCCTTAGACTCTCCTCGAAATACTTTATCTTGGATTCTGCTTAGTTTCTCATCCTCAAACTATTTTCCCTTAATCTTGTCAAGAAAAGAAGATCTTGCCTCCACACAAGCCAACAATCCTCCCTTCTCATTTACTTCTAACCTCATCAAGTCGTTAGCTAGAGTCTGAACCTCTCTAGCCAATGGACGTCTAGAAACTTGGAAGTGAGCTAGACTTCCCATGCTCCCTGCCTTTCTACTTAAGGCGTCTGCCACAACATTAGCCTTTCCCGAATGATACAAGATAGTGATGTCATAGTCCTTCAGTAGTTCCATCCATCTCCTCTGTCTCAAGTACAAATCTTTCTGAGTAAAGACGTACTGTAGGCTACGATGATCCGTGTAGACTTCACACTTAACCCCATATAAATAATGTCTCCATTGCTTTAATGCAAACACTATAGCAGCCAGTTCCAAATCATGGGTCGGGTAATTGCGTTCATGCACCTTTAATTGCCTTGAAGCATAAGCAATTACATTCTTCTCTTGCATTAGCACTGCACCCAAACCAGAATAGGATGCATCACAATAGACAATGAAATTCCTACCTTCCACAGGCAAGGTGAGAATTGGTGCAGTAGTTAACAAAGTCTTGAGCTTCTGAAAGCTTTCTTCACACTCGTACGACCATGCAAATGGAACATTCTGCTTAGTAAAGTTCGTCAATTGGGAAGCAATGGAAGAGAATCCCTTGACAAATCGACGGTAATAGCTAGCTAAACCAACAAAGCTCCTTATTTCTGACACATTAGTAGGTCTTACCCAATTCTTCACTGTCTCAATCTTTGAAGGATCCACCATAACGCCCTCTTTAGACACCACGTGCCCCAAGAAGGACACTGAATCTAGCCAAAACTCACACTTGGAGAATTTGGCATAGAGCTTCTTCTCCCTTAACATTTCCAGTACCCTTCTCAAATGCTCCTCATGTTCTTTCTTGCTCTTTGAGTATATCAGTATATCATCAATAAATACGATCACAAAGAGATCCAAATATGGCTTAAAAAGCCCGTTTATCAAGCTCATGAAAGCAGCAGGGGCATTCGTAAGACCAAAAGACATCACTACAAATTCGTAATGCCCATACCTGGTCCGAAAAGCAGTCTTTGGCACATCCGTTGCTCGTATTTTCAATTGATGATAACCGGATCTCAAGTCAATCTTAGAGAAGACACAAGCACCTTGTAACTGATCGAACAAGTCATCAATGCGAGGAATGGGATACTTGTTCTTAATAGTTACCTTGTTCAACTGTCTGTAGTCTATGCACATCCGAAAACTCCCATCTTTTTTCTTCACAAATAATACCGGAGCACCCCAAGGAGATGCACTTGGTCTAATAAAGCCTTTGCTTAGCAACTCTTGAAGTTGTGCCTTTAACTCTCTTAACTCCGCTGAAGCCATTCTATAAGGGGGTATAGAAATGGGGCGAGTACTCGGTTCAAGATTGATGCAGAAGTCAATATATCTATCCGGTGGCATACCAGGAAGGTCTGCAGGAAACACATCTAAAAATTCGCGGACTATCGAAACCGACTCAATTGAAGGTACTTGAGAAGTGTCATCCCTGAGATGTGCCAAGAAAGCTAGACAACCCTTACTAACCATTTTCTTAGCACGAAGAAAGGAGACGATACGAACCGGATTGGAAATGTAGTCGCCCTCCCACACTAACGGATCTGTCCTAGGCTTGGGTAACGTCACTGTTTTAGCATTACAATCCAAGATCGCAAAATTCGGAGAAAGCCAAGTCATACCCAGAATTACATCAAAATCAACCATGTCTAAGATAACCAAGTCTACATAAGTATTGTTCCCCACAAAATTCACCAAACAAGACCTATATATCCTTTCAACTATTACAGACTCACCCACCGGAGTAGACACACGAATAGTTATGTCAAGCAATTCACGATATAAATTAAGACCATTAGAAAATGAGGAAGATACATATGAAAATGTGGAGCAAGGATCAAATAATACAGAAGCCATGCAATCACAAATCAAAAGATTACCTGTGATAACAGCATCCGATGTCTCCGCTTCAGACCGCCCAGGGAAGGCGTAACAATGGGCCCCGTCACCTGTTTGTCCGTTGCCCCTACCATGTTGTGCTGTAGTGGATACAGTTTGCCCATCACCCCGGCCGTTTTGGTGACCACCAGTACCTCGACCACCACGTCCTCCAGAATGACGGCCTCTTCCATGACCACCTCTACCTCGGACTATGGGAGGTCTGTAATTCTATTTTGGACAATACCTCTTTATGTGTCCAGTCTCCCCACATCCATAACATTCTTTGGATTCAAGCATTGGTCTCTGTGAGAATGACGAAGTCTGGAAATAACCTCCAACCTCAGAGAAATGTTGACCGGTCTGAGGTGGACCCCCAACTACAGTCTGTAGTGAGGACTGAATTGGTCGGACTGAGTAACCTCCTGAACCCTGTCCTCTGGAGTAAGAACCATTAAACGCACCTCCCTTTCGAAACCTTTTTGATGTCAATGCCATGGTGAAGTCATCTGGCTTCACTCCTTCCACCTCTATCACGAAGT
>CM067869.1:23197462-23212462 GCA_034621305.1 Solanum pimpinellifolium | reverse complement strand
GACCTGCAGGACGGACCGTCGCAGGCACGACGGCCCGTCACAGGTTGCGCAAATCCCAGGCAGAATCGGATTTCCTTACACGTTTTAAGGGACGTTTTTGGACTATTCCTTCCTTAATTATAGATTTTGTGGGTTTATATTAATAACTCAAATTCTTGGGGGTTAAAAGAGGTAACCCTAAGTTAATTAGTGGGGTATTATTGCCATCTTTTATTCTTAATTATATACTAATTAGGGTAAAAGAAAGAGGGTTTGAATAAGAAAATAGAAAGAACAAGAAGGGAGAGAGAGAAACGATCGAGAAGAAGAGGAAAACACCAAGCTTTGAGGATTAACTTGCTTGATTTCAATTCTTCGGTGGAGGTAGGTTATGGTTTTCATGCTATTCGTAGTAAACTCTTAATAGCAAACGATATGTGTTAGTAGTATTGTAAACCTTCTATATGCTTAATTGTATGCTTGCATGAATGATGTGATTATGTAATTGTGAATAAATAAGCATGATGAAGCTATTGAACCACAATTTTTGAAAAGAAACCCTAATCTACTTTGTTAATGATGATGCCTTGGTATAAAAGAAGGCTTGATGAACGAAAGTGGTGAGATTAGGGGATCGGGTGCCGTGTTCCGGTACCAGGATAGAATATGGATCGGGTGCCATGTTCCGGTACCAGGATAGAATATGGATCGGGTGTCACGTTCCGACACCACGATAGAATATAGATCGGGTGTCACGTTCCGACACCAGGATAGAATATGGATCGGGTGCCACGTTCCGGTACCAGGATAGTATATGAGGATCGGAGTGTCACGTTCCGACACCAGGATAGAATATGGATCGGGTGCCACGTTCCGGTACCAGGATAGAATATGGATCAAGTGTCACGTTCCGACACCAGGATAGTATATTGAGGAGCGGAGTGTCACGTACCGACACGAGGGGAATAAAGATAATGAATCTTGAAATATGTTAATATATCCAATCTAATGAACTAAATTCCCAAATGAGTATGATGAGGAGGTGTGAGTCCTCATTAACGTGCTTGGTGTTGTAACCAAGGGTTATGGTAACTGTAAATGCTGCGTACTAAGAATATTAGTTGATTTTATGATATTGCTTAATACATACTGTTTTCTATTTTGAGTTGGCCGATGATATCTACTCAGTACTTGTGTTTGTACTGACCCCCTACTTTTATGTTTTCTTCTTGTTTATTTGTGGAGTGCAGCAAACGTACCGTCATCTTCAACTCAACCACAATTCTAGCCAGTCTTCGTCACATCGGATCTTCAGGGTCAGCTAATGCTTCTAGCTTGGACTAGATCTTCTTCCTCATGTCTTGATGCCTTGAAGTTCCGGCATGAACTAGCTTTTACTTGTTTTAGCTTTTAGAATACTCTTAGTCTAGTAATTTGATCATAGATGTTCTTGTGATGATGACTTCTAGATTTTGGGAATAATAATAGTTACTGATTTTATTAATGAGTTTAAGTCTTCCGCATTACTTTATGTTGATATTACATTGAAATGTTAAGGTTTAGATTGGTTGGTTCGCTCACATAGGAGGGTAAGTGTGGGTGCCAGTCGCGGCCCGGATTTGGGTCGTGACAAACTTGGTATCAGAGCATTAGGTTCGTTGGTCTCATCACACAAGAACAGGTCTAGTAGAGTCTTAAGGAAAGGTAGGGGCACGCCTTTACTTTTCCTTGAGAGGCTATAAGACTTTAGGAAAAATTTCACTCTCTCATTCTTTCTTTCGTGCTACTACTTGAGTCCAATTGGTATCTAGGCGATACGAATTGATATCTGACCAACTTCACTCTCTTTCGCAGATGGTTAGAAATAGAGCAACGACCACGTGAACACCAACACCGGCCAGACAAGAAACAACTGAGCCAGCCACTGGGGCTGTGGCTCGAGGAAGAACAGCGGCAAGGGGCCGTGGTAGAGGTCGTGGGAGGACGTCCTCTAAGGGAAGAGGACGAGCGCCTAGCCCATCTGATACTAGGGCAGTGACTCCTCCACCGACTGAGGAAGTAATAAGAGAAGGGGAGAATGGGGAAACTGAACAAGTGCAGAATGAGGGATTGCCACCCCAACCTACCCCAGAGATGATCAATCAGGTTCTGGCTTATCTTAGCGGGTTATCTGATCAGGGCCAGACACCTCCAGTGTTTTTGCACCAGCACTTGAGGCTCCGGAGGTACAACATGCGGCTACTATGGCTCCCCGCATGGATGTTCCATTGGAAATAGGCACGTTTCCACGTCTGACTACTGGGCCTATAATGACAAATGATCAGCATGAACTTTTCAGTAAGTTCTTGAAATTGAAACCTCCGGTCTTCAAGCGTGCTGAATCGGAGGATGCTTATGATTTTCTGGTTGACTGTCACGAGCTACTACACAAGATGGGTATAGTAGAGCGGTTTGGCGTGGAGTTTGTGACTTATCAGTTTCAAGGGAACGCCAAAATGTGGTGGCGGTCGCATATTGAGTGTCAACCAACGGAGGCACCACCTATGACTTGGGCCTCATTCTCTAACTTGTTTATGGAGAAGTATATCCCCCGAACTTTGAGGGATAGGAAAAGGGATGATTTCTTGAGCCTAGAGCAAGGTAGGATGTCGGTCAATGCATATGAGGCTAAGTTCCGTGCACTATCCAGATATGCCACCCAACTGTGTTTCAGTCCACAAGAGCGAATTCGCCGATTTGTGAAGGGGTTGAGGTCAGAATTGCGGATTTCGGCCTTACAGATAGCGGCAACGGCAAAATCCTTCCAAGAGGTGGTAGACTTTGTGATAGAAGTGGAAGGAGTGAAGCCAGGCGACTTTACCCCGACATCAACATCAAAAATGTTTTGAAAGGGAGGTGAGTTTAATGGTGCTTACACTAGAGGACAAGGTTCGGGGAGTTACTCAGTCCGACCAATTCAGTCTTCTTTACAGACTGTAGTTGGGGGTCCACCTCTGACCGGTCAACACTTCTCTGAGAGACCTATGCATGAACCCAGAGAGTGCTATGGATTTGGGGAGATTGGACATATTAAGAGATATTGTCCAAAACAGAGTTACAGACCTCCAAATGTTAGAGCTAGAGGTGGTCATGGCAGAGGCCGTTATTCTGGAGGACATGGTGGTCGAGGAAATGGTGGTCACCAAAACGGCCGAGGTGATGGGCAAACTGGAGCCACTACATCACAACAAGGTAGGGGCAACGGACAGACGAACGATAGGGCCCATTGTTACGCTTTCCCTGGACGGTCTGAAGCGGAGGCATCTGATGCTGTCATCACAGGTAATCTTTTGGTTTGTGATTGCATGGTTTCTGTATTGTTTGATCCTGGATCCACATTTTATTATGTATCTTCCTCATTTGCTAAAGGTCTAACCTTACATTTTGAATTACTTGATATGCCTATTCGTGTTTCTACTCCGGTGGGTGAGTCTATGGTAGTTGAAAATGTGTATAGGTCTTGTTTGGTGAAATTTGTGGGGAGCAACACTTATGTAGATTTGGTTATCTTAGAAATGGATGATTTTGATGTGATTCTGGGTATGACTTGGCTTTCTTCGCAATTTGCGATTTTGGATTGTAATGCTAAAACAGTGACGTTAGCCAAGCCTGGGACAGATCCGTTAGTTTGGGAGGGTGACTACACTTCCGATCCGGTGTGTATCATCTCCTTTCTTCGTGCTAAGAAAATGGTTAGTAAAGGGTGTTTATCTTTCTTGGCACATCTCAAAGATGACACTACCCAAGTGCCTTCGATTGAGTCGGTTTCAGTAGTCCGTGAGTTTCTGGATGTGTTCCCTGCAGATCTTCCTGGTATGCCACCAGATAGGGATATTGACTTCTGTATCGATCTCGAACCGGGCACACGCCCCATTTCTATACCCCCTTATAGAATGGCTCCCGCAGAGTTAAGAGAGTTAAAGGCACAACTTCAAGAGCTATTGAACAAAGGCTTTATTAGACCAAGTGCATCCCCTTGGGGTGCTCCGGTTTTGTTTGTGAAGAAGAAGGATGGGAGTTTTCGAATGTGTATAGATTACAGACAACTAAACAAGGTAACCATAAAGAACAAGTATCCTCTTCCCCGCATTGATGACTTGTTCGATCAGTTACAAGGTGCTTGTGTCTTCTCTAAGATTGACTTGAGATCCGGTTATCATCAATTGAATATACAGGCAACGGATGTGCCAAAGACTGCTTTTCGAACGAGGTATGGGCATTACGAATTTGTAGTGATGTCTTTTGGTCTTACGAATGCCCCTGCTGCGTTCATGAGCTTGATGAACGGGATTTTTAAGCCATATTTGGATCTCTTCGTGATCGTATTTATCGATGATATACTGGTATACTCAAAGAACAAGAAGGAACATGAAGAGCATTTGAGAATGGTATTGGAAATGTTGAGGGAGAAAAAGCTTTATGCCAAGTTCTCTAAGTGTGAGTTTTTGCTAGATGCAGTGTCCTTTTTGGGGCACGTGGTTTCTAAGGATGGAGTGATGGTGGATCCTTCTAAGATTGAGACAATGAAGAATTGGGTAAGACCTACTAATGTGTCAGAAATAAGGAGCTTTGTTGGATTAGCTAGCTACTACCGTCGATTTGTCAAGGGATTCTCTTCTATTGCTTCCCAATTGACGAACTTGACTAAGCAGAATGTTCCATTTGTATGGTCGGACGAATGTGAGGAAAGCTTTCAGAAGCTCAAGACTTTGTTGACTACCGCACCTATCCTTACCTTGCCAGTAGAGGGTAAGAACTTCATTGTTTATTGTGATGCATCCTATTCTGGTTTGGGTGCAGTACTAATGCAAGAGAAGAGTGTGATTGCTTATGCTTCAAGGCAATTAAAGGTGCATGAACGTAACTATCCAACTCATGATTTGGAATTGGCTGCGGTAGTGTTTGCATTAAAGCAATGGAGACACTATTTATATGGGGTTAAGTGTGAGGTCTACACGGATCATCGTAGCCTTCAGTATGTCTTTACTCAGAAAGATTTAAACTTGAGGCAGAGGAGATGGATGGAACTACTGAAGGACTACGACATCACTATTTTGTATCATCCGAGGGAAGGCTAAGGAAGCACAAATCGATGAGGAAGGTGTTTTGAGAATCAAGGGAATGGTATGTGTACCCCGCGTCGATGATTTGATCAATACTATTCTGATAGAGGCTCATAGTTCAAGGTATTCTATACATCCGGGTGCAACCAAGATGTATCGTGACCTAAAACAACACTTTTGGTGGAGCAGAATGAAGCGTGATATTGTTGACTTTATTGCCAAGTGTCCAAACTGTCAACAAGTAAAGTATGAACACCAAAGGCCCGGAGGAACACTTCAGAGAATGCCCATTCCGGAATGGAAGTGGGAAAGAATTGCAATGGACTTTGTGGTTGGTCTTCCAAGGACAATGGGTAAGTATGGCTCCATTTGGGTGATTGTTGATAGGTTAACTAAATCTGCTCATTTCATTCTGGTAAAGGTGACTTACAATGCAGAGAAGTTAGCCAAGATCTATATCTCAGAAATCGTTCGATTACATGGGGTTCCACTATCCATCATAACAGATAAAGGTACGCAGTTTACTTCTAAGTTTTGGAAAACATTGCATGCGGAGTTGGGTACTAGGTTGGACCTTAGTACTGCGTTCCATCCTCAGACCGATGGTCAGTCTGAAAGGACGATTCAAGTGTTGGAGGATATGCTTCGTGCATGTGTGATAGAGTTTGGTGGCCATTGGGATAGCTTCCTACCCTTAGCGGAGTTTTCATACAATAATAGCTATCACTCAAGTATTGATATGGCCCCATTTGAAGCATTGTATGGGAGGAGATGTAGGTCTCCCATTGGTTGGTTTGATGCATTCGAGGTTAGACCTTGGGGTACTGACCTTTTGAGGGATTCGATAGAGAAAGTGAAGTCTATTCAAGAAAAGCTTCTAGCGGCGCAAAGTAGACAAAAAGAATATGCAGATCGAAAGGTTAGAGACTTAGAGTTCATGGAAGGTGAACAAGTCTTGTTGAAGGTTTCGCCAATGAAAGGGGTGATGCGATTTGGTAAGAGAGGTAAACTTAGCCCAAGGTATATTGGTCCATTTGAAGTACTTAAGCGAGTAGGGGAGGTGGCTTATTAGTTAGCCTTGCCTCCAGGGCTGTCCGGAGTGCATCCGGTATTCCATGTGTCTATGTTGAAAAGATATCATGGGGATGGAAATTACATTATCCGTTGGGATTCAGTTTTGCTTGATGAGAACTTGTCATATGAGGAGGAGCCTGTTGCTATTTTATATAGAGAAGTTCGCAAGTTGAGGTCAAGAGAGATTGCATCCATCAAGGTGCAATGGAAGAATCGACCCGTGGAAGAAGCCACTTGGGAGAAGGAGGCGGATATGCAAGAAAAATACCCACATCTGTTTACAGATTCAGGTACTCCTTTTCGCCCTTGTTTTCCTTCTTTTGATCGTTCGGGGACGAACGATGGGTAAATTGGTATCTATTGTAACGACCTGTTTAGTCGTTTTGAGCAACAAACTTCAATTCTGGAAAAACAGGCTGAGGCGACGGACCAAACGACGATCCGTCATGGGCACGACGGACCGTCGCAGGGTCTCGTTTCAAAACACTTAGAAAATCTGAAATTGGGTACTAAAAATCGACTCTCTGAACTTTGTGACGGAATGGCAGGACGGACCGTCACAGGTGTAACGGACCGTCACAGACCCTTGGTGGAAATTTGGGTCTCTGAACTCTGCGACGACCTGCAGGACGGACCGTCACAGGCACGACGGCCCGTCACAGGTTGCGCAAATCCCAGGCAGAATCGGATTTCCTTACACGTTTTAAGGGACGTTTTTGGACTATTCCTTCCTTAATTATAGATTTTGTGGGTTTATATTAATAACTCAAATTCTTGGGGGTTAAAAGAGGTAACCCTAAGTTAATTAGTGGGGTATTATTGCCATCTTTTATTCTTAATTATATACTAATTAGGGTAAAAGAAAGAGGGTTTGAATAAGAAAATAGAAAGAACAAGAAGGGAGAGAGAGAAACGATCGAGAAGAAGAGGAAAACACCAAGCTTTGAGGATTAACTTGCTTGATTTCAATTCTTCGGTAGAGGTAGGTTATGGTTTTCATGCTATTCGTAGTAAACTCTTAATAGCGAATGATATGTGTTAGTAGTATTGTAAACCTTCTATATGCTTAATTGTATGCTTGCATGAATGATGTGATTATGTAATTGTGAATAAATAAGCATGATGAAGCTATTGAACCCCAAATCTTGAAAAGAAACCCTAATCTACTTTGATAATGATGATGCCTTGGTATAAAAGAAGGCTTGATGAACGAAAGTGGTGAGATTAGGGGATCGGGTGCCACGTTCCGGTACCAGGATAGAATATGGATCGGGTGCCACGTTCCGATACCAGGATAGAATATGGATCGGGTGTCACGTTCTGACACTAGGATAGAATATAGATCGGGTGTCACATTCCGACACCAGGATAGAATATGGATCGGGTGCCACGTTCCGGTACCAGGATAGTATATGAGGATCGGAGTGTCACGTTCCGACACCAGGATAGAATATGGATCGGGTGCCACGTTCCGGTACCAGGATAGAATATGGATCGAGTGTCACGTTCCGACACCAGGATAGTATATTGAGGAGCGGAGTGTCACGTACCGACACGAGGGGAATAAAGATAATGAATCTTGAAATATGTTAATATATCTAATCTAATGAACTAAATTCCCAAATGAGTATGATGAGGAGGTGTGAGTCCTCATTAACGTGCTTGGTGTTGTAACCAAGGGATATGGTAACTGTAAATGCTGCGTGCTAAGAATATTAGTTGATTTTATGATATTGCTTAATACATACTGTTTTCTATTTTGAGTTGGCCGATGATATCTACTCAGTACTTGTGTTTGTACTGACCCCCTACTTTTATGTTTTCTTCTTGTTTATTTGTGGAGTGCAGCAAACGTACCGTCATCTTCAACTCAACCACAATTCTAGCCAGTCTTCGTCACATCGGATCTTCAGGGTGAGCTAATGCTTCTAGCTTGGACTGGATCTTCTTCCTCATGTCTTGATGCCTTGAAGTTCCGGCATGGACTAGCTTTTACTTGTTTTAGCTTTTAGAATACTCTTAGTCTAGTAATTTGATCATAGATGTTCTTGTAATGATGACTTCCAGATTTTAGGAATAATAATAGTTACTGATTTTATTAATGAGTTTAAGTCTTCCGCATTACTTTATGTTGATATTACATTGAAATGTTAAGGTTTAGATTGGTTGGTTCGCTCACATAAGAGGGTAAGTGTGGGTGCCAGTCGTGGCCCGAATTTCGGTCGTGACATTATTGTTATTGTTATTATTATTATTATTATTATTATTGTTATTGTTATTATTATTATTATTATTATTGTTGTTGTTGTTGTTATTGTTATAATTGTTATTATTATTATAATTGTTATTATTATTATTATTGTTATTATTGTTATTATTGTTATTATTATTATTGTTGTTGTTGTTATTATTATTATTATTATTATGTAACGACCTGTTTAGTCGTTTTGAACAACAGATTTATTCTGGAAAAACAGGCTGAGGCGACGGACCCCACGATGGACCGTCATGGGCACGACGGACCGTCGCAGGGTCTCGTTTCAAAACACTTAGAAAATCTGAAATTGGGTACTAAAAATCGACTCTCTTAACTTTGTGACGGAATGGCATGACGGACCGTCACAGGTGTGACGGACCGTCACAGACCCTTGGTGGAAATTTGGGTCTCTGAACTCTGCGACGACCTACAGGACGGACCGTCGCAGGTACGACGGCCCGTCACAGTTTGCATTATCCCAGTTGGAGTCGGATTTCTGGTTAAGTTTTAAGGGACGTTTTTGACTATTCTTGCCTTAATTATAAAGTTTGTGGGTTTATATTAATAACTCAAATTCTTGGGGGTTAAAAGAGGTAACCCTAAGTTAATTAGTGGGGTATTATTGCCATCTTTTATTCTTAATTATATACTAATTAGGGTAAAAGAAAGAGGGTTTGAATAAGAAAATAGAAAGAACAAGAAGGGAGAGAGAGAAATGATCGAGAAGAGGAGGAAAACACCAAGCTTTGAGGATTAACTTGCTTGATTTCAATTCTTCGGTGGAGGTAGGTTATGGTTTTCATGCTTCATAAGTAAACTCTTAATAGTGAATGATATGTATTGGTAGTATTGTAAACCCTACTATATGCTTGATGGTATGTTTGCATGAATATGATTATGTGATTGTGATAAGATAAGCATGATGAAAATATTGAATCCCAAATTTTGAAAAGAAACTTTAATATACATAATTAATGATGATGCCTTGGTACAGAAGAAGGCTTGACGAATTAAAGTAATGGGATTGATGATGCCTTGGAATAGAGAAGGCTTGATGAATTTATAGAATGATATTAGTGGATCAGAGTGTCACGTTCCGACACATAGTATTAGTGGATCGGAGTAACACGTTCCGACACATAGAATTAGGGGATCGGAGTGTCACGTACCGACACATGTAGGGGATCGGAGTGTCACGTTCCGACACATGTAGGGGATCGGAGTGTCACATACCGACACATGTAGGGGATCGGAGTGTCACGTTCCGACACATGTAGGGGATCAGAGTGTTACGTTCTGACACATGTAGGGGATCGGAGTGTCACGTTCCGACACATGTAGGGGATCGGAGTGTCACGTACCGACACATGTAGGGGATCAGAGTGTCACGTACCGACACATGTAGGGGATCGGAGTGTCACGTTCTGACACATAGAATTAGGGGATCGGAGTGTCACGTACCGACACATAGTAGTAGGGGATCGGAGTGTCACGTACCGACACAAGAGGAAGAAAGATAATGAATCTTGGAAGATGATAATATACTCAATTTAATAAAACTTAATTCCCAAATGAGTATGGTGTTGAGGCTTGAGCCCTCATGGATGAACTTGATGGTACTTATTGATGATTATAATACTTGTTGTTGCTACATGTCGAGTTTTATAGTTGATTTACGATAATATTGATATATACTGTTCCCTATTGTGAGTTGGCCGATGATATCTACTCAGTAACCGTGTTTTGTACTGACCCCTACTTTTATGTTTTTCTTCTTGTTATTTGTGGAGTGCAGCAAACGTGCCGTCATCTTCGACTCAACAGTAACTCAAGCCAGTCTTCGTCACATCGGATCGTCAGGGTGAGCTAACGCTTCTAGCTTGGACTGGATCTTCTCCTTCATGTCTTAATGCCTTGAACTTCCGGCATGGACTAGATTCTTATGTATTTTTTAGCTTCTTAGAAACTCTTAGAATTAGTAGTTTGGGGATAATGATAAGCTTTTGAGTTATAGAAGTTGATTATTTATTTTTACTTATGAGTTTAAGTCTTCCGCATTACTTTCTGTTTATATTATATTGAAATGTTAAGGTTTAGATTGGTTGGTTCGCTCACATAGGAGGGTAAGTGTGGGTGCCAGTCGCAACCCGGTTTGGGTCGTGACAAACTTGGTATCAGAGCATTAGGTTCGTTGGTCTCATCACACAAGAACAGGTATAGTAGAGTATTAAGGAACGGTAGGGGGACGCCTTTACTTTTCTTTGAGAGGCTATAAGACTTTAGGAAAAATTTCACTCTTTCATTCTTTCTTTCGTGCTACTACTTGAGTCCAATTGGTATCTAGGTGATACGAATTGGTATCTGACCATCTTCACTCTCTTTCGCAGATGGTTAGAACTAGAGCAACGACTACGCCAACACCAACGCCGGACAGACAAGAAACAACTGAGCCAGCCACTGGGGCTGTGGCTCGAGGGAGAACAGCGGCAAGGGGCCGTGGTAGAGGTTGTGGGAGGACGTCCTCTAGAGGAAGAGGATGAGCACCGAGCCCATCTGGTACTAGGGCGGTGACTCCTCCACCGACTGAGGAAGTGATAAGAGAGGGGAGGATGGGGTGAATGAACAAGTGCAAAATGAGGAAATGCCACCCCAACCTACCCCAGAGATGATCAATCAGGTTCTGGCTTATCTTAGCGGGTTATCTGATCAGGGCCAGACACCACCAGTGTTTTCTGCACCAGCACCTCAGGCTCCGGAGGTACAACATACGGCTACTATGGCTCCCCGCATGGGTGTTCCGTTGGAAATAGGCACATTTCCTCGTCTGACTACAGGGCCTGTAATGACAAGTGGTCAGCATGAACTTTTCAGTAAGTTCTTGAAATTGAAACCTCCGGTCTTCAAGGGTGCTGAATCGGAGGATGCTTATGATTTTCTGGTTGACTGTCACGAGCTACTACACAAGATGGGTATTGTAGAACGGTTTGGTGTGGAGTTTGTGACTTATCAGTTTCAAGGGAACGCCAAACTGTGGTGGCGGTCACATATTGAGTGTCAACCAATAGAGGCACCACCTATGACTTGGGCCTCATTCTCTAGCTTGTTTATGGAGAAGTATATCCCCGGACTTTGAGGGATAGGAAAAGGGATGAGTTCCTGAGCCTAGAGCAAGGTAGGATGTCGGTTAATGCTTATGAGGCTAAGTTCCGTGCACTATCTAGATATGCCACTCAACTCTGTTTCAGACCTCAAGAGCGGATTCGCCGGTTTGTGAAGGGGTTGAGGTCAGAATTGCGGATTTCGGCCTTACAGGTAGCGGCAACGGCAAAATCCTTCCAAGAAGTGGTAGACTTTGTGATAGAAGTGGAAGGAGTGAAGCCAGACGACTTCACCACAACATCGACATCAAAAAGGCTTCCAAAGGGAGGTGAGTTTAATGGTTCTTACACTAGAGGACAGGGTTCGGGAAGTTACTCAGTCCGACCAATTCAGTCTTCACTACAGACTATAGTTGGGGGACCACCTCAGACCGGTCAACACTTCTCCGAGGGGCCTATGATTGACTCCAGAGAATGTTATGGATGTGGGGAGATTGGACATATTAGGAAAAATTGTCCTACACAAAGTTATAGACCCCCAAGAGCTAGAGGTAGAGGTGGTTGTGGTAGAGGCCGTTATTCTGGAGGACGTGGTGGTCGAGGTAATGGTGGTCACCAAAACGGCAGAGGTAATGGGCAAACTGGGGCCACTACATCACAACATGGTAGGGGCAACGGACAGACGAACGATAGGGCCCATTGTTACACTTTCCCTGGGCGGTCTAAAGCGGAGGCATCTGATGCTGTCATCACAGGTAATCTTCTGGTTTGTGATTTCATGGCTTCTGTATTGTTTGATCCTGGATCCACGTTTTCTTATGTATCATCCTCATTTGCTAATGGTCTAAATTTACATTGTGACTTACTTGATATGCCTATTCGTGTTTCTACTCCGGTGGGTGAGTCTGTGGTAGTTGAAAAGGTATATAGGTCTTGTTTGGTGAACTTTGTGGGGAGCAACACTTATGTAGATTTGGTTATCTTAGAAATGGATGATTTTGATGTAATTCTGGGTATGACTTGGCTTTCTCCACAATTTGCGATCTTGGATTCTAATGCTAAAACGGTGACGTTAGCCAAGCCTGGGACAGATCCGTTAGTGTGGGAGGGTGACTACACTTCCAATCCGGTGCGTATCATCTCCTTTCTTCGCTAAGAAAATGGTTAGTAAAGGGTGTTTAGCTTTCTTGGCACATCTCAAGGATGACACTACCCAAGTACCTTCGATTGAGTCGGTTTCAGTAGTTCATGAGTTTTCTGGATGTGTTCCCTGCAGATCTTCCTGGTATGCCACCGGATAGGGATATTGACTTCTGTATTGATCTTGAACCCAGTACTCGCCCCATTTCTATATCCCCTTATAGAATGGCTCCTGCGGAGTTAAGAGAGTTAAAGGCACAACTTCAAGAGTTATTGAACAAAGGCTTCTTTAGACCAAGTGCATCCCCTTGGGGTGCTCCGGTTTTGTTTGTAAAGAAGAAGGATGGGAGTTTTCGAATGTGTATAGACTACAGACAACTGAATAAGGTAACCATAAAGAACAAGTATCCTCTTCCCCGCATTGATGACTTGTTCGATCAGTTACAAGGTGCTTGTGTCTTCTCTAAAATTGACTTGAGATCCGGTTATCATCAATTGAAAATACGGGCAACGGATGTGCCAAAGACTGCTTTTCGAACGAGGTATGGGCATTACGAATTTGTAGTGATGTCCTTTGGTCTTACGAATGCCCCTGCTGCATTCATGAGCTTGATGAACGGGATTTTTAAGCCATATTTGGACCTCTTCGTGATCGTATTTATTGATGATATATTGGTATACTCAAAGAGCAAGAAGGAACATGAAGAGCATTTGAGAATGGTATTGGAAATGTTGAGGGAGAAAAAGCTTTATGCCAAGTTCTCTAAGTGTGAGTTTTGGCTAGATGCAGTGTCCTTCTTGGTTTCTAAGGATAGAGTGATGGTGGATCCTTCTAAGATTGAGACAGTGAAGAATTGGGTACGACCTACTAATGTGTCAGAAATAAGGAGCTTTGTTGGGTAGCTAGCTACTACCGCCGATTTGTCAAGGATTCTCTTCTATTGTTTCCAATTGACGAACTTGACTAAGCAGAATGTTCCATCTGTATGGTCGACGAATGTGAGGAAAGCTTTCAGAAGCTCAAGACTTGTTGACTACCGCACCTATCCTTCCCTTGCCAGTAGAGGGTAAGAACTTCATTGTTTATTGTGATGCATCCTATTCTGGGTTGGGTGCAGTACTAATGCAAGAGAAGAGTGTGATTGCTTATGCTTCAAGACAATTAAAAGTGCATGAACGTAACTATCCAACTCATGATTTGGAATTGGCTGCGGTAGTGTTTGCATTAAAGCAATGGAGACACTATTTATATAGGGTTAAGTGTGAGGTCTACACGGATCATCGTAGCCTTCAATATGTCTTTACTCAGAAAGATTTGAACTTAAGACAGAGGAGATGGATGGAACTACTGAAGGACTACGACATCACTATTTTGTATCATCCGGGGAAGGCGAATGTTGTAGCGGATGCTTTAAGTAGAAAGGCGGGAAGCATGGGAAGCCTAGCTCACTTGCAAGCTTCTAGACGCCCACTGGCTAGAGAGGTTCAAACTCTAGCTAATGACTTGATGAGATAGAAGTAAATGAGAGGGGAGGATTGTTGGCTTCTGTGGAGGCAAGATCTTCCTTTCTTGACAAGATTAAGGGAAGACAGTCTGATGATGAGAAACTGCGCAGAATTCAAGATAAAGTATTGCGAGGAGAGGCTAAGGAAGCCAATCGATGAGGAAGGTGTTTTGAGAATCAAGGGAAGGGTATGTGTACCCGCGTCGATGATTTGATCAACACTATTCTGACAGAGGCTCATAGTTCAAGGTATTCTATACATCCGGGTGCAACCAAGATCTATCGTGACCTAAAGCAACACTTTTGTGGAGTAGAATGAAACGTGATATTGTTGACTTTATTGCCAAGTGTCCAACTGTCAACAAGTAAAGTGTGAACACCAAAGGCCCGGAGGACACTTCAGAGAATGCCCATTCCTGAATGGAAGGGGGATAGAATTGCAATGGACTTTGTGGTTGGTCTTCCCAAGACATTGGGAAAGTTTGATTCTATTTGGGTAATTGTTGATAGGTTAACTAAGTCTGCTCACTTCATTCCGTCAAGGTGACTTACAATGCAGAGAAGTTAGCCAAACTTTACATCTCGGAAGTGGTGCGATTGCATGGGGTTCCACTATCCATCATATCAGATAGAGGTACGCAGTTTACTTCTAAGTTTTGGAAACATTGCATGCAGAATTGGGTACTAGGTTGGACCTTAGTACTGCGTTCCATCCCCAGACCAGATGGTCAGTCTGAGCGAACGATTTCAAGTGTTGGAAGATATGCTTCGTGCATGTGTGATAAGTTTGGTGGCCATTGGGATAGCTTCTTACCCTTCGGAGTTTTCATATACAATAATAGCTA